>JARHVA010000216.1:5747500-6220000 GCA_037957365.1 Torreya grandis
TAAGTCTTAATGTATTTACTTTCCTTGTAGTTATAATATGTTATATTGCATTTAATATTATAATTTGGAAATGTTATTATTCTAAGTTGTTGATAATTTAATGATTGTCAAAGTTGTTAAGTATCACTATGGAATGAGTAAATGAATGTTAAGTATTTAGGTTTTTTTTTTTTTAAATTACTACATTTTTTAAGTACAACTTGAGGGGTTATAACATGTGGTATCAGAGCTTAAGCTCAAACTCTAAAACTTAATGATTCTGATAACATTTTTTATTTATCTATTCATTGAGAAATAAGAATGGTGTAAATTAGAGCATCGGGTGAGGATCCTTCGAATGTAAATGACATTAAACCTTCAAATGATCTTAACCTAATTACCATTGAACATTCAACAAAGTTGGATCATATTATTACATCCATGAATGACACCAAGGATTGAATCATAGCCCTAGAATAAGAATTTCATGTCCAAGGTGAGGAAGAACATCAAGAAGACCCTGTTGAGCACCCCATTGAGCAAGAAAACTAGCAACATGCAAGAGCTCAAGTAGTTATAACATTGTTTAGAGACATGAAAAATGTGAGTCCACCTAAGTGTGATATAATTGTTGTAGGTGATGGAGATGAAGCATGACTAATAGAGATGGAGAAGTATTTTAAGATTTGAAACTACTCCAAAGTCACCAAAGAAATTTGGGGAACTTACTAGTTAGCTGGTGAGGCAGCTACTTGGTAGGCCAATAAGAAGTCAAAATGGAACTTAACTCAACCACCACAACTTGGGATCATTTTGTGATGTTATTCAAGTCATGGTGGCTACCATAGCTTTATTTTGATCAAAAGTTCATAGATATCTAGAATCTGAAGTAGGGAGATTTGACAGTGAATGAGTACTAGGAGCAGTTCACCAAACTTTTGAAGTATGTACCTCATTACCAAGCTAAAGAGAGGTTTAGAATCAAGAAATTTATCATAGGATTAAAACCCTAGATTGATGTTGAGATATATGTTCATGGACCTTCTACCATGGACCAAGTCTTTAAGAAGGCAGTGAAGCAGGAGCAAAAGCTGAAATATCTTGCATAGGTCATGGAAAAATTCAAGAAAAAGTTTTTAAGTTCTAAGCCAACTTTTAAGAAGAAGAACTAGAAGTAGAGGATTGGAGACTCCAAGTAGTAGTCCAAGAACCAGAATGCCAAATTCAATAGTGGATTTGGCAATAAAAAACCAAGAAATAGCTTCAAAGGTGGTTTCAAGGGAAACCCACAGAACAAAAAATGTCCCCTTGGAGGTTGTTTCAATTATGGAGGATACCATTATGGTCCTGAATGTACTTAGAACAATTCAAATAACAAATGTCTTAATTTTTAGTAGGGAAATTTTCATCAGTGTATTCATGTTGCAATTGATAATCAACAAGCCAAATTTTAGGCATCACCCATAAATTTGTCAAGTATTTAAGCACTCAAAAGGAAATGTGAATTGAGTTTTAAGCACTCAAAATGAAAGGCAAAGATAAAATGTGATTTTTTTGATTAAATCATCTCACCTTTTTGGAACCTACAATAAAAATATGTTAGTAGTTTTGTTTGGTGGGTCTTTGATAGGTGCAACTGCGAACAAAATGTCAAAAGTAGCATTCGGTATTTCATGATAACTTCTAAAATATAAATCATTTTCCATGTAATTTGTAGAATTTTTTGATTGGGTAAATACACACACACCTAAAAAACATTACATCAAAATAGGTAACAGATCAAAATTTATGATTATTTTACAGGTCATTTTCAGCCAAAAAATAAAAGGTAGTAGTTAGTAATTTCACCATAACTCCTAAAATATTTATAAAATTTCAACAAAATTTTGAGTGGTTTTTTATAAGAACATTTTGAAGATCTATAAAAAAATAAAAACTAGATAATATATTCAAATTTATGAATAATTTACTAGTCATTTTTTAGACAAAACATAAAATCTGAAATAAAAGATGACAATTAGTAATTTGACCATAAATCCTATAATATATATTCGTTTCCAACAAAATTTTGAGAGATTTTTAATAGCACAAATCCTAAAACCCCTAATGTTAAATCCTTTTATTATTATTCATGGGGTCCCACATTTATTATGTTCTAATCTTAGCTTAAACATTCTAGCATAAGGTTTATTTTGTATTTTTAACATAAAATAAAACCATTTTGAATCTAAAATTTTCTTTTGACTAATCCTTTTGTAGGGCTATTTTGGATTACTTGTTTAAGGTGGAAATTAGGTTTTGAAACATCTTCATATTAAGTCCAGATCAGCTATGTAATTGTCTTAATATAGATTTCTATTCAATCTTGGATGACACACCTATAGCTTCAGGTAAGTAGGTCTAAGAAGTAGTTGGTCAAAATGTACATTTTGAACATGGTCCTAATGAGTCATTAGAGGTTGCAATTGCAACTCTAGTCATATTGAAGGACTTGTTTAAGGTCTTAAAATTAGGGCTATGTTAAAGTAACCCAAAATGGATGATTTATTAGTCTCAAAATCCTCCTTGGTCGATGACGAGCTATATCTCCATCCTATCAAAGCCGAGTCTCAATAGAAGACGGATGGGCAGTCATAGATCTACAAAGCACATGAAATGCAATGTATTGTTTTTGTTTTGATGCTTATTAAGTAAAAATCAGATTTTCTTCAAAGGAAGATTGCTAAAGAGGCTTAAAAGAAAGGTGTGGGTTGTTAGTCCCTTTGAGCATGCCATATGTGTCAATAGAATTTAAATTTTTTATATTTTAACAAAGTTGTTAAGAAAACAAAATAAATTAATATAAAAAATGAAAATTCACACCTAGGACCTCATGAGCTCAACAAAATACAAAAAGACTACAATGCTTTAGAGATTCAAACAAATGTAATGAAAACCTTAATTTTAGCTTGTATTTGTTGGGATGCAGATCATATGTATATTTTAATGGTATTTATCAATGATAATTTTAGTTATACACCTTCATTAAATCTATGGACCATGTTTTTTTGACCAAAGAATATAATATTGATGCACAAAGAGACTTACTAATTTCACAACACTTTGTTGTCTAAATTAAGCATGTTTAATTTTATTTCAAAGAGGTGTATTTATAAAAAAAAATGGATCAAAGAGGACCCTTCATGTTGAAGTAAATATGAATGCTTACAAAAGAGTCTTCACGAGTGCACATGGATCAAGCACATAGATCCATGATGTGAGCACTTCATCTCAATCAAGATGAAGGGTAAAGGATAATCTTTGAAATATCAAATGAGGATTAATATAATCTCTTCGTCTTGTTTCTAAGATTAAGGATGGATTATTATCATTAAAATATCTTTTTGAGAGTGTATTTAAACCATTTATCTTGTTTCCAAGATGAAGGGAGGAGAATCATTCCCCATAAAGCACATGGATCAACCATGTGGGCCCTTCATCTTGTTTTCAAGATGAATGGTGGAGAATAATCTTGTATGTTAATTCATTTATAAATTCAATTAGCTCACAAAATAATATTACACATGATCTCAAGATCCTCTCCTTTTCATGAAGATGCTCACTTGGAGGGAAAAAGTAAAATTAATTAATTGAAAGGAAATTATAATTTTATTTTTAATATAAATATAATTATAAGAATGATTAATTAAATTAATCAATGAATATTTTAATTAATACAAATGTGGAGAATTTAATTATAATAATTTTAAATTAAATTAATCAAAGATAAATTTAATTAATATAATGTAGATAATTTAATTAGAAGAATGGTTTAGAGAAGGGGAAATATTAGCATTAATTAATGAGGGAAAGGGGAATTATTGAATTGACTAGAACATAATAATTGAATAGATAATTTGACTAGAGAGCAATAATTGAATAGATAAATTGAATAGAGACTGATAATTGAATAGTTTTAATATATTGAATTAGCTCACTTAGAGATGTCCTAAGGTGAATTTGATCAAACATGTATATTAGATAAACAAATGATTTTAGACCAGATTATGTGAATTATTGGAATTCATTCCATTATCAATTTTAACACATAAGTGATAAAATTAAAGTGTCTACACGTTCACCTCCTTAGGTGATACTACAAAATCTTCTTTAATGTCATGTTATTACAAATCCACCACTATTCAAAATAGATCCATATAGACCTTAATCTATAATCTTTGATGGGAATTAATTTTATGATAATCATATATATGTTTTAATTTATACTAATAGATGTATGAAACTCAATTATAAAATTTAATACCTCATTGATGAGAATATTATTGATATCGATGCACATAGTGAAGAGGGTAGGCCACAAGAAATTGACACTGCAAATCTAAAAATGTAAAAGAGCCCTCTCCAAATCATGAAGCACAAGCTAACAATAAAAATTATAGGTAAATTATACATATAATTCTCATCCTTATCCATATTCATATGGAAATTCCCTTGATAGTATCATTTGTATAATTATAAATAAGCTAGCATTAGTTTCATCTATTAATTTGATGATTCTAAAATTATTGAGGATTATTCTGATATACATATATTATTCATTATAACATACATTGGTATATAATGAATCCATACTTTCATAATATAAAATGTATCAATTGAAAATGTGTGCACCATAACACATACATTATCTTGGATATAAGGATAAAGATATAAAACATACATCTAGGGTTATGAAATCATTTGATGGTCACACACAAGATAATCTTGGACATATCTTATTGCCTCTTCAATTTTTACCAATCATATTACCCACTCTTTTAATATTATTACAAAGCACATGTGTCTTTGATATGTTATTAGGGAGACATTGGCTATAGAAAATCAGAGCAATTCCATCTATAGTTCACAAGTGTTCAAAGTATATTCATGATAATCAAGTGTTTAACATTTTAGGCATTCAATATGAATATCCTATGGAACCATGGGTACCTAATGCTACTCTACAAAAATTGGTTTTCAAAACTATTGATCAAATTGGTAATGAATTTAAATTCAAAGAAGCATATTTCAAAATAAGTTTTAATACCTACTTATGAGCATGAGAACATTTCATTTTATTTATGTAATTATGATCATGGATATATTAAAATTTATCTATATATTATTGAGGATAATATGATTACATATGTGCATGAATATTTGGCTAGAAAGATAAATATATCTACTCCTAAGCATAAAATGACACATAATACAAGATTTTATCTACACAACATCACAAGTTATGTAAAAGGCTCCTACATAGGTATATGTTGTTACAACATGTCCTCCCATAAACGAGGATATAGGTTTAGTAAGATATATGGATAGTTATTCAAAGGGTTATTTTATATCACAATATTCTTCTTTAAATTCAAAGGGTTATTTTACAACATGTGGTTCTTTTTTAGCTTTATAAACTTCTACATTTGGCACATATTATTTGGTACAATATCTTGATCCTTCCTATCAAATAGTTGGATACACATATGAACATCCTATTGAAGAGATCATTAGTTGGATCCATAGTTGGGATGATGAACTTGATTCATTTCCTTATTGAATACCTACTTGTACATAGCTTCTTTGATCCTTACTTTTGTTTCTTATTCTTATAAACATACTCCAATTCTTAATCTAGTTCTTGGATCTATTTTCAATGTGGGCGTATTTCATTTTCCTTCATCTTTATCTTTATATGATTTAAAATTTCATTTATATTTATTTGAATACCCTTCTCCTTCTTCCATCTCATAACTTTGTTTCTTACTATGTATTTCTAAGCTTTTTCAAATTTTACTTATGTATGCTTTACTTTCCAGATATGTAAAAATACAAAAACATTTATATATGCTAAATTTAAAATATATTTATATTTTTATATAAAAATATATAAATAAGGACCTATAGGCATACATTCATATTGTTGGATTACATATTTTCATGTGTCATATATTTTTCTTTTGATTTTTGAATATATTTCATTACATAATGCTTCTCACAAGGTATTTGAGTGTGTAACAGGATAATTTTTTATCTCAATAGAAGATTTTCATAAACAAAATAATTAGTCCTATTTGAAAAACCTTGCATATATTCAATCATGAGTAAACACACTAGTCAAATAATAATTCACTATGTCCATGTCCTATAATGTGTTCCTGTTCTTATGCATTTTAAAGGTATGTTTCCAACCACAATACAGTCATAGGGAAATATTATATATATTTTGATCACAAAAATTAAATCACACTTATATATCACTTAGATTTCAATATTAAAACATACTTTTCTATGATTTCAATGTTGGGATAACCTTCTACCCAACAACCTTGCCTAGTTAGGGGCATCTCATTATTCAACATAGCTTCCTTTACAAGTTTTATCAATCCAACACATCTCTTTTCCATAATTGAGCTACAATGAAAAAAATATCTTAATTTATTTCATACTTTACATATATCATAATGAATATGATATTTTATAAAACATGAACATATATACGCATGCTCAAAAGATGTTACTTTCAATTTATCTATGATTATCTTAGATACTTGTTTCCTTAGATCACATGATTCAGTTTATTTTCTTCTTATATTTCACCCTTATACTTGTGTGTGTTCAACATATACCAACTTGATTTTATGGCATCATCATGATGTGTATTTTCCTAGGCCTTGTATGTTTGTGTAACATTCACATGTCCCTTGTATTCATTCTTTGGGTTTTATATGTGATATGCAAGTCTTATAACTCTACGCAATATATTACATGTCACTTTTATCTGGCATTTTTTCCTTCTTACATGAAATTGTGTGGCATTTCTTACATGTTTTTTACTTTCTATTATGATTCCATGATTCCTAACATACACTTCACACACACATGGTGCCATGATACATATCATTTATATACTATTTATTCACTTCAATGTTTTATATATCCAAATATAATGCTTGAAATACATATGCAATACTTTCAAGTTATTTACATGCTTCTTACACCACTTCAATTCTCTATTTTAAATAAATTATGCAATACATTATCTAAACTTTTCATATCATTAAATGTTACATCTTGTCAATTCTAATAAAATTCAAATGTTCACATGTTATTGATTGATTACATGTTTCAAAAATGCTCTCACTTTTTCTTTTGAGACAAGTGATTTGTAATAAATTTACCTAATATCAAAAGGGGGGCATCATAATGGGATTATATACAAGTGTTTATAGGTAATGAATTTTAGATTTGATAGTTTACAATATAAAAAATTTGAATTGTTATATTTTTGGGGCATTTGGATTGCTTATGCACTCCAATCTTACAAAATTTAAATATATATACACTTTTGTAAATACAATTACAATATTTCAAGAAGGCTTCAAAAGATAAAATTAACACACTATAAAGTATATGGGGCATGACATGTATTCATGTCTAAGCTACTATTTAAAAAAATATTTCTCTTTTTCAAAGTAATCAAAGCTTCAAGAATTTTCATTTCAAAGCTAGATCTATAAATAAATTACTTAGATGATTCACAAAAATAGAATTATATAGAAAAATTAAGAAAAGAATAAACAGATTCACAAAAATAATTGTTGAAAGAGAAAAATATGGGAGTATTATGACTGAGCCACTTCAAGGGGGAAACCTTCACAACAATATAATAAGAAAATAATTTTCAATATGATGATAGAAGACTAACCACTACCTCCTATATACACTCTACTTAACCAAGGTTTCTCCATAGGCTGACCATACTAAGAACATATATAAATACAACAAGATAATATGAAGATGTGGAGGCCATAAGTTAGCCACACATATCCCTAGACACACTATAGGTTAAGGGTGCAGCATGCCCTTCCCCTTAAAAACAATGTTTTATTCAATGTTGAATCAAACCATGATGTTATTTTAATAATGCTTCATCCTCCAATGTTGCATATTCAAAATGCAAGTTCTTACATATGATCAAATAATCCTTAATGGCTCCATTATATAGTTGCTTAGTGCACGTGTGAAGGATTTCTTTGGGATTCAGACTGACTTGGCCTTCTTCATCTAATTCAGGTAACTAAGTCTGAGCAAAAAATCTATACAATTACCTTCTTTAGGAAAGATACATGAAATACTAGATGTGTGTTAGTTGATGGAGGTAATTCCAACTTATAAGCCACACTACCAATTTTATACAAGATCCGATAAGGGCCATAATACTTAGGTGATAACTTGTTATCATTTATTCTATTACTTCAAATACATCTACTTATATGGTTGAAAATGAACAAAGACCCAATTAGATATGTCAAAATAATGCTCACTATGGTATTGATCCTCTCGTTACTTCATCTTATTTTGTGTTATTGTTAAATTATCTCACAAACTAAAATATTACCTCTTGTTGATGGTGAATGTATTCCTCAACAACTCAAACCTTAGGATGCACTATCAAAGATAAAGTGATGGAAGGGGGGTGATACCCATAAAATGCTATAAAAGGAGACATATTGGAATAAGTATGAAAAGAAGTGTTATACCACCATTCAATAAGTGGCAGCCAATGAACTTGTTTATCCTATTTATCAAAAACAAAATAACAAAAATAACCTTCTAGACATTTTTTGACTACCTATGTTTGTCCATAAAATTGAGATGATAAGATGAGCTATGAACTAACTAGGTGACCAAACATGCAAATAATTTAGTCTAAAATTTTCTAATAAATATGGATTCTTGATCACTTACAATGATCTTTAGAGTACCATGCAATTTTTGAACCCTATTGAGAAAAGTAGAAGCTATTATATTGGTAAAAAATGGTTGTGACAAGGAAAAAAATGAGCATATTTGGTGAGTCGATACATAACTACCATGATAACATTTTTGCCCTCAGACTATGGTAACCTCATAATGTAATGCATGAAAACCTACCCCAATGTTGACTAGGGATGGATAAAGGCTACAAAAGACTTGGGGTCTTAATGCTTTCATCTTTTTTTTTGACATACCATGCATTTAACCACATATTTATGGGCATCCCCATTGAGTCCTTCCCAAAATAAATCATGCTTGATTTTATGATATATTTTCAAAAATCTAGAGTGCCCTCCAAGTGGAGAGGCATGAAGATCCTGAAGAATTTTATGTTTGAGTAGAGAATGCTTATAGAGGTCTAATATATATTTATACCATAATGTGTTCTCCTTCCATGTAAATTTTTAGATTTATCAAAACCCTACTAAAGATTTTTAATCAAATCCTTGGTAGCATTATCATTCTCTCATTCAAATCTTGTTTCCTTTAGCCAATCTACCTGCCACATGGTCATAACACATAATAATGACTCAACTAATTCATCCTTTAAGGAGAAGGCATCTACCACCACATTCTCTTTTCCTTTATTATACACTATTTAAAAATCATATACTAAAATTTTAGTCACCCATTTATATTATTATTTAGATGATAATTGTTGTTCCAAAAAATATTTGAGGCTATCATGATCAGTGTTTACCTAAAAGTGATGACCCATCAGATAAGGTCTCCATTATTTCATTACATGTAGAATAGACATCATCTCTTTCTCATAGATGGGTTTGAGCCTATTTTTTACCTTTATTTTGTGACTTTAAAATTATAATGGTATTCCTTATTTCATGAGTACATCCCCATGCCATATCCCAATGTGTCACACTCCAAAATAAAGGTTTTTCAAAAATCAAGAGTAGCCAAAAATGGAGTTGTGCACATGGCCATTTTCAACTATTCAAATGCCTTGGTAGCTAAATCGGTACATTGGAAGGAGTATTTATTCAACAAAGAGGTGAGTGGGGTTATAATGCTACCATATTTTTTACTAAACTGATGATAGTAATCAGTTATCCCCATAAATCCTCAAAGACTATTGAGAGTCTTTGAAAACTACCACTCCATCATTGCTTGTATTGTTTTAGGATCAACTTTCACTCCATGTGAAAAAATATGACCAAATTAATCCACTTATTAGACACCAAAATCAAATTTGTAAGGTTTGGCATAAAGTTGATGTTTGTATAGAACTGAAAGTACCTATTTAACATGCTTCAAATGGTCTTCCTAGTTTTTGTTGTAGATGAGGATATCATCAAAAAACACTCATACAAAATTTCTCAAAAATGGCCTAAAAATAGTATTTATAAAACTCTAAAATGTAGATGAAGCATTTATGAGGCCAAAAGGCATGACCATAAATTTATAATGGCCTTCATGAGTTCTTAAAGTTGTTTTAGGTATGTCCTCATCATGCATGTAAATCTGATGATACCAAAATAAAATGTATAACTTGGTAAAATAAACAACACCATGCAATTAATCTATAAAATCATCAATTACTAGACTAAGAAACTTGTATTTGATGGTGTACTTGTTGAGTTCTCTATAGTCTATGCACATCCTCTAACTATCATCATTCTTCTAGACCATGACCACTGAGGAGTAATATTCACTTTGAATGTGTCAGATGATTCCTACCTCCAACATATCATGTACCATATTTTTAATTTCACGCTTTTGGGCAAGGGATACCTATAGGGTTTGATGTTGGGTGGTGTACTTCTTGGAATGTGCTAGATGGCATGATCATGTGCATGACTTGGAGGAAGTACTTTTGGCATGTCACCAAAAATAATATAATGGTCATCCATCACCCTTTGTAAATTAGTATGTGCAGACTCCTTGGTTGTTTAAACCTTTATTTAAAATAAGCATGTCAAAAATCCTTCTATAGATTTTCTAAGAATATTTTTCATTTGATGGGAACTAGACATTTATGGATATTTAGCTCATAATCTATGAAGCTCAAATGTCTTACCTTCTGAATGGAACCTCTTGAATAGTTCATGTAAATTCATCTCAATAGTTCCCAAAGTGGTGAGACACTACACATCTACAACAATGTTATCTCCTCCCATGGCAATAACATAGGGGAATCTAGAAAGTAGTCTCCCATAGCAAGCTTAAAGTTATGGAATTTTCTAGATCAATTTGATTATACCACCATCTCTAATCATGACGTGAAATTTTTGAGTTGGGTAATTGAAACAATTCAAATGAGTAGCCAAATTATTGTTGATAAAGTTATGTACTCCCAGAGTCAAGTAGCACAGTCACCTTCCGTTTCTTCAAGAAACCCACCACCATCATATTTTAAGGTGTACTAATGCTTGAAAGTGCATGATATTAAATATTAGGTTGAGAATATTTAGATTCATCCTCAAGTTCTTCCAAACCTACCCCTGAATCCTCATCATCTTCTTCTTCCTCATTAGCACTTCAATGTAAAATAACTTATTCTTTTCTCATTAATTTCCTTTGTTCTTTTTTATATCACATCCAAAAAAAAACCTTTTTTTCATGTTTTTATTCAACTTGATGAGGTGTCAATTTAGTAGGCTATGGAAATTATAGTGTTGCAAAGGTGTGTTCAAACACATTAGTGAAAGGTCTTTGTTTGATCAACTCTTTTTCCTCAGCCAAACATGCCCTTGGTATGGATTCACATAAATTACTAGGATGAAACATGTGAACCTTCAATTGGATGTTATCTTTGAGGCCACCTAAAAATACTTTAGTCAAATTTTACTCAATGATGTCTACAACATGTAAGGAGAGATTCTAAAATTGATGAATCTGATCCTTTACCATCCTATTTTGGCACAACTTGGCTTGTTGGTTGAATTAGTTTTCTAATAATTTATTGTGATAGTGGATCTAAAACTCTTCAAAAAATACAAACTAGGAAACCAAGAGACCCTTCTTTTATTTTGAGCACACAGCCAATGATACCAAATAAACTACTCAGGTTCAAGATATAAAGAGGCCAGGACCACCTTTTATGAACAAGTAGTTTGATGTAGATCAAATAAATTTTCAATTTGAGTAATCCATGTGAGTGGATCATTAGCATTAAAATTGTTTAGGTCCACTTTTAAAAATAATGAATTCATACCATAGTTAACATTATGATTTTTTGGAGGAGAAGAACCAATTTAAAGTGGCAGAGGGTTAATTTACAATTGCTAAGGTTAAAATTTGGCCAATTGGCCAATGATTTATTGTAGTTGATCTTCAAATCTATCCAAGTCCCCTCTCAACACTGTGAGGTCCCCTTTAATTGCATCAAGATCATCTTTTTGTACCATTCCTTGTAACTTTGACTTGAGTTGATAAACCATCTTTGAAATACTCAGATTAGAATTTTCTAACACCATATCATCTTTGTGAGGATTTTTAGGCATTTATTGCCCTCTCCCATGACCATGAGGGTTTGTCCCTACCATGTAAAAACCCTAATATGGTCTTTAACAAAAAAATATGTATCAATGGATGATACCATTATAATCGCTTCTCCAAGATGAATCCAATGACTGCTAATGTATACAAGGGTGAAAAACTTTGGCCCAAAAAAGTGTACTGGTAGAATATACCATTATGATCATCTTGTAGAGATGAATTTAATGACTACTAATTTCACAAGGTAAAATAAATTCATGAAAAAAACTACGATGATGAAAAAAATTAATTCCTTTTGGATCACAAGTTTTGTTTTTGGCCTTCTAGTGTTTAGGATGCCAGGCCTAAAAAAAATTGTGCCACAAAAACTTGCCCAAATTGAAGATCTGATTCCACTTGTAAATAAATTACTTAAATGATTCATAAAAATATAATTATATATATATATATATATATATATATATATATATATATATTATAATTAATAAAAAAATAAACATATCCATAATAACAATTAGTAAAAGAGAAGAATACTAGAATATTATGACTAAACCACTTCAAGAGGGAAACCTCCACAAAAATGTAATAAGAATAGAATTCACAATATGATGATAAAAGACTGTGTTGGGAAAGTGTTACAAGGTATACATGAATTTTTCATTGATGTCATGTAAGTGTCATTGATGTCACTCTGTGTTGTCATTATTGTTCTTGATGTTGAGTTCATAAAGCCTTATTTGAGGAACTAGTGAAATGGTATAGGCCTAGTAGCATGTGAGTTGAGCCATTTGAGACCTATGTGAGCAAGGTTAGTAGAGTATCAGTAGGATATAAGGTCACATGACATGATTATGAGGTTTTGAAGATAGTTAAATAGGTTTCAAGGCATGATCTTAGTCTAAGTATGATTGGCAGTATAAACCCTAGTGTACAAAGTGACCTATAGTGGCCTAATGAGGGTTAAAAATAATTTCCAAATGTGGTATAGCTCTTAAAATAATTTATATAGATGTGAAAGGTCATTTTAAGTATGTTTACAAATTTTGAAGTCAATACCTAAAGGATAAAGCATGAAAACATGTGATAAGGTTCTCTATGTGCACATAATGGGGTATTACAAACTTCAGAAGAGATTTCTTATACTCATTGGCATGTGCAACATTTTCATGAAAACATGAGCACTTCATGGAAGTTTTGGAATTTATTTATATTGATTTTCCTGGCATTGGTTTTAAAGATAAGGGGAAATCATTTATAAATGATTGCTAAGAAGTGAAACCAATCAAAAACCTTATAATGACATGATAGGAAATATCTAATTGATTATGGATAAAAATGGTCCTTTTGACCTAATTTTATGTTTTTAACATGTAAACTAATCTTCAAATTTTCCTCAAGTGGTCTTAGTTTGTCTTGACAGTGAGTGAAAGCTACAAGAAAACCCTTATTTTCAAGAATTTTTATGTAGCAAGAAAGGTTGACCAAGTCAAAGAATGAAAATAGATGGAAGATGATGTGTAAGTATTATATTTTATTCCCATGAAATTTATTGAGTATTTTTTAGACCAAAAAAGTGTTAAACTGGTCATGGAAGTTAGACTATTGCTAAACATGCCTAATGAGCAAAATAATGAGAAAACTAGGCAAGAATGAGAATGAGATTATGGATTGGTTATAGAGGACTAATGATGGATATTAATGAATTGGGTAATTATTAAATACATATTAATCCTATCCCATTTGTGTATAAGTTTATATTATTCCTATACTCAAGCAAAAACTTGTCATCAAACTAGTCTATCTAACACAGTGAAGTCTATGTAGAGTGAAGTAGTGAGATTGGTCTGTAAGACCAATATTGATATATGAATATGCAATATATATTTTCAGATATGATATAATTATTTTAAATTTTCACACAAAACCATTGGATAATCACATAAGTTTCTAATATTTGTTTTTCTTGACTATGTTTTTGATGCTATAGGCAACTTTTTGTGTGTATGTGAAAATGATGTTTTTGAGTCATTTTATACTAAGTTTAAGGATCCAATTCCATTTAAGGTGTTATAAAAGTATCATAGGATAATTTTAATGTATTTATATTAATTTTAAGTCCCTGTTAGACTTTAGATATTCAAATGATTTTGATTGTTTGTTGATAGTGTTTGGTGATTATGAGTAAGCCTTTTGCAGGAGTGTTCCTAAGACTTTTCAGCATGTGTCGTGAAGACAAAATAATTTTTGTAAGTATTTTAATTCATAAAGAGCCTATTAATATGATTATATGTTTGTTTTTTATGTAAAATTTTTTTATATGGTTCATATTTTCAAGACATACTTTCTAGTAGTGGGAAGGCCTAATGGTGAGTAGACCTAATTGGATGGTTTAAGGAGTGAAAAGAGCCAAATGGTGTTGGGGACATAATGAGATATTAGTATGGGTTTATTAAAGTTACATATGAAGAGTTTCATCTATTTTTGAATACTCAAAGTGTTCAAATGAGGTTTAAGTGAAATGTGTGCTTAGAGAAGGCCTAATTGCATTAGGTCTCTATTAAGCTTAATGGTAGTTTTAGCCCTTAAGGGTAATGAATGACCTATGAGATGTTTGTTTCACTCATGAAATATGTGTAGTGATATATTTTAATCATAATAAAAATATGTTGATGTCTTTTTCTGACCAATATGGGTATGATAAATAATCAAGTATAAAGTCAAAGCCTAATAAGCTTATTTTGACTAGTTAGTGTATTAGCTATTGAGTGAAGGATATAGTGTTTTGGAGAATAGGTTAAAGGATTGAATATCATTAGAGATATGAGATAAATATTCCATGATTATTTAACTATGTTTCTATAGGTTTTGAGAAAGGTTATTTGACCTAATTCTACCAAGGAGAGGGTTAATTGAGTGAGAAGGCCTAATAAGCTATTTGAGAGAGAGAGAAGTGTGAGAAGAGAAAATAGAGGAGGCCATATTAAATTAAGATAAAGTTTTCCAAGGGTGATCACATATTCAAGGTATCTAATTTGTTATTTGGTTGCCTATGGGGTTGGAGCTTCCTTGCAGGTTAAAGCTTATTAAAAGCATTAGTTGAGTTGGTGTTTGATTAGTGAGGGGTTGATGTTACTTATGGGGTTATTACCTCACTAATAGGTTGATTAATTGCATATAGGATAGTATTACAAGTTTTTAATTATTGGGTTTTCTTTCCATAGAAGTTTTCCCACATAAATTTTGTGCTCATGTGTTATGCTTTCACTTCTTGCTCATATGACTAATTGCTTATGCATTGATATATCTTTAGATATATGTGATTGATAAGTGAATGATATATGGAAATGAAATAGGATTTTTCACACTAATTCACCCCCCCCCACCTCTTAGTGAATATATCTCAAACAATTGGTATCATAGATTGGTCCCTTGAGCAAACCTAACAGTCTAATGGAGATCTTTGGAACACAGATATGGATCTTGGTAATGAAATTGTTTTCTATGATTACCATGAAAATATACCCATAGTTAGTAAAATATCTTGTGAATTTTATTCAAAAGATAAGGATCACATGGAATAATGTACCCAACTAAGATTGAAAATAAATACTTTATAGGCACAAATTGAGAAAAATGTTATCAAGTTAAGGACTTACCATAAGTATGAGGAAAGTACTCAAAATACTAACAATATCTTGGATAGTCAAATATCCTTTCATGGCATGAGAGGTCTAGGGTTTAGAAAATAATAAAAGGAGTTCAATAAATGTCAGACTCCAATAGAAATTGATTAGTCAAGGAGTGATCTGATAGAATCAAGACCTATGTAGAAGCTACCAAATTTGAAGTCAAGCATCAACAAGACAAGAAGGTCCTTGATTTGTTAAGATATGTCAAAGGAAATAATTTTTTGTCCTATCTTCATAAAAATAAAAACAATTTAAAATAATCATATTATGTGAACTCCTTCATGGGTTATTGTTTCTCTTGTGGAAAATTTGGGCATAAAGTTGTTAATTATAGATTGAGAAGCATAATTCTATGTTACAGCTATAATCAAAGAGGACATATTTCAATAGAGTGTAAGACAAAATATATCAAGAAAACCAGTCATGTTTAGAGGTTATGGAGTCATGACACTAAATAATGGATCAAGAAATCAAAACCTATAGAATGGAATAAGAAGACTAGTCATATTGTGAGGTCAACAGAATAAGAAGATAATTATTAACTACTATAACACTTGAATTGAATGGATTGGTTGAGAGAAAGAATAGAACAGTCCAAGAAATGGCAAGGACCATCCAAGATATCACTTGGTTATTGGAGAGAAGTTGTGAATACTACATTTTACACTTTGAACATAGTTCAGATTAGGATCAATGGTGATAAGACTCCATATGAATTATGGAATGGTAGACTTGCACGTGTTGAACATTTCAAGGTTTTTGGGAGTAAATGCTCTATTAAGAGAGATGATGAGGACCTAAGCAAGTTTGATTCAAGATCTGATGAAGGTTTCTTATTAGGATATTCATTAGTAAGTTTTGTTTATAGATGTTATAACAAAAGGTTGTAAAAGATAGTGGAGATCACAAATGTGAAGATTAATGAGACAAAGAATCCATATTCTTAGTAAAAGAATGATGAAGGATAAATATAGATAGATGAAGATGAATAAGAGAGTGAGGAAAGAAAGGAATCAAAAGGTCCTTCTATAAAAATTCAAAAGGATCATCTTGAATCTAAGATCATTGGAAACAAAAGTGCAAGTATATAAACAAGGAGAAGAATGGTGAGTGATGATGCCTTACATTCAAATTTTGAACCTAAAAACTATATATAAATAAGTGAATATAAGTTTTGGTTAGATTCAATGAATAAGGAGCTAAATCAAATTAAGAAGAATGAAACTTGGGATTTAGTACCTAGACCTAAAAACAAAAACATCAGTGGTCCAAAATGGGTTTTCAAGAACAAATTGAATGAGATTGGAGAGGTCACTAGAAAAAAAGCCACACTTGTGTGCAAAGGATATTCTCAAGTAAAAAGAGTGGAATTTTAAGAAACCTTTGCTATTGTAGCAAGATTAGAGTCCATTAGGACGTTTATCACATGTGCATGTTTCAAAGGATTTAAGATATGTCAGATGGATGTTAGGTCAGCCTTCCTAAATGGGAACTTAGAAGAAGAGGTATACATTAAACAACCTGAGGGATTCCTATTGATTGATAACAATGATTATGTCTGTAAGCGAAAGAAGGTAGTTTAAGGTTTAAAATAAGCCCCTAGATCTTGGTATGCTAGACTTGATAAGTACCTTTTGGACCAAGGGTTTAAGAGAGAAGTTAAAAATAGTAACTTGTATGTCAAAACTAAAAATGATCATCAATGGATGATATTATATTTTATGGAATTAATGAAAACATGACCAAAGCTTTTTTAGAGGTGATTAAGTTAGAATTTGAGATGTCTATGCTATTAAAACTATCCTTCTTTCTTAGACTTCAAATTAGTCAAACTGAAAAAGGTATGTTCATTTCATAGGTCAAGTATATAAAAAAATATGTTAAAGAAGTTTGAAATGGAAGATTGTAAGGTTGTAAGTACACCTATGGTTATAGGATGCAAGTTAAGTAAGGAAGATGAATACTCAAGGTTTGATTAGATAAAATATAGATCCATGATTGGGAGTTTGTTGTATAGTACTACATCTAGACCAAATATCATGCAAATAATAGGTCTTGTGGGAATATTCTAAGGAATTCACCTAAAATAAATCAAGAGGATACTTAGGTATCTCAAAGGAACTTTGGAATGTCGTTTATGGTACCCAAGGAGTAAAATTTTTTATCTAGTAGACTATATAGATGCAGATTGGGTTGGGAGTCTAGATTATAGAAAGAGCACTAGTGGACGAGCCTTCTTCTTAGGTAAGTGTCTAGTCTCATGGTTAAGTAAGAAACAACCTTCAATAGTTTTATCTACTTATGAATTTGAGTACATTGCAGTAACCTCATGTTGTACTCAAGTGTTATGGATGAGATAAACCTTGAGAGACTATAAGGTGGAGTTTGATGTCCCTATTCCTATACTTTGTGATAATAATAGTGCCATAAGTGTGTCAAAGAATTATGTCTTGTATTCAAGGACCAAACATATTCCTATCAAGTATCATTTCTTAAGGTAACAGGTGATTGAACAAAACATTAATCTTGAATTTGTGTCTACCAAGGATCAAATTATAGATATCTTGACTAAGCCTCTTCCAAAGGTTACTTTTGAACATCTAAGACAATAATTAGGTGTGATTCATGTTCCTATCAACCAATAAACAAGACAAAGTGCTTAAGGGGAGATGATGAGGAGGTGTTTTAGCTTGAAGAATAGAAAAGAAGTGCACAAGCTGTGAAGTCAAAGGGGGAGTCCTATCAATCTATCAAGGACAAGCTATCTAAGATATGCAATATGAAAGGGGAATATTCTGAAATGATATTTTTTTTATTTTATTGAAGTTTTATTTTAGGTAAGTTCTTTTTCATTAATGTCAAATGGGAGATTAATCTGAATTGAGATTGTTTTGAATTGAAAAGATGTTTCCTAATAATAGAAGTCTCCCTGATTAGGTTCTATCAATGAGTTATTTCCATCAATGACAATGTGTTAAAATGTATGCATGAAGTTTTCATTTATTTCATGTGTCATTTATTTCATTCTATGTTATCATTATTGTTCTTGGTGTTGATTTCATAAAGCCTTATTTGAGGAACCTAGTGAAATGGCATAAGCCTTATAGCATGTGAGTTGAGCCATTTGAGACCTGTGTGAGCAAGTTTGGTAGGTTATGGGTAATATATAAGTTCACATGAAATTTATATTATGTTTTTAATATATTTCAAGAGGTTTCAAGGCATGATCTTAGTCTAATCACAATTGGTAGTACAAGGCCTAAAGTACAAAGTGACATATAGTGACCTAATGAGGGGTCAAGATCATTTACAAAGGTGTAAGAGATATTTAAAGAATGTATATAGGTGTGATATGTCATTTTAAGTATTTTTATAAATTTTTAAGTTAATACCTTAAGGAGAAAGCATGCATACATGTGACAAGGTTCCCTATGTGCATAGAATGGGGTATTACAGACCCAAGAAGAGATTTCTTGTACTCATTAGCACATTCAACCTTTGCATGAGAAATTTAGAACTTAATGGAATTTTATTAAGTTCCATATCTTTATTTTCCTATTATTGGTTTTGAATATGAGGGGAAATCCTTTATGAATGATTGTTAAGAAGTGAAACCAATCAAAACCCTTATAATGACAAGATAGGAAAAATCTAATAGGTTATGTATTATAGTGGTACTTATGACATAATTTTAAGTTTTTAACATGTAAATTAATCTTCAAAGTTTCCTCATGTGGTTTTTATATGTCTTGATACTGAGTAAAAGCTACAAGGTAACCCTTATTTTAAGGAATTTTGATGTAGCAGGCAAGGTTGACCAGGTCATAACATGAAAATAAGTGGAGGATGATGTGTAATAATATAGTTTATTCCAATTAAATTTTATAAGTAGGTTTAAAACCAAAAATTTGATAAATTTATCATGAAATTTAGCCTATCACTATATAGGGCTAATGGGCAAAATAATGAGAAAACTAGGTGAGAATGAGAATGAGATTAGGGATTGGTTGTAAAGGAATAGAGATGGATATTAATGCATGGGTTAATTATTAAATACCTATTCCTCCTATCCAATTTTTTTATACTTTATTATGATTCCTACACACAAGCAAAAAAATTTCATCAAACTAGTTTGTCTAACACAGTGAAGTCTGTGTAGAGTGAAGTAGTGAGATTGGTATGTAAAACCAATATTGATATATGAACATGAAATATATATTTTCATATATTATAGGGATTAAAAAAACCCATTTATTATCATAAAAATTTTATCATATGTGTTATAATATTTTTTTTCTTGACTGTGTTTTTAATGCTATCGGCAACTTTCTATGTGTATGTGAAAATGATGTTTCTGAGTCAGTTTTCACTTATTTTAAGGATCCACTTACATTTAATGCATCATAAAAGTATAATAGGATAATTTTAATGTATTTTTATTCATTTTAATTCCCTATTAAATTTTATAGATTCAAATTATTTTGATTGTTAGTTGATAATGTTTGGTGATTGAGTAAGCCTTTTATAGGAATGTTCATGAGGCCTTTTAGCCTCTATGGTGAAGAAAAAATAATTTTTGGAAATATTTTTAGTCATAAATATCCTATTAATATTATTTTATGTTTTTTTTCTATGTAAAAGTTGTTTTTATGGTTCATATTTATAATACAAACTTTTTGGTAGTGAGAAGGCCTAATGACGAGTAGACCTAATTGGATGGTTTAAAGAGTGAAAAGAGACAAATGGTGTTGGGTAAATAATGAGATATTATTATGGGTATATTGAAGTGACATATTAATTTTTTCATCAATTTTTTAAGACTCAAATTTTTCAAGGGAGGTCTAAGTGAAACATGTGTTTAGGGAAGGCCTAATTGCATTAGGTTTCTATTAGGCTTATTAGTGGTTTTAGCGCTTAAGGGTAATAACCAACCTATGAAAAGTTTTTTTCACTTATTAAATGTGTGTAGTGATATATTTTAATCATAATAAAAGTATTTTTAGGTCCTTTTCCAACCAATATGGTTATGATAAAGAATCAAGGATAAAGACAAGGCCTAATAAGCCTATTTTGACTAGTTAGTATATTGAGATATTGAGTGAAGGATATAGTGTTTTGGAGAATATGTTAAGGGATTGAATATCATAATTTACCTGATATTAATATTCCATTAGTATCTAACTATGTTTCCATGGGTTTTTATCAAGGTCATTTGACCTAATTTTACCAAGGAAAGGGTTAATTGAGCAAGAATGCCTAATAGGCTATTTGAGAGAGAAAGAAGTGTGAGAAGAGAAAATAGAGGATTTAATATTCAGTTGAGTAAGAAAAATGTGTCCAATAATGATCATATATTCAAGGTATCTGATTTTATTCTTGGTTTTCTAGGGTTTTGGATCCTCCTTGTAGGTTAAAGCTTGCTAAAATCATTAGTTGAGTTAGTGTTTGACTAGTGAAGGGTTAGTGCTCCTTGTGGGGTTGGTGAATCACAAAAATGTTGTTTAATTTTTTATATGACATAAGTCCAAGTTGTGAATTAGGTGTTTTTATTCCCATATAGGGTTTCCCACTTTAATTTTTGATCATGTGTTGTGCTTTCACTTCTTGCTCATATGACTAATTGCTTATGCATTGTTGTATCTTTAGATATATGTGATTGATAAGTGAATGATATATGGAAATGAAATAATATTTTTCACACTATTTCACACCCCCCCCCCTCATTTAATATATCTCCAATACACTAACCATTACCTCCTATATATATATTATACTTAACAAGTTTTTTCCATAGGCCAATTATACTAAGAACATAAAGAAACATAACAAGATAATATTAAGGTGTGTGAGCCATAAGTCAAACACACATATCCCTAGACACACTATAGGTTAAGATATATTTTTTTGTATTAGTGTGACTAATATTTTATAAGTGGACAAAATTTTAGATTAATTCTCTACATATTGGTTTCACTTTAGTGAGCCATGTAATGGTTCCCACATCTTATTTGTAATTCAAAAAGTGAGCCATGATTGAACTTAGTAATGCTCTATGTCTTAGTTTTACTTTAGTGAACCACTTTTTTTGGTTCCCACCTCTTAAAAATCATCACATAGTAATATATAAGGGTTAGAACTTACAATCGTTCCAACTCAAGTATCTTCACTAACTCTTAAAATTGAGACTTGATCATTCTTAATTCACCACATGTTTGATGCTTATCCACATGCCTCAACAAGGGGGCATGCACATATCCATGATAAATAAAAAGTGTCTATACATGCTCATGTATCATATTTCCTTTACTTTATTAATTTTGTGCATCACTAGAATAAAGGTGGGGAAAATGTAGACATTAATATTTAATAAATAATTGCTTAATAATGATTATCCTTAACACCCTTACCTTGTTTGGTTAACCCATCATTATGATAACCCAAAAACTCTATGGAAGCCTTAAACTTTGTTTTTTATTGAAAAACACACCCTAATTCTTCTAAGAATCAGGGAACATATCTTTTTTTTCTTACTTTATTCTTGGTTTCACTCACATCTCATTGGTCTTAGCACCATAAGTTACATTGATGGTCTATCTTAGATTTATGCCAAACTAGGACTTAAAACTATCACTATTGGAAAGACCATGTCCATACAAGTCAACTTTGTATTTTACACTAAGTGTAAAAGTGGAGTCATGACCTCCCAATTGGCATTTAAAGCCTAGCTTGACCAGATCTCTCAACTCTCTTAGCCTTCCCTATGAGATCATCCCAATATCCATTACATTTGGTATCTTGAAACCTATCCCATTTCATATACCAAGTTTGGGTGATAAATTTTCATATATAACACTTGGTCCCAAAACTTAGTTTTGACCTCCTTTTTATAGTGTAGCAGTCAAGCCACTGCTTTGCATGTAGCCTACTCATCTCTCTCAATTGATGTCAAGAAATTTTATCAATTTGAATTCCATTATAACTTTAAAAAAACTTTCCACATAGAATAGTGTGTTCATGTGAGAAATTTTTGTGTTTTGACCTTTGCTTGAAAATGTCTTCTTGATTCATTTTTAGAATGTTATAGTTTTAGACCTTTCATGTAGTGTACAGGTTTCAGGACTACATTATAGCCATCAGACTCTGAAAACTACATTTCATCCATTAGTCTCCAATGATTGTAGTGTAGCTGTTAGAATCTTATAACTATAGTGTAGTTGTTAGACTCTGATGATTGTAGTGTAGTCCAAAAGTCCTAACACCTTTGGGCAAGAGTTCATTCAAATGATCATAACTTTTGAACCAATGCTCTATTTTTAAAACCACTTAGTGTGTTGAAAATATGGTTTTGACATAGAAATTTTGGTATACATTATTTTATTTGAGAATTTAGCAATATTTTTTATGGGATTAACACTAAACTATTATTTCTTCTCTCCCCATTATGAAGATCAAGTCTAAGGGAAGGTTTTTCATCTATAACTCTTGGTTTAGAAGTGTGTTTTGACCCTCCTTTTACCATATCAAAGTTTTGGACCTCTCATGTATGAGTAATGATCTTAAGACTACAATGTAGTCTTCAAAATATGACACCTACACTATAAGGCATTGAAACTCGATAGTTATAGTGTAGCCCCAAGGTCTTGACATGGTTTGATAGGGTGTTAGTTTTTTCCCATAACTTTTTATATGATTATCAAATTTTCAAACCATTTTATGGGTAAAAAACATAGTTTATATACACACATCATGGTATAATTTAGTTTTTATATTATTTTAAAATAAGGCACTGTGATCAATTTTATATTAGTGTTCCTCTTTTTTCTCTCCATTGCTAAGATTTGGTCTAAGGGAAAAAAATTTATGTCTAGCACCTTTTCCTAAGACAAAATTTTGACTTCCTTTTGGCATGTCTAGGTTTTGGACCTCCCATACATGTGTCAATATTTTAGTATTACAATATAGTCATCAGAATCTAATACTTGCATTGAAGGCATCAGAACCTGACAGTCGTAATGAGCCCCAAAGTCCCACCCCTTTAGATAGGGTGTTAGGTTTTCACATAAATTTTGATCCCTATATATGTTTTTAAAATTTATTAGTGCATTGAAAATATGGTTTCAATATGCATTCATGGTATATATTTTTATATGTTTTTACAAATATTGTATGTATTCATTTTTCTCTCCATCATGAAGATCGAGTCTTATTGAGGGTTTTTGGTGTTTAGCACTTTATCGTAAGGCAAAATTTTGACCTCATTTTGGAGTGTTAAGTTTTTGTACCTCCCATGTATGTCTTAGGGTATTAGGGATGCATACTCTGACCCTTACATTGTAGGCATTAGAACTTGATGGATTTACTATAGCCCCAAAACCCCAACACCTTTTGATAGGCGTCAGGATTTTGATCATAACTTTGTTCCACTTATCAGAATTTCAAACCTATTAATGTGTTGGAAAGATGGTTTTTATTTGGAATTTTTAGTGAAATTTTTTTCCTCAGAGGGTTTTTTTAGTCAATTTTTATGGCCATTATTATAACCCTATTATATTTTTGCCTTGGTAAAGTGCACTCAAAAGACCCATAAGTTCTCCATTTTGAAAAGTGGATTGTTTTTTGTATTGTGTAAGTGGTGAAAAGTAAAAATGCCATGGAGAGGATCAAAATTTACATGAAAAGTGATTACTAAGAATTAATGGATGTGGTTGACCATTTTTGGGGGAAAAGTCTTCCCCTTGAAGACTATGTTTTCTATATAAGGAAGGATTTTTATTGTAAAGGGGTTGTATATTCTTCTCCCAAAGAAAACATTGAGCCAATCAAACTTTTTTTTCATGAAATATATTATTTTAGTAGCTTAATCTCTCACACATATTATAACCCTAGTTTTACACTAGTGGGATTTGGATGTAATCAATTATAATCAACTCAAAACATTATTATTAACATGAAAATCTTGATTTATAGAAGTTTGTGGAGGTTTATTGGTGATTTGCACATGTGAATGGTGATTCCTCCCATCCTCTCACTCTCTTTAGACACTTGCATCATTCTCATTGTGATTACGGATTAGTTAGTCAAATGATTTTTTGGTGTTGTATTCAATCAGTGGCTTCAAGTTTGCTTTGCTTATCACCGGATTTTATTTTATTTCCTCTCCCTTGTCTTTTATTATTTTTATCAATTGGTTAAATTAAGAACATATGAATAAAATCTTCTTAAACATATATATTGATTTTGGTATTTATTTCTAATGTTATTATCGCATTGTTCAATAATTAAACCAATAGAATGAACATCAAAATCAATTGTAAACACATTATGTAAAACCCTAAACATTGAGTTGTTCAGAATATTGAATGAATGCATGCTTTATTATTTTTGGCATCTATATGAAACCCATCCAAGTGGAACAAAAATTATGCATTACTCAATAAATGTTTTAGATACCCACATACCATTAAAATTAAGTTTTATATTTGAACCTGCAAAGGCCCCTTGAATGGAATGGTCACAACAAGCCACTGAGTGAATATCAGTGCACCTAGACTAGGTAGATATAAAAATTGGGGAGGTTCCCTAAAATCTCCTTTCAAGAGAGGAAAGTCATGAGATGAGCCTATAACATTAGCATGTGCTAAAATTCACATCAATATAACTAGCACTAGGAGGGCTAAGATCATAATATTTTAGACTTGTAATCACTTTTAAACTTGTCACCCTCTCCTTTACACTTCTCCCAACCTGTTACATTCTCAACAAACATCAACAAAATTGGTATTGGAAGGAGGGATGCCATTTAAGCATAAACCTCAAAATTGAAATTTTAGTGAAATTTTTAAATCATGAATAGTTAGGAGTGTTTCCTACACTTGGATAGTCTGAAAGCTAAAATGGAAAGTAGATAGATAGACACAAGATCAAAATCCTTAGGGGATGATTTTGAGTTTTTAGAACTCATTGAGCACCAAAAATCAAGAATAAACAAAGTAAAACGAAAAACATGACAAATACACTTAGCTAGTAGCTCACCTACTACTATAACTCCATTTATCAATATTTTTGTTGACCCTCACAACCTACCGATCATGGTTAATCTAACTTGGCTTGGTATAGGTGGATTCCCTGTGAACATTCCAAGACCTATTTATGATTTTCTTAATAATCCCAACAAAATTTATTTGAAATATACACCTAACAGGATTCAAACAATTGAGGAACATATTTAGGCATTCAAAGATACCTTCATATAAATGCATATCCAACATGAAGACATCAATTTTCAATTATTTCTATACTCCTTAGGTGAGGTTTCTTACACCTAGTATCTTGGGCTACAAAATCCATCTCTCACTTCCTAGAATGATTTATAAACCATTTTTATTAACCATTTTTATTGCCAATTGACTCAACTATCCTATATCATCAATTTGTAGCTACTCATAGGGAGATAAATGAGCCTATGAGTGTTTTCAATGCATGCTTCCATAATCCTTACCAAATTTTAAAATACTCATACACTCAAAATTAGATTCCATACAATCATACCTAGTGTATTTAGACTTAGTTACATCAATATTCCTTAGAAGAACCCCAGTAGCCCTCTTATCATTTTCCTTGGCTTATAATGAGGCAGTAAACATTGAGTAGAAAATGGTTCCACAAGGATATGTAATGGGTCCTTTACCATCACTTGGTCAATTGGGTTCTTAAAATTAGATCCTAATGATCAATAATGCCCTTCAATATAGCACACCACTGATGAATCCAATATTAGGTGCTTTATATGTAAGCACAAATCCTATCTACAATTCAACACCCATGAACTGCATGCCTAGTGGTCTACCTTATGTTCTTCCCAATCACATGTTTCCTTAACCAAATAATCAACAACTTATTCCCATTATGTAAAATATCACTACTTCATTACTTAATACTAGCGATTGCATTGCTCTATTAGTAATTAACAAACTATCCCTCAGTTATAATCTAGCACATCCTAATATCCTTTCATTTATAAATTATAGTGTACCTATGGCTAATCTATAACCACAAGAAATAAACCCATAGAATGATAGTGTGACCCTGAAATAGCTAATGTGTATCATATGGTTCAAAGGTTGATAAATGACATGTTGAATTTATGTAGACAAGTGCCACAAAACACCAACCAAAATGCAAATAGCCCACCACAAAGTATAATTTTTAACTTCTACAGAACCAACAAACAATGGAACATGAGGCCAAACAACAAAGGTGTGTCAAGCCCATTAGACAATAATAATAAGAAAAATAACAGTAATTCTAATGTAGTGAACTTGATTGATCTAGCACTGCCAACTTGGTGAAAGATACACAATACAATAGACCATCTTAAGTTTGATTATGTAGAATTAATTTTCACCTCAAACATCTTCCATAAGGATATGTACAATTTGGAACTAGTCCTTACACCCAATAATAAATCTATTCAAGGTAAAAGAAACCCTAGAACAATTCAAGTCTTGAAGAGTTAAGAGTTTCCATTTGAGAGTGGTAATGAGACTAAGGATAAATTCAATGAGTTCCATGATTTTAAATTGTTTCAAAGGGTAAATAACTATCATTTGAAGATCAATATCCAAAATATGTTAACAATGTCTACTCCTTTTAATAATACTCAAGTTCCACTTGAGGAGAATACAATTAATAACCCATTCTCCATATGGGACCCACTACGTCCTACCAACACAAGAATAATTATATGCCTCCTTAGAGTGAAAAACCAGTAGATCTAAGCAAACATGGATAAAATATCATGGATGACTTGAAGTAAATTAAGGACAATATCACAATGTTTGACTTGCTTCAAATCTCAAACCAAAAGGACATGTTACTAAAAGAATTATCTACTCCCAAAGGGAAAGAAATTAATAGAGCAATTGATTCCCATGTAACAATTTATAAAGAGAAAATTTCAAGTCCTTCACTCCTAACAAAATGTATTTTTGGTAAAAACTTACACAATTTTTTTGTAGATTCAGGTGCTTCTATAAATGTGATGTCATATGCCATCTACCAATAGTTGGGGCTAACACCTAAAAAATCAAATAATAAGGTTGTTCAATTGGAAAAATAAGAAGACAAGGGTATTAGTGAGTTAAATCACATCTAAATCTAGTATTTATCCTTTGATTTTAGGGTGAAATAATTTATTGACATTCAGGTAGTTGATATACGTCAAGAACCTCAATGTGTTTAGTGATTGTGAACTGGTGTTTAAGTAAGTTAGAATCTAGTATGATTGTAATGACAAGAATTTGTCCAACTACCATATCTAAGTGTGTAATTTTATGTAAAATTTTGATGCATTAAATATTTAGACTTTACCCCATATAATATTTCACATGGTGGATGCAATGGCAATAACTGCTAGTACTCTAGAACCTATAACTGACTCCAGGTTGAGAAGGTTTTTTGTGGAGTTGGTCTCTACTCCTTTTTTTCCTAATAACATCTATAAATTATAATTATTCAATGATGATCATCACATAATCTACTTCATCACCAAAATAGATGTGTTTGAGGCTTATATTATTGATAAAGATAATAGAGAAGAGCTTGAACCGGATGAGAAGGGGTAACAATTTTAAAAAAACTTGTATACCAAAAGGCATGGTCTCACTAGAGTGCTTATTCGATATGGATTATCAAGGTGAGAAATATAAATCAAACCATGAAAAAGGCATGTTTCACCAACATTTCAATCTAAGAAATGCCAATGAGTCAAATAACATGCTTCTAGGCATGGCATGCATTGTAAAGGAAAACAAGACTTTATTCAGGTATTGAATGACTCCAAAGATGTTATTATTTGGATCTATGATAACCTAAAGTTGTTTAACATTTTTAATATCATGCATACCATCCTTATTAATCCAATAATTAATCCATCCCACCAGTGACAAAGGCTAATCAATCTACTACTATAACTATTGATATTTAAAGAGGTGCAGAAATTACTCTAAGGATAATCTTCCATATAAGACACTCCACATGAGTGGCCAATATAGTACCAGTTGAAATAAGAGTGAAGAGATAAGTTTGTGTATTAAATTTTACAACTTGAATAAGGCCTCAAAAAAAGATAATTACCCATTTCCATCAATGGATGAAGTTCTACAGATAGTGAATAACTCACAAATGATGTCATTCTTAGATAGGTACTTGGGGTGCAATCAAGAATTGTTTAATTAATAAGATTAAATTAAGACAACTTTTACAATAAATTGGGGTATATTAATGTACAAGAGGATGTCATTCTACCTAATCAACATGAATATTACCTTTCGATGTGCTATGGATATTGCATTCAAGGATATTATTAACAAATGCATAGTCATATACATGGATGATTTAACTATCTTTTCCAAGGAATAAAAGACCACATGAAAGACTTAAGATCTATCCTATAGAGATGCAACGATCATAGAATTAATTTGAACCCAAATAAGTGCATTTTTAGGGTATCAGAATGTAAGTAACTTGGCCACATCATCTCAGAAAGGGGAATATCTATAGATCCTAAAGGAGTGGAGGAAATTATAAAAATTCCATTGCTTGGCATTAGAAAAGAGCGGAAGTCATTATTTAGAAAGATCAACTTCATCATGAAGTTTATTTTGGGTTTTGTAGAGATATTCTAACCACTAAATAACATGTTAGAGAAGGATGTGAAGATTGAATGGATGGTTAAAGCATAAGTGGATTTTTCTTAGATCAAGAAATCAATTATAAATGCATTAGTGTGAATTAGTCCTGACTATACATAACCCTTATATATCTACTCATTCACCTCAAAAAACTCAAGTGTAGCTATCCTAAAATAGAATAAATTAGTTAGATATGAGATATCTATCTCATTCATGATTTATCCTCTCTATAATGTTAAACTTGGGTATTTGACTATAAACAAACAAGCCTTTCCCTTGAATAAATCTATCAAAAAGTTCAGACACTACATTATCTACAATAATGTGTTTGTAGGGTCCCATGACCTAGTAATAAAGGTTATCTTAATGTAAAATGAGTTCAATGAGCAAAGGGTAAAATGGATGACCATTCTCCAATAATTTGACCTAGAGATACAACCAATGAAAATTGTAAGATCTCAAGGACTTAGTAAGGCCATAACTGAAGTAGACCCACATATAATTTTTTAGTAATACACAGTGAAAGATATCACAAATGATGACTGGGACCAAGATGTGGTCTATTATTTACTCAATAATGAGTTCCCAAATCACCTCAATTCAAATTCAAGAAGAGCCTTACACCTAAAAAGTAATAATTTTATGCTCAAATTAGGTGTTTTATATAGAAGGAATCATGAGGGCATACAACTCAATGATTAGTCAATGATATTCATAGAAAATATAAAATTGGTCATGCATTAGGGAGTCATACAACTCATCAAATACTTAAGGTAAAGTATTATTGGTCATATATCTTCAAATATGAACATGATCACAACCAAATTTGTCATACCTATGAAGTTATTGTGTATAGAGTACATGCCCCCACCATGCCATTACAACCAACTATTTATGTTTAGCCATTTATAAAGTGAGGATTAGACTTTGTTAGTACCATCAATACTAACTCATCAGTAAGACACAATTTTATCCTTTTGACAATTGATTATTATACCTATTGGACTGAATCTAAATCATGAAAGAACTATGTAATTGACATGTTAATTAACTTTATGGAAGAACACATCGTCACCATGTTTGGGATGGTTGTTATGCTGGTATGTGATAATGGTCCTAATTTCTCATCTCTTTAGTTTACGTAATGGGCCTATAAAAATTAGGTAATCCTATAACTTTATTCCAATTATTATCCATAGGGTAATGGGGTAACATAATCATCTAATAAAATATTGTGTTATGTAATTAATAAAATCTTGGTAAATAACCTTATGGATTGACACAATGTTTTCAAAAAAAATTATGGTCTTATAGAACCAGAATTAAGGCAACCCTAGGAATGTCACCATTTCATCTTGTATATAGCCAAAACCCCATCTTTCCAGTGAACCTGAGAATCCTAACATTAAAATTCATGAGAGATTACTTGGAAATGGATGATAAGATATAAGCTTGCCTTCTTAATTTGATCCAATAAGAGTAAAAACATGATGCATCCCTATTGCATTTTATAAAACATTAAGAGGTCAACAAATGTTGGTTTGATAAGAGAGCAAAGGTGAAAGCCTTTAGAATCTTTAACCCAATCCTTATTTGGGATAAGTCTCAAAAAAAAGGGATAGCACAAGTTTGATGCCTTATTATTAGGTCCCTATCAAATCTCTAAAATCCTAGATGAGAATGCATTCCACCTAAGGTGTCTAACTCCATCACCTATCAATGGATAATTCCTCAAACACTACTTCCAAGTTTGAATTATCCTAAAAAGTTCTTGTAAATACATTACCTTTCCCTTTCTTGCTTTGTTTCATTTTTTTTTCCCTATTTTGTTGTTATATTAGTTTACTTTTTCCACTTTTTAGGTTGGTCCAACCTCATTACTTGTCACTTTTTGGCCTAACCTACTTATTTTTCCCTATAGTATCCCTTGTTGTTCAAAATAATGAGGAATATAAAGCATACTTGTAGGTAGATCAAGTGATGATTCAATACCTAAGTTTCTAAATAGTTTGTGGCCTTAGATTTTATTTTTAAACTAGCTTCAAATGACTAGTTCTCATTAGTGTTCTAAATTTGTTTGAGTTGGGTTAAGTCTGGGTAAAACTATTTGGTCAATTAATACTTTCTCTCAAATCCAAACACAAAATTCACATCTAAATGGTTGTTTTTTTTCATGGATGAAATTTTATGGTGAATTTTTAGGTTAAAAAATCTATATTTATACCTTTTTCTTGCTATCATGGTCCCCAACCCAGAATTGAGATGCTAAATAATAAAGATAAAATATAACTAAATAAAAATAAAATAAAAAGAATGATTTCAAGGAAACTTGATTCTAGGTGATTAGGGAAACTCCACCATGGTATTTTTGGCCTAGTTGGCTATGGACCAAGTCCTTGAGTAGGATTAGAGGCAACTCCATCAGGGTTTTGGATGCCTGTTTGGTAGTGAAACAATGTTTAGGAAAGTGTTCTCAAGGTAGGATTCACTAGCCTGATGATTTGATCTATAGTAGCTAGTCCTTGTAAGTTCTAAGAAGTGTTAAATTAACTCACATACACACACCTAGTCATTGAGAATATTTGATTTAGTTTTTTAGCCACTCTCATCTTCTCCTCTCTCAAATCTATTTACACTCCATGTATACTATTGACTAAATGTTTTGGGTTCGTAAACACAGACATTTTAGTATAAATTTTTTTATTGGGGAATACACCAATATAATTTTATGATATTTTTACTAGATATGTAATTTTTTCTCTCCCTATTACAAAGATCATTTCCAAGGGAAGGTTTTTCATTTATAAATCTTCATCTAGAAGTGTGTTTTGCACCTCCTTTTACCATATCAAAATTTTGGGCCTCCTATGTATGTGTTAGTGTTTTAATATTGTAATGTAATCTTCAAACTTTAACACCTACATTGTAGGTGTCAAAACTTGATAGATGTGGTGTAACATCAAATTCCTAACATGGTTTGATATGGTGTTATGTTTTTACCCATAACTTTGGTCCGTTATTGGATTTGTATATTGTTGGATGTGTTGGAAATATATTTTCTATACACACATCATGGTATAATTTTTTTTGATATTATTTTCAAATATGGAAGTGTGATCACTTGTATATCAGTGTTCCTCTTTTCTCACTTTGTTGTGAAGATTAGTTCCAAGGAAATTTTTTGCGTGTCTAGCACTTTTTCCTAAAGAAAAAATTTAATTTCCTTTTGGCATGTCTAGGTTTTGGCCTCCCATGAATTTTTTAGGATTTTAGAACTATAGTTTAATCATTAGACTCTAATACCTACACTGCATGTGTGAACAAATAATACATAGAGGGGAGTTAGTTTTATGTTAGTCTAAGAAATAAAACTCAAATAAACACACTAAAATCCTAACACCTCTAACCTAGACACTAGGGAGAGCTTAGGTAACAATCATGCATATGAAACACAACTAAAACATAAAATAAAACACTCTTTTACCTTCCTTAAAGATCCAAATGGCTTGTTTAATGGCTTGTTTCTCTTTTGCATCAATAATTCTTTGACAATGAAGCTTGATTGGATCCTTCTCTCCTTGGAATGTTGGCTTTGATTGCTTGACTAAAGATTTAAGCATGGTAACACTACTTTCACGTCATTTAGGCATTATAACACTATATCAAAAGAACTTGTTTAAGATATTTTTTCATAATAACTTTGCATCAAAATAGCTTAAAGATCAATAGTCATGGCCTTGTATTTATAGCCTCAAGAATTAACTCTCACCCAAGGTGAGTTAAGGTTGAGTTTTAAAATGGAATGGGTTCAAACTAACCCTAGATGAGTGGAGACTAACTATAGTTGAGGTAATAGTTATCATGTAATTATGATTTTTAATTACTAGGCATGGCTCTCAAATTAGATATTTTAAGATATTTTAGAAGAGCTTGACAACTCATAAAGGCAATGATGAAAGGGCTTGATATTTTGATTTTTAGAATTTCCAATTTTAGATATTCACTAATTGTAAATGGATAATTAAACTAAGCATTTAATCTTGTTTAATTTGTTAATTGAATTTGATTAGTATTTTAGCTCTTTCAATATTTGATCAAGTGTCCCATTTAATAGGTTCATAGGCCAAATTGACAGTTGTTATTCACAAGGTGATTAGGGATGAATACATGAGAGGTTATTGTTACATATGAGATAGTATCCCAAATAGGGATGCCTCAACATGATTATAAACTTTGATGAATGATGCATGAACACATTTGAGATGTTTAATGATTCCTAGGCTCAATTTTCAATGGTTTGTAGGAATCAATCTAAAGTCTAGTCAAAATCCAATTGTGTCCAGAATTGGGTGTCATAGTTTCCCCTATTTGGGAAGGCATTGTAATCTATAGGCATAGTAACATCTTCTCAAATAATAAAAATGTCTTGTATGTCTATGGATTCAATGGCAATATATGATCTCTAGATTCCCCCTTGAGGGATTGGTCAACAAAGAAGGTCAATGATCAGTCCCTCGAAAGAAGAAAAATGAGAGGACCAAAAGGTTAAAGGGGTGGAAAATATTGATTTATCTACAAGTGGTTATAATCAGTGGCACAATGAGTTGCCCTGGTTAGGTAGATAAAAATGATGATTTGCCCACAAGTAGTTATAATCATCATCATGGAAAGGTAAAAAGATAATGATTTTCCCAAATGTGGTTATAATCATTATCTAAAGCATAATGGTAACAATATAATGATTTTCCCAAACGTGGTTATAATCATTAAAAGGAAAAATAATTATTTGTTCATAGGTGGTTATAATCATTAGCAGGATAAAAATATGCACTAGTTAAGCAAGTAGAGATAATGATTTACCCTAAGGTAGTTATAATCACTAGCACAATAAAAACATGCCCATGGTGGGCAAAAGAATGATAATGATTTTCCCAAAGGCGGTTATAATCATGAACATCCATATGGATCAAAACACAATGATTTGCCCATAAGTAGTTATAATTATTGGCATGATAGTTTGGATTGAAACATAATGATTTTCCCATAGGTAGTTATAATCATTAGCTTTTTGGGTAGGATGATACATAATGATTTGCCCAAAGGTGATTAGAATCATTGGTATAATGATGAAAGTAATATGGTAAATTGGATAATGGTCTTACGAACTGAATCCATACTCATGAAATGAGAGTAGGCTGATACATAAGAGAAAGATGAATTTGGGAAACCTGATAGTATGGAGATGCATGTACTAACTAGCAAGGATTAAAATTCTTTCATGATTTAATTACTCTATACATGGGAAATGAGTGGATAGATTGGGAATGTTTTAGGTGCCAAGGAGAAGTATCATGGTTGCATTGCTTATAATAATTTCTAAGCTAATTTTTATTATATCACATGTTGGTATGCATCATGATATAGAACACCATGAGAACGTAGTTGAAATATGCATAAGGATTGACACACAATCTAACAAACAATAAAAAAATAATGCACCAATTATAAAAACCATGATGATAATGTTGACATATGAAAATAGAAAGACTTAAGTATAATGCACAAAGAATCACCCAATGAACATAGATATACTAATTCAAGGCACAATAATTAAAATAAACAAATAAACAAACAAACAAACAAACAAACAAACAAGTAAACAAACAGAAAGTCAAAAACCAAAAAATTGAAAATAAAGATAAAATGAAACACACACAACCAATGTTTAATCACAATATTAGTGCAAATAGAGAATAAATAAGATGATAGACATTACCCCTAGGCTATAAGAGACAATAAAATAAATAAACCATATGGGGGGAGTAAAAGAATAGGATCGGGTAGTCGAGTTTATTTCAAATGCACTAAGTAGACGTTGCATACATAGTTTCATGGACGCAATGTTTGATATAAAATTTAGGCCAAATGTAGTTCTCCTAGGAAATGGGATAGAAGAAAAATTATGATCAATAAAATATGATTGATGTTGTAGAGGAATATGGGAATGGTCTCACAAAATGGTGAGAGAGCGAGATGAAGCTTAGAAATCATTAATTCATCGAATTCAAATACATAATGTACATAATATGAACTCATAAAATGGTAAGAGTGTAAATCTAAAGGCCAATAAGGATGGGAAAACTAAATTACAAGTGGTTTCTTATCAAATAGTGAGGGTTCCTAGAATCCTTAAGGCAAAGAAGTGGTTGACATGGTGGTGTTTAGAATTTTTCTAGATTGTTTACAAATATTTTTGGAGTTTTTTAAAGCATATAAACTCAATGCAGAATTACTATATATTAAATGATCTAACCCATAAAATGGTGATAACATTCAACCTAAAAATTACTTAAAAATAGAGAGAGTGTGGCAAAGGGGTGACTAATCTAACCTCAACATGAATCAAGTGTTGCCTATATAGTGTTAGGATGGGACCTCAAGTCACTGTAGTTTTGTCTTATGGAAAAGTAATCTGAATAGGTAGCAACAAGTCTTCAAATTAGGCAAGATGGCACAGTGTGGCATAGGAATGGCAAGCTAGGACTTCAAGGCATGATAAAGATGTTCCTAATTTGACCAAAGGTGGTTATAATTAAGTAACAATGGCAAAAGTCAATTTTACCAATTTTCCCAAAGGTGGTTATAATTAGTAACATAAATTGGAATACTAATTTTCCCAAAGGTGTTTATAATCGATAACACTTGGAATAAAAATAAATAAAAAATGAAGGATGCAAATACGAAACCATTGTCATACTATTCTAAGATACTACCTCAGTCTAAAATACTGAATCAACTATTGAAACTTGATCAGAATCCTCTCACTATAAATGCCTAAAGAACCAATGGGATGGAACCAAGTTCATAGGGTTGGGGAGGGAGGGTAAAAACATTTCGGTCTAAAGGGAAGGCATGGTATAATAGTAGATGATAGAGTGGTATGTATAAAGAAGATCATAATATGCTACAATATAAATGGTCCTCATAGACAATATTTCAAGGCTCTCAAGAGAAGTAATGTTTAAGGTGTATAATGTTCATCATCTCATTAAGTTCATCCCCATCTAGTGTAGCAAGTTTGTATGCTCCGGAGCCATAATTTGCAACAATGATACAAGGGCCTATCCAATTGGGTTTGAACTTTCCCTTATTTTTATTCATGTTAATCATGTTATTTTGGTTTTATTTTAGAATAATATCCCCAAGCTTGAACTCTCTATGTTCGACTTGCTAGTTATAATGGACATAAAGTTTGTTTTGGTATGCTTGAAGGTTATTGACTACGACAGTGCATTTTTCATCAACTAACTCTAGCTCTTGTAAGTGATCTACTCTATAATCTTCATCATCCATGACATGTTTTAATGAGATACGCAAAGAAGGTAACTCAACCTCAATAGGAATAATGGCCTCAGTGCCATAAACTAGGGAATATGGAGTGGATCATGTTGGCATATGATAATTAGTGTGATATTCCTAGAGGCTGTAGAAGATTTGGAGGTTCCAATCACATCCAACATCATTGATAATCTTTTTAAGTAATTTGATAATGTTTTTGTTTAATGCCTCTGCTTAGCCATTACCTTGTGGGTAATATACAGTAGAAAAAAGTTGAGTAATGTTGTTTTTGGCACACAATATTTTGACATCCTTATTTTTTAATGATCTATCATTATCAGATATAATGTTGTATGGGATACCATATCAATAGATGAGATGGTTAAATATAAACTTGGAAATCTATTTTCCAATCACATGAGTGATGGCTATAGCTTTAACCCACTTAGTGAAATATTTAGTAGTGGTAAGGATATGTTTATGGCCATCAGATGAGGTAAGGTTTATCTTCCCAATGATATTGAGGCCTCATGTTACAAATGACCATGGTGTAAGCATTACTTTTAGATTTTTGGCTAGGGCATGAATCAAACTGGCATGTCTTTGACATTTTTCACACCTTTTGGAATATGAAACTACATTTACATCCATAGTTGGCCAATAATACCTAATACATATGAGTTTTTTGGCTAAGATGACCCCACTAGTGTGGGTTCCACATACTCCATAAAATTTTGATAAATTTAATTTTGATTCTATCAAATTTAAATAATGAAGAAGAGTTCCATCAAAGTTATAGTGGTAAAGGGTTGGTCCAAGTAAGGTATAACATGAGGCTTGGTAGGTGAAGGTATTTTATTGTTTATATGATAGGTCAAGTGGCATAATATGGTTATGAAGGTAAGTAAATAGGTATAAATACCATATAGAGTTGGGACCAATAATATCATAGATCATTACGATGGTTGAAGGTTCATGAGATGGAACTAGAATATTTTTAATGACAAATTGGTATTATTTTCCCTTGTTTATGTGATGAATCAAATAACCAATGGTAGCCATGGCATCCACTATGTTTTTACTGGCCCTTGGTATGTGTTTAAAATTGTATGTCATCAATCTCTTATTTTAGTGTGTCCACCATGGTTTTGTATGGCACTAGCTTATCATATTTGGTTTGAAAGTGGTATGCAACTAGATTGATGATTAACTAAGAATCACCATAAACCTTAAGATGTTCAATATTCCATTATATTGTTTGGTGAAGCCTTACAATAATTGCTTCATATCCATCAATGTTGTTCGTATAAGGAAACCTAATATGGAATGATTTAGGGATAATATCCCCTTGTGGTGTAATAAATAATAGGCTTAACCTTGATCCCTATGATGTAAAAGATCCATCAAAATATATATTTTAGTGTTTCTCCTTAGGAGGTATTTCAATGATGGTCATAATAGACTTGTTTTGGAATTGAAAATTCAAAGGTTCAGTATCTATAAGGGGAGCTTCAGCAAGTTGATCTTTGAGAACTTGTCCCCTGATGGATTTTTAGTTGATGTATTCAATATAAAACTCACTCAAAAGCATGATCCATTAGCCATGTGGCATTGTAAAGATGTCTTGGATAGTAGATACTTGAGTGGATCTACTTTTGAAATAACTCTGGTCTTGTTGTTTTATATGTAATACCATAATTTTTGAGTTGTGAAGACCATATCTAAACAAGATTTATTTTGGGTAGATATTTGTGTTCATATGCAATTAGTGTATAGCTTAGATAGTAAATGACATATTATTTTCCATTGTCATCATGTTGAGCTAGAAGTATCCCCAACACTTTATCTATGGCAGATAGATATAGTAAGAATGGCTCTCCTAGCATAGGTGGTAACAAAATAGGTGGATTAGAAAGATAGTCCTTTAAGTGTTAAAAAGTTTTATGGCATTCTTCATCCCATTGAAATATGACATGTTTCTTTAGAAGTGTGTAAATAGATGGAATTTGTCATGATATATTGAATCTTACCCTACAAGCTATAGAGCTTCTTTAAATTAGAAGGTGGTGACATCTTTATAATGGCTCATACTTTGGTAGGATTGACTTTAATGCCTCCATGAGAGATTATGAATATTAATAGTTTGCCTAAAGTAACACCAAAAAAACACTTCTTAAGATTGAGTTTGACCTTCTATTCATGAATCCTCTCAAATATTATGTGTAGTACAACTAGATTATCAATGTGGGTCTTTGATTTACCCAATCTATCATTAACAATGTCATTCATCATATCATGAAATATGATGATCATGGCTCTTTGGTATGTGGCCCCATCATTCTTGTGACCAAACAGCATAACTTGATTAAAAAACATTCCCCAAGGAGTGGTGAACATTGTTTTGTGTTGGTCTTCTGGCATAATTTAGATCTAGTTGTATCCTAAAAATCCATCCATAAGTGAGAGCATTTCATACCCCATTGTGGATCCAATAATCATGTCAATGTTTGGTAAATAAAAATCATCCTTGGGGTAGACCTTTTTTATATCTCTAAAATCAATGCAAATTCTATTTCCTTATGGATTCTTACTGATTAGCACAACATTCAAGATCCACTCTGAGTAGGCGATCAGTCAAATACATCTCACTTCTAAGAGTTTTCCAACTCTTTGTTTACTAATATAGAAATACAAGGATGCATCTTATGTAATTTGAGATTCATAGGTTTGGAATAAGGATGTACAACAAGATGGTGTACAACCAAGGCAGGGTTTAAACCTATCATGTTGTAATAGGCCCAAGTAAATATGTCAATAAATTCCCTCAAAATGGCTATAAATATTTTACACTCCTTAGTGAGGGACATGCCTAATTTGATCCATTTTGGGTCATCTAGAGTCCTGATGTTGAATTCTATAGTTTCTTCCATGAGGAGATTCAAGCCATATTCCAGAATGGTTCACAATGATTTTAATTGGCTTGTGACTACAAAGTCCTCTATTTAGACTGGCTCTTCAAGTTTTATTAAATAAGACAAATCATAATCTCCAAAGGGTAGGGATGGTCATATTACAAACACCATTTGAAATTATTGAATAATGTGATCAAAGGCATGTTGCTCTTTAGAACTGAACTTAGACCCAAAATTAAGTTCATCATTGGTGGTCTCTTGAGATTCATTAGGGGAAAGGTGAACATCCCCATCTAATGGTACCTAAAACAAGATTTTACTAGAAGATTGGCCTCTCTTTATTTTTACCCTGGTCTAAAATCACTTCAAAGAGGTTTTCACTTTGGGACCTCAATGTTTTATTTAATTATTTGTGGTTAAGGTTGTTCACCAATTTTCTAAAATAGGCTATAGGATCCAGTTTGATTAAGAACGCTTATTTTTGGTCCCTCAATAGAACATTATCCCTTAGGCATAGGAAATCACAAAAGCCCTCATCATTCTCAAACTCATCTATAGGCACTGTGGATTCTTTTTGGTTTTAGGCTATAAGTTGATGGTGATAAAGAGGAAGTGGATTATTACAAACAACTAAGGTAAGGGTAAAAATGGCATGGGTGTGAAACAGATTGGTATTAACAAGGTCTTCATAAATGCTATGATTAGACTCTACTTCACTGTCGGCATCATCATCACTAGTCATTGGGATCGAAATGTGAATAAGATAGGTGGGGTCACCCTCAGGTAGTTTAAATCCAAGACCATAGGTTCCTTAATACCATGTTATAGATATTGGCTCAAGTGTACATTGTTGATTTATCTTGAGGCCTCCTCCTTCATAGGATTGATTCTCCATGATCCAATTACAAATAAGATACTTATTATTTTTTTAGCAGTCGGCCAACTTGTCATTGTATAACCAAGATTAATTTTTGGAAAGTGCATCCTCTTCTTGGTCAGTTTCCAATGTGAAAATGATAGGATTTGGATTGTGCAATTTGTCTTTTCCTTTTCATTTCCATTCTATGCAAGGTGGCTTGACTTTAGGTCTTTCTTAGGACTTGGGGTTCTATAGAAGCTTGGTAATGTGGAATGTATCAAGGGTCAAATATTCTCCTAGGCCATTGGTTGTGATGGTAAAATGTTTGGACATTTTAGGAGGTGAAATATTGGAAGATGAATCAAGACTATCTGGGTTTATGCAATTGGCCTCTAGTAAATCTACAAGTATTTCCTTGTGTTTGTCCTTTTGGGTAACTAGATCTAGGCCAAATTAGTAGTTATAGATTTCGTACTCAGCTTTCAAATGTTTATAATGTTCATAGGACTTCAAATCTCAATTGATGGTGACCTCTATACCTGAGTGAGATAACTTGAGACACTGGTGCAATGTTGAAGGGATTGCATGAATTTCATTTATACAAGGTCTACCCAAGAGAAAATTATATGATAAGTCTAAGTATAACACATGGCAAAGTGTGTCATGAGTCAAAGGCCCAATAATAACTAGCAAGCTTATGGTGCCTTGTTATTCCCACTCTTCATTATCATAGGCCTTGATAGTGATTATTTCTAACTAGACATCGATTGTCATATATCTAAGATGCTTGATGAGCTTTAGAGAAACAATATTCAGGTCTAATCCATTATCTATGAGGATACATTTCAATTTATGTTGTGTTATGACAAATTCAATGTACAATGGATTGTTATGGAGAGGTCCAAAAGATGAAATATCACTTTGGTCGAAGGTTAATTGTTAGCCTAAGGTTAGATGTCCAACCAAAACTTGGAATTTGTATAGGGATATGTAATTAGGAACTTGGGATTGTCCTAAGAAATTTGTTAGGATGTTTTTATGGATCATAGACATACATAACAAATGCAAAATGAATATTTATACGAGCATCTTCTGAATTTATTCTATAATGTCAAATGACCTTTATTTCATAGTGTTATATGGCTTGTTCCTAATTAGAATGGTGGCTTAGATGGGTTTGGTATAAGGTGGTTATGGACCAAGAATGGTAATCTTTGATCGATCAATTGTGATTGCATAATTAGTATTAGATACAGGACAATTGATACTAGAAAATGATGGTGGATGGGGGGCAGATAGGATAAGTCTCGCTTGCCAGTGCACTTGTAGGTGGTCATGGGGAAATGACAAGTTATCAGTATAAGGTCCCAAAATATTAATCCCTAGTTATTTTTGTGCCTTTATATGGTCCCATGTCAATAAAGGATTATTGGCTTAGGTGGATTGATTATAATTATTTAGCAATGATCATGTTCAATTAGAACTTGACCTTGAATTTATGGTGATGGTGGAAATATGACCTCCCAAAATATGGCCTACAACTTTGGTGTAGTCATGTGCAACTATATGGTAAGTTTGTTGGGTATTAGAATCATTCTAGCCTTGGTTCCATCCATTTAGTTAACATTGTCATTGTTATTATTGACATTATTATTATTATTATTATTATTATTATTATTATTATTATTATTATTATTATTATTATTATTATTATTTTGTTTATTGGTACTATTTTTGTTCTAGCCTTTGTTGTTGTTGGATGGTATTACTATGTTATGGAAAAGGGTTTTGATAAATACCTAGGATCTGATTGGATGTAGAAACTCCAATATCCAATGTAATCTCCCCATTTTTTAACATATTTTCAATAATATGTTTGATTTTCACATAATGTCATAGATTATGTCTATGAACCTGATGGTATTCATAGAATTCCTTTTTTCTATACTAGTCTAGATATAGAATACCCTCAAGATAATGCTTCAGTATAGACCAACTAATTAGATTAGCCATGGATAGTTTGTGAAACATGACTTTAATAGGTTCTCCAAGGTAACTGAAGACTCAATGAGTAGGTACATTTATTCTTGGAGGAGGAATTTTTAAAGGTAGTGGTTGTTGTGTTTGTTGAGTTGGTTTAGGCTATTGTGAAGGCTACGCTTGTTTAATAGGTTATTGGTGAGGAGTAAGTTACATTTATAGCATGGGATAACCAAATGGTGTTTACACCATTTGGACATGATAAATTTGATTACTCCATTTCCAACATCATTCTTATTACAGTTAAATTACTTTGATTTTTCATAATTATTGGTCTGGGTTGGTGCCAATGTTTACGTTTGGACCTAGTTTTGGTTTTGATTTTGGCCAGTTTCTTAGTTTTATTTCTAATTTTGGTTTGATGAGGTGAGCTTGATAATCCCTTTGTTAATAAGGTCCCTTTTAATTAACAAACCTTTTTTGATGATCTCTTTAAAATTGTGTGCACACTTCAGCTCCAGATGGTAAGATATCTCACTATGCAAATTTTTGGTAAACATAACAAGTAATTGTTTGTCTGGTAAGATATGGATGAAATGATTAGTAAGTGCTCTCCATAATTATAGATAGTTTATTAAACTTTCATTGGTTTTTTTCTTGGCCTGAGTCAAATCTACCTATGAAATATCATGTTCAAGATTGTAGGAGAAATGTTGCACAAATTTATCCAAAAGGTCATCAAAATCACATATTGAGTTCTTGGACAATTTTAAAAACCACTCCAAAGCCTATCCTACTAGACTCTGAGGAAACAAAATTAAGAGGTATATGTCATTATATACCACTAGCTAGCAAATGAATAAATAATTCTATTAAATGGGCCTTAGGGTCTCCCTTACCCTTGTATTTATTAAATGTTGATGGTTTTTACCCTGAAGTAAATGGTATCTATAGATACTCCATGTTGAATGGGTATGAACACCCATCATCTAACTTGAATTTCTTGGTCTATTTCCCTGATTGAATGGTGGTGATTACATCCTTCATTTACTATAGTTTTTATGCCAAGAAATTAAATGGAATATTATCCTGAGGTAGAGGTTATGCAATCAAAAGTGGGTTACCTTGACTAGGTTATAATGGAGGCATGGTTTATTTTAGGATGTTGGCTTGGTTAGGGAATTGACTAGGAATATGCATCTATAGATTGGGATGAGATTTTTGGAATTACACATGTTGTGGTGAAATATTCTAGTTTGGATTCAGTAAATAGGCTTGGTTTTGAGGGAATTATGGTTGTGATGAAAGGATATAGCTTGGGGTGAAGAATTTTGCCTATAAAGGTTGATTAAGTACTTATTGTCGACTAGTCAAACTTAGCTAAATAAGGGGAACGTGTTGTGAACCAAGGCCCTATCATTAGATTTGTGGCATGTTTTATGCAAAGGATAATTATTGCCTAATTGGTATTTGTTAGATAGTAGTACCTCTTGGTTGTATGAACATTGTTTTGAAGTATATGTTTTTTGGATATTCAGCGTTTATCATTGACCAATAGACATACATTGTTGATTAGATAATGTTTACAAAGGCATGTTGGTATATGAAAATTGAGGTGTACTTATCACTATCTGACAAGGTGGAACATTGGTTACCCCTACTAAGGTGGCAGAATGTTTTGCCTCTACTTCATTGGTATACTAGATTGTGCTTATTGTTATAGAAAGCTAGTCATCACCTATTGTGGTGGAGTAACATTCATCATATTTTGTTGAGGCAAGGCACTATTTTGTGTTTGACTACTTAATCTTTGTGATTACATACTTGATGAAGTAGCTGGTTGAAGATTAGAGGTAGCTTGTTATGGTTAGGACATAGCAGTTCTTGCCCCCTACTATTGAGAACCACTTGATGTTTACTAAAGGCACTTGTTATGTACTAGTTGTTGATGCATTTAAACCACTTTGTCCTAGATTGGATGACACTTGCATGTTATCCACTATGTTTGGCATATTTGTCTATGTAGAAGAATTAAACACTTCTTCAATAGTTAAGGAATTGAACATGTCTCCAACTCAATTTTTTTGCATGAATGGGTCTATAATTGAATTATCTTGGCATGTCAATTCAATTAATACTCTCACTAAAGGAGTTAACTTGATGAATGGATCATTTGACATGGCCATGTTATTAAGTTGTGCACTAAGTTTAAATAGGTTTGGTATACTTGTTGCATTTTTAAAAAGTGGTCCTCCATGAGGCCCTTTCCTATTACAAGCATATGTGGGTCTTGATATGGCATTGACATGAGCACTTGAGGATTGTTAGAAGAGGCTTTTTCGATGGTTTGGTTATAAGGTATAGTTAAAGGAACTCTAATTATACTAGGAAAATTTTAAGGGGGGAAAGTTTGATAGAAACTTGGTCCCTACATGTGTGGCTCTGATTAAAACTTCATCCTTATTTTTAAGTAAGTGACAATCAAACAAATAAGGATTGTATGTTGATGGCATAGTAACATAGTATGGTTGTTTTTGAACTTGGTCTATAATTTATGGTATGCTAGTAAGGTACTACACTATTTTTTTTGGTATTACTCCAAATATGGAGTTGTGTTGACCAAATAGTAGGCTAGAGGATATTGGATTTGTTCCCTATATTGAGTAGTGTAAGGAGGATAAGGATATATTTCATAAACTACATCATCACCATAAGGTTCTTGAATAAATTCATCTTGTGCAACCATATTATTATATCATAGATTGTACATGGCTCCACTACAAGTATAGAGAGACATATTCAAATTAATGATGAATGTTTCATGAAAATAAGCTTAGATTTATATAAAATCTCAAAAATAATGTCCAAAGGACAAATGGTTTTAACTTGGCCTAACTTTTTGAAAGTGGAGTTTTCTCTCCAAAATGCCTATGCTTAAACTTGGTTTAAAACAATCTAATATCAAATGTCTAACGTCAAATGTCTTACACAAAAAGGTGAAGTGGATGAATAAAAATTGGAATGCTAAACTTAGGTACAAAGTGCTTCAAACAAGTCTAATGTAGGTCTAAAGATACAAAATTTGCTAGGTCTTTTTGGAAACTAAGTCACAAAAAGCTAGGTTCAAAACTGGTATCGTTGGGTCTTTTGGAAAAGGCACAAAATATATACTTTAAAACAAACTAGGTATAAGAGGTAAAATATTAATCTAACAAATTCGAAACACTTTGACACAAACTAGGCATTCATATTTAAACATAAAAATTATCATTTAGCAAAAGACACTAGACTTTAGGCACATGGAAGATAGATTACTTCCCCCAAACCTAGGTACAAAAAATAATCTTTAAATTGAGCAAATAATTAACTTAATTTGCACAACCCAAAAGTGAAGGGTGAACACCTAAGCCAAAATTACACAAGGCATAGATATAAACCAATCAATGTTTGGATTTGAACTTGTCAAGGCTAATTTCAAGCTTGATTTATAATATTTGACTTCTCAACATAGATAACAAGCTAGACAAAGACAAATGACATAACGGCATTAGGCATAGATCTAAAAGGCATATGTGATTTTCAAGATTTGTATTTTTGGACATAAAGTAATAAGTCTTTGAAATGAATTGATTAGTATGATGAAATTATCATGCTCTAAATATATGACGAATATTTTTTTTCAAGACTCCAAGGCACAATACTCTAAATAAACTAGGCAACATAATGACACCCTTTTCAAACAAGTGACACACAAAAAAAAAAAAAATTGTCAAAAGACTAAGGCAAAGGTATGGTGTCAAATGGATGGTGTAACACCTCCTCAAACAAAGGAGTGATGTATAAACAAGACTCATTTTTTGTGTGCTGTGATAAACAAATAATTTTGACTAAAGACCATGTAAGTAAAAAAGGACAAAAATGACATAAACACCTAAGTGTAATTTCCTAAATCTTAAACTTGAAAAGGTTACATCATACTGTTGAATTCCATAAATATACTTGCTCTTGAGAGGATTTTAAATTGTTAATCCAAAAACTAAAATCACATGAAAAGTAGGGTTTTTAGGCCCCCTCTTCTCTTGAAAGTTTATACTGTGACATGGAACTTTGGGCTACTCTCCCTGCATCAATAGTATGTATGTGGCAAGTGGGGTTGTATAAACTATGAATTTTTATTCATTTCTAGATGGTCCTAAGTGTGGCTAATACTAGGGATTCAATCATGTCCTTTAGATCTATATCAACTAATTTGTTGTGAAAATGTCTTATCCTTTTCACAACCACTACATCCATCAATTGCTAAATTTAGTGTGATGTCTGAGTTGCCCCTACGTTATGAGGCCAAGTACCACTAATAGAGATTCTTTTGACTACTCAAAATAAGCATCCCAGTAGGTCACCCTCAATTTATATATCCCACCATGGAGTGGTTTTGAAAAGATTTTGGGAGATTAATTCATGGGTTAATGCTTCCCTAGAGAACCCATGATCAGGTAATGAACTCCCGCTCACAAGCCAAAATACATGAAATAAAGACAAGTGAAAAGGATTTAGGGTCATTTTGGGGTCACCCAAATCATTTGAATTTGGAGAGGGCCTTAGCGAATTTATTTTCATGCTTTTGGACTAAAGTGACAAAGGAAAATAATGAGCATTTTTCATCACCCAAGTTCCCTAAACGGGACAGGGGGGAGAGCATACATGTCACTCATTTTGCTAATAAACACTTTCAATAAACAAGCATAAAAAATTAAACTCTTAGGAGTATTTAACTAATGTGAGAATTCATTTTATGACACCAAAACAAAGTATGTGATGCAATTTGAGCCCCTTGGCATTTATTGTTGAAAACTTTGAAAAGCGAAAATGACTTAAGAAAAATTATTTTTAAAATACCAATTTGAAATGTGAAATTTTTAACTTAGAATGTTTTAAATGTCTTTCTCTTGCCCTTTGGGTCCTGCAAAACATTTTGGGGGTTTTTTTGCTAAAAATAAAATCATGAGTGAACAAATGACTTTCCAATTCTTGATTTTGGGTTTCCAAAATTTTACATAGAGTGTAAAACTGTAGAAACACATATCAATACCGTGATTTTTCCTACAAAATCATGATTTTTCCTACAAAACTATGACTATTAGGATAATACTGCAACTTGCTCACAAACAAAGTATTTAACACAAAATCTCTACTATTTATCTAATATCACTAAAATAAAGACAAAACCATAGATTTTGGCACAATATCATGACTCTCCTATTAAACCATATAGTTAACATTAAACCGTAATAGTTAAGTACAAAATTTAATATAAAACTACATAAATTATGGCAATACTACAACTTGAGAAGTCATAATATTGTAATATTACAATTTTTAATGCAATACCACGACTTGTGAAGTTACAATATTGTAATATTTCAATTTTTAACACAATACAATGAATTGCAAATTTGTAATATTATAATATCACAATATTGAAATTTTTAACATAATACCATGATTTGCAAAGTCATAATATTGCAATATCATGATTTTTAACACAATACCATGACTACAAAAGTTATAATATTACAATATCATGATTTTCCCTATAAGCATAAACCATTAGCCAAAACCTCAATGGTTATAAGAAAAAACACAATAAATATGACAAAATCATGAGTGTAAGATTAGTGATATTGTCAAATATCATTATTCTAGAGAGAAAAATCATGACTACACAGAACAACTTTACAACTTCCAGAAAAACATTCTTGAGCCTTCAATTTTCACCTATTTTGATTGGAAAGCTTGAATGTTTACATGAAAATTATTAGGAGGGTGTCTTAAAAAACCTTAGGAAAAAATTTGTGGGGTGTGTACCCCACCAGGCATGCCAACATGTGAATAAGGAATACGTAGAGGAGAGGTTAGTTTTGTGTTAGTCCAAGAAATAAAACTCAAATAAACACACCAAAATCCTAACACCTCTAGCCTAGACACTAGGGAGAGATTTGGTAACAAGCATACATATGAAACACAACTAAACATAAAAGAAAACACTCTTTTACCTTGGAGCTTTAAATGGCTTGTTGAATGGCTTGTTTGACTTGTGCATCAAGAAGTCTTTGTAAATGAAGCTTGCTTGGCTCCTTCTCTCTTTGGCACCTTGGCTTTGATTGCTTGGATTAATATTTGAGCATGGTAACACTACTTGGAAGGTATTTATGCATTATAACACTACATCAAAAGAGCTTGTTGAAGATTTTTGTGTATAATAACTTTGCATCAAAATAGATTAAAGATCAATAGGCATGGCCTTGTATTTATAGCCTTAAGAATTGACTCTCACCCAAGGTGAGTTAAGGTTGAGTTTAAACATGGAATGGGTTCAAATTAACCCTAGGTCAATTGATACTAACTCCATTTGAGTTAATAGTTATCATTTAATTATGATTTTCAATTACTAGGCATGGCTCTCAAATTAGATATTTTAAGATATTTTGGAAGAGCTTGACAACTCATAAAGGTAATGATGAAAGGGCTTAATAATTTGATTTTTAGAATTTCCATTTTTAGATATTCATTAATTATAAATTGATAATTCAACTAAGAATTTAATCTTGTTTAATTTTTTAATTGAATTTGATTAGTATTTTAACTCTTTCAAGATTTGATCAAGTTCCGTATTTAATAGGTTCATAGGCCAAATTAATAGTTATTATGTTGTAAGGTGATTAGGGATGAATCCATGAGAGTTTATTGTTGTATATGGGATAGTATCCCAAATAGGGATGACTCAACATGATTCTGAGCTTTGATGAATGATGCATGAAAAAATTTGGGATGTTTAGTGATTCCTAAGATTAATTTTCAATGGTTGGTGGGAATCAATTTGAAGTCTGGTTGAAAGCTAGTTGTGGCCAAATTTGGGTATCTCAAGTGGTAAGAGCCATTAAATAACTTAATCCCTTAGTGAATAGTTGAAGAGCCACAATTGAATCCCATCAGACATTTCATTATGTATTGTTAGGAATCTAGAGAGCTAAATTTTGTTAGTTTTTGTTAGTGAATAAGAATAGAATTCAAATCAAACAATACAATAAAAACTAAACCACTCTTGCTTAAGTAATTGGGTGAGCTTTAAAAAATGAAAAAATTTACAAATAGAATATGAAACATAAAACTATGTTACCTTCTTTGTCAAATTAGTGCTCATTCATTGTCATAAAGGATGTTCTTTCTCAACTTGTGGTTAATAGAGACTTTCATCAATACAAATTCCATTTTGGCATCTCTTTTCTAAGACCACTTGAAGCTTGCATTGGATTGTCTTGGCAAAGCTTCTCCTTAATCAATATAACATTATAACATTAGCTTGAGATCTTTTCTAGATAGGGGTAATGACACTTATATTTATAGGTCTTAAAAATAACTCTAAATCAAGTGCAGTTAGATTTAGTTTTAACCTTGGTTGTGTCTAGATTAACCTTGGTCAAGTTTAGATTAACCTTGGGTTGTGTCAAAGTAATTATGAAGACTTGACAACTCATAAGATATATTTGAGGCTTGAAAACTCATAGAATATTTATGAGGTTGTGACTCACATTTTCTTTGAATTTTAGGAATTAATAAAAGATATTATTAATTCCCTTGACTTTGACCTCATTTTTATTGAAAAATTATTTTTTTTAGAAAATGTCATTCCCTAATTGAACTTAGAATTTTTACTTAAGTATCTAATTTAAGTTTTCTTTTTAATTAAAATCCTACTTAGGGTTTTTGGCATTTAGGAATTAATTTTAATTTTTTGCATTAATAGATTAACAAGATAATAATGTCAATTTGTTAGCTCATAATTTAATTGGGGTTGAATCCAAGATAGGTTATCATTTTATATAGGATAATACCCTAAATAAGGAAGCCTTGACATGATTATGGGTAGTTATATCCCATGCATGGATGAATTTGGGAAATCTAGCGACTTTTAGACTTAAATTATGTCATTTGCTAGAAATTGGTCTGATACTCAGTTTAAACATGGAATGTGACCAAACATGAGTGTCTATAATACCCATTATATGTATTGCACCTTTTGTGTTTATGGGTTGGGTATTCTTCTTGCCCTCGTATTTACCCCACTTATTGTAATATTCACATTTGACCTATTTTTCCTTTTTTTTATTTTTTTATGGGCCCAATTATTTTTTTGATATGTAATCCTTGCCATCCCAAAGCCTTTTTGTGTTTTATCTCTTTACAAAATTTTGTGGCAAAGTTCTAAAAAATCATCAATTTTATGTCCTCCCACATAGTGTGCACATGTAGGTAACTTTGTAGATTGTAATTGATAGTGATCCATCACTCCACATTTGAAATGCATCCATTGGACTTGACCTCCACTTAATCCACTTCTTTTGTGCACATAGGATCTTCCTCTATTGTATCCTTGGTATTGTTGCATCAACGTAGTAGTAGCCTATCTTAATCCAAGTTTTATAGGCTAACATATGACATCAATGACCCAAAAATCTTCCATGTCATACATTTTAACCTCACAAATATTACATGAGCAAGTGAATTTTTTTATCTTCATGCATTGTACAAATATAAATTATGTGGTTCATGCTGTTATTCCCAAAATTTGTCACTTGTTTTTAGGGACAACATATCGACTATTTTGGTCCTAAAGGCCAAAATGATCTCTTCCCTTCTCAAAAATGTTTTGAGTATTCAAATTATTCAATTATTCAAGTCTTCTCAGCTAAAGAACTCACAGGTTCAACAGGCAGGCTTTCTCAGAAAGAAGTTCCAACACTTAGGCAATTTCAAGGCTGGTTCAATGCCGAGGTTCAATCAAAGGTCCATCGGTAGGCTTCAAACAACTGGAATGAACCAATGAACCATTAAACCTTGAACTTTCACAGGTTCAAAGTTCAAAGTGGTTCAAAGGTTCAAAAGGAGTTAAGTGCTTCAAAAGAAAAGAAGGCTTTGAAGAGTGAAGATTGAACCATTGAACCTTGAATCAAAATGGTTCAAAGTGGTTCAACGGTTCAATGTGGTTCAAATGGTTCAAAGAGTTCAACCAGTTCAAGAAGTTCAAAGTTAACAAGGAAGCTTCGAGCGAAGGAAGGACGCAGAAGATTCTAGAAAGAAGTTCAAAGTTCAATGGTTCAAAGAAATGGTTCAACCGAAGAAGAAAAAAGAAATTGAATGCGGCTCTTTCAAAGAAACACTAAACCAAAGAGCCGATTGAACCACTTAAACCATTGAACCATTGAACTGATGCACTCTGAAGGTCCAAAGGTTCAAGGTTCAAAGTGGTTCAAGTGACTAAGTGATCAGTGACATCCCTGTAGATGTTAAATTCAAGGTAATGAAATATTCATTGATTTTCAAAGATGCACACCTGAGAACAAACTCAACAACTAGCCAAAGGAGCCTAAAAAGCTAGCTAAAAGCAAGAAGATAGCCCTGAGAGCTCAGATCACCAAGGAAGGACAAAACATGGCAAGGAAAGAGAGAACAACTATAGGAAATCTAGAAATATCTGTAGGAGAATCATTTCTAGTAGGTGAAACAGTCCACTAGGTGGACATCAGAGAGCATGAGCATTTAAAGACGTGGCTTATTTTTTTGCATTAAGTAAAGATGAATAGACAGTTGTGTAAGCATCATAAAGAAGACTAGACAACCCATGCTTAGGAGGAGACATTTGAGATGATTCAGAATGCCAAAGTTAAGACCGATGACCTATTCTATCATGGCCCTTTCACAGATATTTAAGACATTCAATTCAGCATGGGCCATTTTCATGAAAATAAGTGCCCAAGTCTTTATTAGAATGATATATATTGTAATCTCTCATTTTATGAAAAGGAGACCTCTCTGTTATCAGAAGTGAAACTCTGCCCAAATTGAAAGGCATTTCTAAGACTTTGAGCTTAGATTGTTAATCATATTTTGTTATTTGTATGAGAAAACAAGTGACACTTCAGACTCTATGCTGCAATAGCTTGTGTTATTTAGGAAATTGTTCTTATGTCTATTTCCTAGAAGCATTCTTGTCCATTTAATTTAACAAGTAGAACTAGTGGAAGTAATCAGCAAGTTGTCCTGAAGCCGACTATGGAGAGACTTTGTGCTACCACAATGGTCTTAGTGTGTTGTTTTTTGTATCTATGTAAAGGATCTTGGGATGACTTTGTGCCCCCATTGTCCTTCATATATTTCACTCTTTGGCATTTGAGGTGGAGACTTTGTGCTACACTTCATCCTATTGTGTTACTGCATCCAGTTACTTTTACTACCCAAGAAGGAATCTGGCTATTGACTGAGTATTACTTCTGAAAGAAGAGAAGTGCCTCTAGTAATCACCCAGGAATTCTCTTGTCTATGAACATCATCTCTAAAAAAAGAGAGATGGATGGTGTTATCCTACCTTGAGTTTTATTTTCAGCTTATTTATAGTATATAGTATTTTATAGTTATAGGGAACCTCCCCTTGATGAAAGGAGAGATTTGTCCCATTTTGATGTGGTAAACTTGCATGTTTTGGCTGATCAATCTCCCTATGTTGTGGTTGAAACACCTATTTTTACCTCAGTTAGCTAGTGAAAAAATATTCACCCAATAGTTTTTGGTGACTCCACTGGGGATCAAACGAGCTATTCTAGTTCTTTTCCATTTCCATATCCTTATCCATTTCCATTATATACTATGATTTGCCAAACTAGAGATTCTAGGGATCAAACATTTCATTGCTATTTTTTACTCTGCCAGCTCCATGCCAGCAACTTTTGGCAACTCCACTGGGGAAGAATGAGCAGTTTGGAGCCTCAAGCTCCAAGCTAAAGTAGGGCCAGTTCTTTTCCATTTTTATTCTACAATCTAGCAGTTTCACGCTATAAAAGAAGCCAGAAAGCTCAAGGTGTTGTTGACCCTATATTTGAGTTGGTATAGCAGAGCAATTTTGATTTGTTTCCTACAAAACCTCACCTTTAATGAACTAGGAGTCTTCCTCCTACCAATACCAAGTCACCAATACAAGGCAGAGCTTCTTTTTCCTCTGCTAGCAGAGCTTTACCCATACATACCCCACCAAGATTTGTTATCCCCCCTTTCCATAGTCATACAATGGTAGCTCAAGGCCCCTGTGGTAACTCTTTTGGCCCACTCAATTTAACTCCACATCTACATGAGCTACCATGCAATTCAAAGAAGAATTTCCCCAAATTCTTTGGTGATGGGAAAGTTCATTCTGATAAACATATTTCAGCCTTCAGCATAGCCTATGGCATGATAGGTGTGGAGTATGAAGATGTAACAGTCAAGCTATTCATAAAGACATTACAAAGTGTTATTGTAGACTGTTTCTACCATTTACAGGCTCGGTCAATGACTGAATAGAACACTCTCAAAGCCAAATTTGAAGCTAGGTTCAAGCCTACAGAAAATGTGCATGCCCTGATGGCTTAGCTCACATAAATGAATAAGGAGCCTTATGAACCAATGAGAGATTTCATAGCCAACTTCAACAAGATGAGGAATAGGATTCCTACAATTGCTCAGCCAACAGTTGAGAATCTCAAATGCTTCTTCATCAACTCTCAGCTGCCTAAAGTGAGTTTTCTGTTGAGACGTGCTGGCCACATAGACCTCGCTACAATGTAGGATTTGGCTACTGAGGTGGAAGATGATCTCATCTTGGTAGGGAAGATAAGGAGATATCTTAACAGAGGTAAATCTTCTTCATCCTCTGAATATCCATCTATAAGCACCATTGATCCAATGGTGCAAAAGTTGGTAAATGAGTTGTTAGCTCTTGCAAAGCAAATGGCACAAGGGATGTCTACTCCTCCTTCATACCAAGATATATAAAGGAGGACATTCCCCAATTAGTCATACCAAGGCAATGCTTCCAAGAATCAAGGGCAACCAAATCATCTTCCTCCCCTTCAGGGGAAACTTGCTATTGAAGCAGCTCCAGCCAACTCAGCAATTGGATACCTTGAAACAAAATCAAATTTTTCTTTCCAATCTGAGTTAAACCAGGAAGATGGCACTAATCTCTTTGTGGAAGACCAAGATAAATCATTTGGTGACTCCAACATTGGTTTCTTGAATTACCAGTCATCCCAGCAAGCTGATAAGAAAAAAATAGAGGAGCGATCTCAACCAATAATTTCAATTGCTAAGTGGGGAACCACTCTACCTTTTCAATCAAAGGACCTGGTGATTGCTAAAAAGGTAAGTACATTAAGTTTTCCTTCACCTCCTACTTCAAATTCTCAGACCAGTACCATAACCCCAAAAAACTAGAAGGATGAACTTCTTTCCTCTGTTCCTAGTCCATTTTAGTCATTTGACATAATTGACCAAACTAAGAAGACCAAAATTCAAATGACTGAGTTTGAATATTTGCAATCCAACCCTGCACAGTTGGATAAGTTAGTTCAATGTGTGAAGAATCAAACCGTCCCTACAGGACAAGATGTTAGAAAGGTAACTCATGATCCCCCAAGAAACATGTCCACCCCAAACAATCTTGTCATTACTCCTCCTGTTACCCCTATGAAAATAGAGCCTTTCTATGTTTCCCTGTTGATAAATGGTCACAATCTGAGCAACTGCATCATAGACTCAGGTGCATCTAACAATGTCATGCCCGCCAAGGTGGCAGATTCTCTTAACCTTACATTGACTAAAACTTTTGGGAAATATTTTTTCCATGGAAAACAAACAAGTGTCACTTCTAGGATAGATCAATGATGCCCAGTTTGCATTTGTGGCCTTCCTAGAAAAATGAATTAAAATGACAGTCCTGGTGGCTAACGTTCTAGCCTCATATGGCATTCTGCTTGAACAAAAATTTTGCAAGGATGTTGGTAGAGAATTGAGAATGGACCTATCTGAGGCAAGGATCCCTGTGAAGGGCATCATGCAGAGGTTGCTTCCTAAGAAGGAGGAAAAATATATTGTCACCCAAACATTAGATCCTGAAGCTCAAATTCTATTTGAGTCTTCACGAATGGGTAACTTTTTCCTGTCTACAGAGGATGTCCCTATTTCATTTGATGAAATTCCTGTAGGTGACAATCCAAAAAGTTTAGATGAGATAGAAAAAGAATTAATAAAGTATAGCATAGGTGTAGAAGGACCCTCCCCTCAAAACAAAGGAAAATCTAAGAAAGGAGCAATTTTTGATGGCGTATGGATTTTGGAATTTGATGGTAGCTACTATTCTACTAGTTTTGGAGCCAGGATTGTTTTAATATCTCTGCAAGGAGATATTTTTCCTTATGCTTACAAGTTGCTATTTAGCAACACCAACAACACTACTGAATATGAATCTCTGCTACTCGGTATAAAGGCTACTCAAGATAAAGGTGTTAAGCTCTTTCATGCCAAAGGAGATGTTGAGCTGGTGGTTTGTCAGGTGAAGAACCTATATCAAACAAAGAATGAAATATTTTGACATTATCACAATCTGGTATGGGACTGTATTGAAAGTTTTGATGCTTTCAATATATCTACAATGCTTAGAGAGCTTTATAGTCATGCAGATTCATTGGCTATCTCTACGACCCTCTTGGTTCCCCACAAAGACTTTGAAGAGTAGAAGTACACTATTGAGCTAGTCTTTTGACCAAGTGTGCCTAACAATGCCAATCATTGGCAGGTGTTTGATGCTAATAATCAAATCATGTGTTGGACTAAACCAGAAGAATAGTGAATTATGGTAATGGACCATACTGTTGCATGTCCAAATTAGGAAATGAAACTCTTCTGCAAGAGAACAAGGATTCGTGATTTTCAGACTAGAAATCAAGTCTTTCTATGGGGCAAGAGGAGAGAACCAAAAGGAATGCACAAAAAAGTTGATTCTTGGTGGAGAGGTCCATTCACCAATCATCACTTCTAGAGAGAAAATAGTTTCTTGTTGATATATCAAGATAAAACACCATTTTCATTGCCTCACAGTGGGCAGCATTTGAAGCACTTCAATCCTTAAAGTATCAGATGACATCAGTTGTACATATTTGTATAGTCTTTAGTTTTGTTTTCTTTGGTTCCTTTTGTTTTGTTTTTGTGCCTTTATTTTTGGGTAGCATGACTCTATAGCATAATGGCATACATGAAGGCACTGAGATTCTAGATTCTACTCCCTTTAATTATTTTTATAATCGATGGAAGTTTCCTAACTGGAGCCAGTTGTTGTTCCCAAAATCCATCACTTGTTTTTGGGGACAACATATCAACTATTTTGGTCCTAAAGGCCAAAATGATCTCTTCCCTTCTCAAAAATGTTTTGAGTATTCAAATTCTTCAATTATTCAAGTCTTCTCAGCTAAAGAACTCGCAGGTTCAACAGGCAGGCTTTCTCAGAAAGAAGTTCCAACACCGAGGTTCAATCAAAGGTCAATTGGCAGGCTTCAAACAAGTGGAATGAACAATTGAACCAATAAACCATTGAACATTGAACTTTCACAAGTTCAAAGTTCAAAGTGGTTCAAAGGTTCAAAAGGAGTTAAGTGCTTCAAAAGAAAAGAAGGCTTCGAAGAGTGAAGATTGAACCATTGAACCGTTGAACCTTGAATCAAAATGGTTCAAAGTGGTTCAATGGTTCAACATGGTTCAAATGGTTTAAAGAGTTCAACCAGTTCAAGAAGTTTAAAGTTCACAAGGAAGCTTCGAGTGAAAGAAGGAAGTGAAAAATTCCAGAAAGAAGTTTAAAGTTTAATGGTTCAAAGAAATGGTTCAACCAAAGAAGAAAAAAGAAAGTGAACATGGCTCTTTCAAAGAAACATTGAACCAAAGAGCTGATTGAACCACTTGAACCATTGAACCATTGAACTGATGCACTTCGAAGGTCCAAAGGTTCAAGGTTCAAAGTGGTTCAAGTGACTAAGTGATCAGTGATGTCCCCATGGACGTCAAATTTAGGGTAATGAAATATCTATTGATTTTAAAAGATGCACACCTGAGAACAAACTTAGCGATCAACCAAAGAAGGAGCCAAAAAAGCTAGCTGAAAGTGAGAAGAGAGCCCTAAGAGCTCAGATCACTAAGGAATGACAAAATGTGGCAAGGAAAGAGAGAATAACTATAGGAAACCTAGAAATATTTGTAGGAGAGTTATTTTTAGTAGGTGAAACAGTCCACCAGGTGGACATCAAAGAGCACGAGTATTTAAAGATAGCCTATTTTTTTGCATTAAGTAAAGATGAATGGACAGTCGTGTAAGCATCATAAAGAAGACCAGACAACCCATGCTTAGGAGGAGACATTTGAGATGATTCAAAATGTCAAAGTCAAGACTGATGACCTAATCCAGCATGGCCCTTTCACAAATATTTAAGGCATTCAATTCAGCATGGGCCATTTTCATGAAAACAAGCACCCAAGTCTTTCTTGGAATGATATATATTGTAATCTCTCATTTTATGAAAAGGAGACCTCTCTATTATTAGAATCAAAACTCTACCCAAATTAAAAGGCATTCCTGAGACTTTGAGCTTAGACTGCTAATTATATTTTGTTATTTGAATGAGAAAACAAGTGACCTTTTAGACTTTGTGCTAGAATAGCCTATGTTATTTAGGAAATTTTTCTTATGTTTGTTTCCTAGAAGCACTCTTGAACATTTAATTTAACAAGCAAAATTAGTGGAAGTAATCAAGAAGGTGTCCTCTAAAAAAGTTCTATTATGTATATGAACATCATCTCTAAAAAAAGAGAGATGGATGGTGTTATCCTACCTTGAGTGTTATTTTCAGCTTATTTATAGTATATAATACCTTATAGTTATAGGGAACCTCCCCTTGATGAGAGGAGAGATTTGTCCCATTTTGATGTGGTAAACCTACACATTTTGGCTAATCAATCTCCTTATGTTGTGGTTGAAACACCTATTTTACCCTTAGTTAGCTGGTGACAAAATATTCACCCAATAATTTTTAGCGACTCCGCTGGGGATCGAATCAGCTATTTCAATTCTTTTCTATCTCCATATCCTTATCCATTTCCATTAAATACTCTGATCTATGAAATTAGAGATTCTAAGGATCGAACATTTCATTGTTATTGTCTACTCTGTCAGCGCCATGCTAATAGTTTTTGGTGACTCTGTTAGGGAAGAATGAGTAGTTTCGAGCCTTAAGCTCCAAGCTAAAGTAGGGCTAGTTCTTTTCCATTTTTATTGTACAATTTGCTAGCTCCACACTATATAAGCTAGAAATCCCAAGGTGTTGTTGACCCTATTTTTGAGTTGGTACAGCAAAGCAATTTTGATTTGTTTACTCCATAACCTCACCTTCAATGAACTAGGAGTCTTCCTCCTACCAACACCAGGTCACCAATACAAGGCAAAACTTCTTTTTCCTCTGCTAGCAGATCTTTGCCCGTACATACCCCACCAAGATTTGTTATCCCCCCTTTCCATAGTCATACAATGGCAGCTCAAGGCCCCTGGGGTAACTCTTTTGGCCCACTCAATTTAACTCCACCTCTACATGAGCTACCATGCAGTTCAAGGAAGAATTTCCTCAAATTCTTTGGTGATGGGAGAGTTCATCCTAATGAACATATTGTAGCCTTCAGCATAGCCTATGGTGTGATAGGTGTGGAGTATGAAGACGTAGCAATCAAGTTGTTCATAGAGACATTACAAGATGCTATTGCAGACTGGTTCTACTATTTATAGGCTTAGTCAGTGACTGACTGGAACACTCTCAAAGCCAAATTTGAAGTGAGGTTCAAGCTTGTAGAAGATGTGCATGCCCTATTGGCTTAGCTCACACAAATGAATAAGGAACCTCATGAACCAATGAGAGATTTTATAGCCAAGTTCAACAAGTTAAGGAACATGATTCCTATAATTGCTCAGCCAACAGCTGAGAATCTCAAATGCTTCTTCATCAACTCCTAGCTACCTGAAGTGAGTTTTCTACTGAGATGTGCTAGCCACATAGACCTTGTTGTAGTGTAGGATTTATATACTGAGGTAGAATATGATCTCATCTTGGTAGGAAAGATAAGGAGAGATCTTTAAAAAGGTAAATCTTCTTCATCCTGTAAATATCCATCTATAGGCACCACTGATCTAATTGTGTAAAAGCTAGTAAATGAGTTGCTAGCTCTCAGAAAGTAAATGGTGCAAGGGATGTCTACTCCTTCTTTGTATTGAGATATACCAATGAGGACATTCCCCAATCAGTCATACCAAGGCAATGCTGCTAGGAATTAAGGGTAGCCAAATCATCTTCCTCCCCCTCAGGGGAAACTTGCTATTGCAGTAGCTCCAGCCAACTCAGCAGTTCGATACCTTGAAATAGAATCAAATTTTTCTTTCCAATCTGAGTTTAACCAAGAAGATGGCATTTATCTCTTTATGTAAGACCAAGATGAATCAACTAGAGACTCCAACATTGGTTTCCTAAATTACCAGGATGAACCCAGAAGTAAAGGTGAAGCATTTGATGGATCATACGTTGTATTCACCTAGTCCCAAAACTAGTCAGCCCAGCAAGCTGATAAGGAAAAAATAGAAGAGTTATCTCAACTAGTAATTTCAATTGTTAAATAGGGAACCACTCTACCTTTTCAATCAAAGGACCCGATGATCGTTAAAAAGGTAAGTACATTAAGTTTTCCTTCACCTCCTACTTCAAATTCTCAGACCAATACCATATCCCCAAAAAACTAGAAGGATGAACTTCCTTCCTCTATTCCTAGTCCATTTTAGTCATTTGACATAATCGACCATACTAAGAAGACCAAAATTCAAATGACTGAGTTTGAATATTTGCAATCCAACCCTGAGCAATTGGATAGGTTAGTTCAATGTGTGAAGAATCAAACCATTCCTGTAGGATAAGATGTTAGAAAGGTAACTCATGATCCCTCAAGGAACATGTCCACCCCAAACAATCTTGTCATTACTCCTCCTACTGCCCCTGGGAAAATAGAGCATTTTTATGTTTCCCTATTGATAAATGGTCATAAGTTGAGAAACTACGTCATAGACTTAGGTGCATCTGACAATGTCATGCCTACTAAGGTGGCAGATTCTCTTGGCCTTACATTGACTAAAATGTTTGGGAGATGTTTCTCCATGGAAAATAAATAAGTACCACTTCTAAGATAGATCAAAGATGCCTAGTTTGCATTCACGGCCTTCCCAGAAAAAATAATTAAAATGACAGTCCTGGTGGCTGACATTGCAGCGTCCTATGGCATTCTGCTTAGATGAAATTTCTACAAGAATGTTGGTAGAGAATTGAGTATGGACCTGTCTGAGGTAAGGATCCTTGTGAAGGGCATCATGTAGAGGCTACTTCTTAAGAAGGAGGCAAAATATATTGTCACCTAAACATCGGCCCCTGAAGCTCAAAATTTGTTTGAGTCTTTAGGAATGGGTAACTTTTTCCTATCTACAAAGGATGTCCCTATTTCATTTGATGAAATTCCTATAGGTGACAATCCAAAAAATTTAGATGAGATAGTAGAAGAATTAATAAAGCACAGTGCAGGTGCAGAAGGACCCTCCTCTCCAAACGAAGGAAAATCTGAGAAAGGAGTAGTTTTTGGTGGCGTATAGATTTTGGAATTTGATGGCAGTTGCTCTTTTACCAGTTCTAGAGCTGGGATTATTTTAATATCTCTACAAGGAGATACTTTTCCTTATGCTTACAAGTTGCAATTCAGCAACACCAAAAACACTGTTGAATATGAATCTCTGCTACTCGGTATAAAGGTTTCTCAAAATAAAGGTGTTAAGCTCCTTCATGCCAAAGGAGATGTTGAGCTAGTGGTTTTTTAGGTGAGGAACCTATATCAAACCAAGAATGAAAGATTGTAAAATTACCACAAACTGGTATGGGACTGTATTAAAAGTTTTAATGCTTTTAATATATCTGTAGCACCCAAAGAGCTTCATAGTCATGCAGATTCATTGGCTATCTCTATGACCCTTTTGGTTCCTCATAAAGACTTTGAAGAGAAAAAGTACACTATTGAGTTGGTCTTTCGACCAAGTGTGCCTGACAATGCCAATCATTGGCAGGTGTTTGATGCTAACAATCAAATCATGTGTTGGACTAAACCAAAAGAATAGTGAATTATGGTAATAGACCATACTATTGCACATCAAAATCAATAAAATAAACTCTTCTGCAAGAGAATAAGGATTCATGATTTTTAGACTAGAAATCAAGTCTTGTTGTAGGGCAAGAGGAGAGAACCAAAAGGAATGCATAGAAAAGTTGATTCCTACTAGAGAGGTCCATTCACCAATCATCACTTCTAAGGAGAAAATGATTTCTTGTTGATATATCAAGATAGAATTCCATTTTCACTACCTCATAATGGGCAGCATCTGAAGCACTTCAATCCTTGAAGTATCAGATGACATCAATTGTACATATTTGTATAGTCTTTAGTTTTGTTTTGTTTAGTTCATTTTGTTTTGTTTTTGTGCCTTTTTTTTGGGTATCATGACTCCATAGCCCAATGGCATATATGAAGGCACTCAAATTCTGGATTCTACTCCCTTTAATTGTTTTCGCAATAGATGAAAGTTCCCCAACTGGAGCCAGTTGTTGTTCCCAAAATCTGTCTCTTGTTTTTGGGGACAACATATCAACTATTTTGATCTTGAAGGCCAAAATGATCTATTTCCTTCTCAAAAATGTTTTAAGTATTCAAATTCTTTAATTATTCAAGTCTTCTCAGCTAAAAAACTCACAGGTTTAATAGGCAAGTTTTCTCAAAAAAAAGTTCTAACACTTAGGCAATTTCAAGGTTGGTTCAATGCTGAGGTTCAATCAAAGGTCCATCGATAGGGTTAAAACAAGTGGAATGAACCATTGAACCTTGAACTTTCATAAGTTCAAAGTTCAAAGTGGTTCAATGGTTCAAAAGGAGTTAAGTGCTTCAAAAGAAAAAAAAGGCTTCGAAGAGTGAAGATTGAACCATTGAACCGTTGAACCTTGAATCAAAATGGTTCAAAGTGGTTCAATGGTTTAATGTGGTTCAAGGAGTTCAACCAGTTCAAGAATTTAAAAGTTCACAAGGAAGCTTTGAGTGAAGGAAGGAAGTGGAAGATTCCAAAAAGAAGTTCAAAGTTCAACAGTTTAAAGAAATGGTTCAACCGAAGAATAAAAAAGAAAGTGAACGGGGCTCTTTCAAAGAAACATTAAACCAAAGAGATAATTAAACTACCTAAACCATTGAACTGATGCACTCTGAAGGTCCAAAGGTTCAAGGTTCAAAGTGGTTAAATTGACTAAGTGATCAGTGACATCCCCGTGGATGTCAAATTCAGGGTAATGAAATATCTATTGATTTTCAAAGATGCACACCTGAGAACAAACTCAGTGACCAGCCAAAGAAGGAGCCAAAAAATCTAGCTGAAAGTAAGAAGATAGCCCTGAGAGCTCATATCACTAAGGAAGGACAAAACGTGGCAAGGAAAGAGAGAACAACTATAGGAAATCCATAAATATCTATAGGAGAGTTATTTCTAGTAGGTGAAACAGTCCACCAAGTGGACATCAGAGAGTGCGAGCATTCAAAGATGGGACCTATTTTTCTATATTAAGTAAACATGAATGGACAGCCATGTAAGCATCATAAAGAAGACCAGACAACCCATGCTTAGGAGGAGACATTTGAGATGATTCAGAATGCCAAAGTAAGACTAATGACCTGTTCCAGCATGGCCCTTTCACAGATATTTAAGGCATTCAATTCAGCATGGGCCATTTTCATGAAACAAGCACCCACGTCTTTCTTGGAATGATATATATTGTAATCTCTCATTTTATGAAAAGGATACCTCTCTATTATCAGAAGCAAAACTCTTCCCAAATTGAAAGGCATTCCTATGACTTTGAGCTCAAATTGTTAATCATATTTTGTTATTTGAATGAGAAAACAAGTGACCTTTTAGACTTTGTGCTGCAATAGCTTGTGTTATTTAGGAAATTGTTCTTATGTCTATTTCCTAGAAGCATTCTTGTCCATTTAATTTAACAAGTAGAACTAGTGGAAGTAACCAGCAAGTTGTCCTGAAGCCGACTATGGAGAGACTTTGTGTTATCACAATGGTCTTAGTGTGTTGTTTTTTGTATCTATGTAAAAGATCTTGGGATGACTTTGTGCCCCCATTGTCCTTCATATATTTCACTCTTTGGCATTTGAGGTGGATACTTTGTGCTACACTTCATCCTATTGTGTTACTGCATCCAGTTACTTTTACTACCCAAGAAGGAATCTGGCTATTGACTGAGTATTACTTCTGAAAGAAGAGAAGTACCTCTAGCAATCACCCAGGAATTCTCCTATGTCTGTGAACATCATCTTTGAAAAAAGAGAGATGGATGGTGTTATCCTACCCTGAGTGTTATTTTTAGCTTATTTATAGTATATAGTACCTTATAGTTATAGGGAACCTCCCCTTGATAAGAGGAGAGATTTGTCCCATTTTGATGTGGTAAATTTACACATTTTGGCTGATCAATTTCCCTATGTTGTGGTTGAAACACCTATTTTGCCCTCAGTTAGCTGGTGACAAAATATTCACCCAACACATGCTCTACTTGACAAACCTCACAACACAAAGTCACCACTTGTAATCTTATCTTAGTGCAATTATTTTTAGTAAGGCCTTTAGTTTCATAGTTAGTTCACCACAAACCTCATTATGTCTCTTGTGCACTAATCACATTCAGTTATGGTAGTTATGTGGCCTTATTTTTTATTTGATTCTTCAAAAAGTGACTTATACTCATGTCAAATTTTCTCACTTACATCCTAAACAGAACCTCCAATTCTTTGCCCACATTCACAAAGGTCTTCATCTCTAATTTCCTTTGAAAAGTATTTAAAAATACACCAATAAACACTACGCATCTTGTAACAGGTGATTTTCATAATAAAACTTTCACAAGTATGTCTTAAAATACAAATCATAATGTGCATAATTTTTTAGGCATCTTGTTTAATTTCCTTAAGCACACAATTTTTTTGCTTCTCAAACTTTGAGATGTAAAATTCCTTAAAAAATCAACATTTAATAGATCAAAATTCACCACTAGGTATGTGAACAATTTATAAGCATCGTCACAAGTCACCTTCCTTTCTAATGTTGTGACTCCCTTGGCCCTTGAAGTTATCTCAAATTTATAAACACTTTTTGAGGCATATTAAATACATCTCCCCAACCTTTAATAGATCAAAAAAATCCTTATGCACACAATTTTGAGGCATCTTGTTTAATTTCATTAATCACATAATTATTTTGTTTCTCAAACTTTGGGATATAAAATTCCTTCAAAAAATCAACCTTTAATAGATCAAAATTCACCACTAGGTATGTGAACAATGTATAAGCATCATCAAAAGTCACCCTCCTATCTAATTTTGTGACTTCCTTGGCCCTTGAAGTTATCTTAAATTTATAAACACATTTTGAGGCATTTTAGATACATCTATACTCTTGTAGGTTCATTGGCATATTGAAAATGATGTTCTATAATGTTACCTATTAAAATTATACTTTTTTGCCACCTCCAAATGTTGTTCATCCACCCCTTATACATTTGAAGTTCCTCCCTCACTAATATTTATCAAACATATGCATCCCTCATTTATAATTCCTTGCACAAAAATTGTAAAGTTCACTACTAGACTAGTGTTTCTCACCTATGGACCCTAACTACTTACCACTCTCCACTTGTAGTCCCTCTACTTGTAAGTCCAAAACTCATTATAGGCACTTGTATAACCTCATATTCACTACCTTACTAAATTTATTTGATAAATGTGTTAATGAATTACCTAGTCCAACATCAAATTGTTTTTCTCCTCCCAACAAACATTTTTTCAGTCCTACATACTCGTTCATACTTCCTTCCTAAAAATACAAGCATCAACTTGGCGTATAGTTAGGCTTATGTCTCCTACAATACTTTCCCATTATACCTCACCTCTTAATGGACTCAAATTTCCACCTTCACTTGGATACATCCCATGTAAGAACTCTTCTCTATGCATCTCACCTTCTTTATCAAAAAATGTACCCTATATGCATAAACCAATCATGTGTCCTTCATATCCTTGGCCTCACAAAATCTATCTAAATTGGCCTACCTTTCCTCCTAGGTTCTTAATATTAATCACCCTCTCTTGGCATTCACTATACATACACAACCTTTTTACTCACTTGAGTCATCCATTCTTTCACTCTTCAACCTTTGTGCAATCCATTCTTTCCTTCAACTTACCAACTACCTAACCCATGTGCAACAGAGATTTAGGATTCCATCATCATAGATTAAATACCCCAATCTACTAGTAACATGTTAGTCCAAAATGGAATAATAACAATAAATCATGTTCTTAGTTTATGGTGGAATTAAAATTTTTCCTCTTCTAGATAATATAGGTCAATACTAAAAGCTCCAACACATAAATATTTAATGCACCTCTCCACCACTAGCCTCTGTGTAATTCCAAGTCTCATTGGTTTTATTTAGCTTCCTACCTGGTCCTTCATATGGGCATATATTCTACCAATATTTCATCCACTTCTTGCAACATACACCATAAACCATGCATAAATATGTTCAAACAACTCCACAAAGAAGACTTCATACAAGTTACCATATAGTTCATCCTACAACCATATCTTTGGTTTTTAATCTCCTCCTCATTTTGCTTCTTTATAAAAACTCATTAGATTGTGCCTCTATGCATTCTAATGTGATGCATCCTACCATATCCCTCACTAATATTCATAACTGATTCAAATAGAGTCCTAGCGATAAATACATAATGTTATTGCTTATTTTTCATCTATCCTAGTCCTATGTATACTTAAAATGATAACCATGACTATGAAATATTTATAACAAAACAATAAATATTAAAGGACATCAATTAACATTAGGATCAATAAAAATATAACCAATCTCAAATATTTAATCAAATTAGAAGCATTCATTACATTTAAGTTATAAAGGTCTACCAATAACATCTTGGAAAGATCTAAAAATAATAACATACAAGCTTCTCCTACTCTTCTCTCCCTCAAACTTGTCCTCTCTAAGTGTCTCCAAAAATCTCTGTGCCTTTGTTTCAATATCCCTAATAGCATTCATGGACCTCCCTCTCCTTGTTGGTTATTTCCTAACTAAATCCAGTTGTCCTTAAAATAAAATGTTCCAAAAAATCCTTCAAATATGTTCATGTGTCTCCTCTAGATTGATCACTTATCACCTACAAGCTTCCTTATCTAAACACCTTCCACCCTTCTATTTTTGTGTCATTCCTCCTATTCCTTTGGTAATGTGAGTGACTTTATGTTTGAACTCATAACTTACTTTTTTTTATGGTTTATTCTTCACCTTATATCTACTTATGTTCCACACTCTCACATATCCATAATTAACTAGGATAACTAGCTCCTTGGTATGCACAACCCTAGGGTGAACAAGATCTTATACTCATGCTTAGGATTGTTAAATATTGTGATGATGATGCTACATTACTTATATTTTGAGCCCACATGGGGCATATTGTTCTTGATGATGCATTGATTTTATCATCGAACTATATGGGATAATTTAATTGGAACATGTGCATTTTTAAGGTTACATCTTTATATGTTGTACACCAATGTTTCATATAGTATCTTCACATGGTGCGTCTAATCCCTTTCTTTTGAGATTTGAACTTCACAAGTTTATCCCAAATCTCAAAATGGGGGAATATATCTATTTAACCTATTTAAAATATAGTGTTAGGGTTAAAGAACTAGAATAACCTAATCAAATGGATGAATAAAAATATTCTAAAGAAGGCCAACTAAAATTATTCAGATAACACAATATATTAAATCTATAAAATCAATAAATATAGAAATTTTGATGCCAATTGATATTTTGATAATTGAAACACAAGTATTGGACAATACTTATCTTATTTGAAGATGTGTAGGCAAATCTAAGTTGTGAAGAGGTGGCATTAGACAGCTTGATGCACAAGATCTATCTGTCATATTTTGTAAATATTCTTTATGAAGACCTAGACACTTGTGTCAATGCTTTTATCCATGGCTCAACTCAATTATCTTGTAATAAATATTGTTTTTATTAAGAAGCAACTACATATGCTTGTTAGGGTATTTTGTCACCTTTCTATTGATATGTTCAGATCATGTGCATAGGTTTGATGGGACTATATATAACTCAAAACCCTAGTTCTTTTCTCTTTCACACCTCTCTCAATAAAAATGGGATAACACATGATTTGAGCTAACCCTATCAACCTTGTTTTTGTTAAGTGTTGCTATATAGCCATATCCTCAAAAGAGGACCTCAGACTCTAATGTACTTCTCTTACTTAGGTGCATGTGTGTAATGGTGATTGTGAAACTATATACTCTTTCTCTTATTAGAACCCTTGGTATAAGAAATTCAAGTGCAATTGACTTTTTTCTTATACTTTAGACTTCAACATTATGCAAATAAATGTAAGGTATGATTAAATAGATTTTGAAAAAATAATGTATGTGCTAATTAAGAGGCTTGTGTCATAACTAAAAACTATGTCATGGCTTTACATATATAAGGATCCTTTCAAATTCAAATTAAGACCTAGTGACATGCAAATTCTGATAATAAAATAAAGATATAGACATTTATAAATGGTCACAAGATGAAAAGTGCAGAAATAAAGAAAAGGATAAGGAAGGAAACTCTAGTTCACCTCAGGATACTAGAATTGACACTAGTTTACTAAGGTAAATGGTGGTGTCTGAGAGATTAAAACATAGACAAATAATAGAAACTAAGGGATCCTTATCACAAGGTATCTAATGTGAAACAAAATGAAAAGAAAGTAGCAAAAATAATGGACAATGTAATAGAAATCTATGGATCCCAAGGGGCCCATGCAAGACTAAGACACTAAGTACTCAACCTTCTATCAAAATGGATATACATTTGAAGTTATGAAAAAAGACATTATAAAATGAATCTTGTACCAAATATGGGTATGTACATTTGTCCCCCTTTAATCTAGTAATTCCATGGAATTAACCTACTATAATTAAAGGAAGTTCATACATAGGTGTGAAGACACACCTTAACTTCATTATAGTTCCCACTTGACTTTGCATCTCATGTCCTACAATCGAAAGCATGTTACAATATAATTAGCATATATAATCTAAAAATGAGCAGTATTTAAAGTATTTAGAAAAACAAAGAACATGAAAAGAATACACCTGTAAATGTGTTGCATAGTGATGTCTTTAGAGCACTTTCCTTGCCATGGAGGATGAATAAGTAAAAAATGACTTGGGGACCTATCCATTTTTGGACAGGAAAATGAATAAGTCCACAAGTGGTCAAGTCTGCTACATCTTGGAGATGCTTCTTGAAAAATAGGGATGTGAGGTGATCGTGCCCCCAACCTAGTATAAGGAGAATGGTGTTAGGTTGTTGAAGGTATTATAATTCAACCACACAACTTAAGGTTAGATATAGACTAGATAATTTATCCAAGGTTAAGTGGTACAACTGTCTCAATCTAAATAAGGAGAGTAGTACTAAGTCATCAAGGGAATTGAATCTCGATCATACTACTCAAGCAAACCAACTATAGTAAATAGATAAAGGCTTAAAATGGTATTTCTTATTAAAAATGGTGATTATTGGTAAAATATTAGTGCTTTTTCATAGGTATTTTATCTATGTAATTTTGAAAAAATTTAAGAACCGGTGCATCTTGGTAAAATAGTTTGTAAATGTAATTTGGAGAAATAAATTAGTGCATCTTGGTAAATGAGATAGGAATGAACTTCTTATGTGCCCCATATCATGTCTTTTATGAATTTAAGTATTACTTCAAACATGTATTTTGTAAATTTTTGGTACACTTGCATAACACATGCATCTATAGTATATGTCAAGCTAAAGTATCTATCAACATGTAACCTATGCCTTATAATTTTGTATAATATATGTCACAAATCTAAAAAAAATTGTCCCAAAGCTATAAAAAAAATAGTGCCAAATGTATATTATTTTGACCCAAGTGTATAGTTGAATCATGTGAATTGTGTCACATTCTATGAACTATGTATATGTGAAATCATACCCTTTTGGTATGCCCCCATTGATATTCCCCCTTTTAGGATGATGTGAATAGAAGTTTGTAGTTACCTCATTGTAAAAGGATAAGATATGAAGTTGTATATGTGCTCACCATATAGGATTGCACTGTGCATCAGTTTTATGTCTTAGTAAATTTATAATTGGAAATTTTAATATGTTTTGCAAGTAATATTTGTATTTTGCACACATATTTTGAACTTTAATGTGAACTAGAGAAGAATTAGGAATTTTAAAAATTTTAAAAAAATCTCATGAAACTAGCATAGGGTGGAAGTTCTCGTTGTATGGAGCCCAAAACAATTTACAATTTTTAATTTGGATACACGGTACTTGAGATATCACAAATCAAAATTTACAAGTGTGAGCATTGGTTGAAAAGTCAATGGCCATATTTATAAATTTCAAAAAAAAATATTTCATTTTCACTTTTAGCTTTTGGAATTTTCTTACTCTAGGGCTATTTGCTATAATCCCTAGATGGAGAGTGGCTAGTCCAATGAAATTTAATGTCCCACACACCACTTTGGGAGGACATGATCTAGAGGAACTAGTAGAATTTTTGGCTCAATTTCACATTTTTTTAATTTTTAATTTTTAATTTTTTTAATTTTTTATCCCATTTTGGGCCTTAAAAATATCAATGAACATTACCATCAATATTTAGGATGGTACCATGTAGTTGTCGATGGTATCACCTAAATTTTGATGGTAGTGTTTTATGCTTTTGTCCAAACCCAATGGTAGCATCTGATGCTAACATCCAACTATGTTTTATTCGATTGGTCATTTGTACCTATCAATGTCTTATGGGATTGATTACTAACATTCATTTTTTCTTATTTTTTTATAAGGGTATTCATATGTGTGAGTTTAGATATGGGAGGCATTTATCTACCCTATTGGAGTTGAGGTTATATGATGCAAATTGGGACATTATTGATCATGTGGGGTTGTGTCATGTTAGTCGATTAGGGTAGGTCCATTATGATATTCATCTAATGATAAAATTATTCAAAAGGTGGAATTTTGATACTTATACTTTTTGGCTCTTGATAGGGGAGATTATTATGACATTGAAGGATGTATATTAGATATTACAAGTTTTTATTACAAGGGAGAGGTCTCAAGTATTAGGATATGGTAGAATTGGGTATATATAGAGATCTCATATGTATTTTATATTTCAACAAGTGGATGAATTAGATCCCTCTAGCATGCTCTGTATAGAGGACATTGTTAGATCTAGTGTTTTATACTTGAAAAAAATCATTTGTTGTTTTTTGGCATCTTTTATGGTTTTGGATGGTAGTGGGTAGCTTTATTCTACTATGTGTATCATATTATTCATAACATTGAGCAACAGGGTTCTAGGTATTCTTTGGGCACACCATGGTTGCCCCTTTATAATGAAATTTGTATATGTTTTATTTAGAGACGTGGGGTGGGATATTGGGTGTGGCCACCCTTTTTCATGTATGGTCACATGAGCATATATTAGTTGTACGACCCATCAGTGGACCCCTAGATAGATGCTCTCATATGAAGGTTTGTAATGGGTGTTACTTTGGAGTAGGTGCATTTGATTATGGATTATCACATGATACTTGATTGACTAATACCCACACATATTATTTTGTACCATATAGAAATTTTGTTAGATATCTTGAGGATGCTCAGGAGTTACAACAAGTTTGTGCTATCATGTGGTTTATTGATAGTCTTCATGGTGTTTATGAGCACTTTCAGTATGATCATGTGTTGATTTTTGAAATTCAGTAAGGAGTCCCCTCTGATCGTTATCTATGGCATCAAATAGTTAGATCTACCTGCAAGCTAAATGATGGGTCTACCCCCACATGGGTAAATCTAGCATAATTCCCCCTTGGGGAAATGTATCTTGTTATTCCTCTAGTTGCAAATAATAATGAAGGATGCACAGATGATTATACATAGTGGTGGTTTTGTTCCCATTGGCCCTTATTATTTCTCTTTATTTTTACCCCTACTGTAGTGCCTATAGCACAATGTAGAGATAGAGGAGGTAGATTTGTGGGATCTCCTATAGGCTCATAGCCTTTAGATGATGTAGTCATCAAAACCACATGTAATTACATCATTGTGTTTTATTTTCTTTTAGGATTTTTGGTAGATTATATTTGATTTACAACTTGTTTAAATTGATTATAAGAAATCAAGAGTGGTCCATGATGGTAGATCATGTTGTGTAGGCCTAGACATGCAATGTGCCCATGGATATTATGGGGGATGGTTTTGTAGAGAGGGTAGTTGATATTGTGGGTACCCATGCACCCTTATTTGATCATGTGGCTAGATCAGTGCCAACATACCACATGGTGGTTACCAAACAGGATGAGTTATGTGTTGTGTTGGATAGGTAGTATATTCTTGAGAAGACTGCCATCGAGGTGATGCAAGTTTTGATTTAATGGTATGATGCCTTATGCCATGAACATGATCAGACTCTACATCAGCTAGGAGTGCTAAAGAAGAGATTATGTGAGTGGTCTTGATATCATGGTCCCATGCAAGATATTAAAACCTCAACATAGAGAGGTGTGAGGTCATTAGTGCTTGATAGTGACGATGACTCTTATACTCTCAGTGATATACCCCCTATGTATGATTGACTTTGTTGTATAAAAATATAGTCACTTTTATATGTGAAACTATCATTATTTAATTTGATCAAGTGGATTTAACTTATGTTTATGATTTTTAATACTTTAATTTTGTGCATGTAATATAGTTGAAATGTGATATTTACGTATATGGTAAAGTATTAACAGATGTTCATTTTGTTTTATTTACTGATTATTAAGGCAATCAAAATACATAATGGAATCCAATTGGGAATAAAAATGCTTGACTATAATGATCATGTGGCAATTATGTTTTTTGCTTTCTATTTTAGTACAATATTTGGTGTATCTCTAGAAGTATCAAATGTATATGTTTCATTTGTAACCTTCTAGCTTGGTTTTGGTATCCATTCGTGCCATGTAGTAAATATAGGTGTCGATTGAATTTTATAACATTTGGTTATGTGTTTTCCCTAAGCTCACCTCTAATGAAAGCTTGATCAACCAATGGTTCCTGGGTAGAATTAGTGTGAAAGATATTGGTCATTGTAGAGTGTTTCCTAGGGGAAAGACTTCTTCTAGTGGATTACTTCTACAAGGGCCGATAGACCATGTGTTCCTTAGTAGGAGTGGCATGGGATGTTTCAACCCTCTTATAATGACCTCTTGAATAAGTAAGCGATTATGTTGTCTCGTTCTAAAATGTAATAACTCCTTTGTCTGCAAGTTGTGTAATTTTTTTCTTTAAAGAAAAACAATCATTGTCATGGTGGCCATTAATACCACGGTAAGTGCAAAAGGTTTGTCCTTTCACATTTTAAAAAATGTGTGGTGGATGGTAATAGTTTTGAGGAAGGGTAATCAATCATTTATCCAATCATGTATGCAATATATCATGTGGTCTATTTCAAAACCAATCAAACTAAAGCGGTCACCTCTTAGGAGAGGTACATTTTTTTAATATAGGAGGTATCATGTATGTGAAGTCCTTCCCTCTATTTAAAACTTTTACTATTTATTCATTGGTATGAATTGTTGATTTGGAAGAAGGTATATGCGATGGCTCATGGGCCTTCATGGTTCATTGCTTCACTTTGTAGGAATTGTGTGTAACATGTTTGATTTTAGGTGAATATATAGGTGATTTAGTCTTGGTTTTTGTTAATGCATATGCATATTTGTGCACATCCATGAATAAGTTATTAAATAAATCAAAAGGCATATCTAATGCTCTTTTTTTATTAAAGAAAGAAGGCCCTACTAAATATGAATTGCACTTCCAAGTCAGATGGTGTATGATTCAAGGAGTATAATGTAGCCTTAAATTGGATAGTGTAATCTCAAATAGACTACTCATTACATTGTGGTAAGTCTCAAAAATGTTACAAGGGTGATTTAGGTAGTTTATGATTATTGAAATCAGACAAAATTATGTCTTTAAATTTCTTGAAAGCTAGTAAAGAACCATTTGGAAGGCTATAGAACCAATCAATAGCCTCTCATGTTATGATTTGATGGAAGGATTCTAATAATAATCATCCATATTTAGCCAAAGTATCAAAGGAATGTACATATTGTTTCAAGTGATTTTTAGGGTCCCCTTGACCATCAAATGAAGGTAACTTAGGCATATAAAAATTGGTGGGATAAGGATGGTTAAATACATATCATGTAAGGGATTGATCCTATATAATGTTATCATGAAGAGTATCCCTATGTGAAAGTACTTGTAGCTTAAGAATTGTCATTTGCTTTTGAAGATTTCCTATAGTGGTCATCATAGATAAAATATCACTAGGAGGAATGGTTGAGTTTGAAGATGCACTAATAGGCTTTAATTTACCATCCATATGAAACATATGAATGATGACCTCTTTACAACTATCCGTAGATTATAAGGTATCATCACATGATTGAAAAGTATTGGATAAAGGAATATTCATATTTCATGATGTTTTGAGAGAAGTAATTACATAATTTTGGATGTCACAAAGTTTGATACAACTATTGTGGCTAAGATCTTGAGTACTTGAAATTTAATTAAATACAATAAGATTATTAAATGTATTTTCACTATCTTCATCTAGATTTGGAACATGCTTTTGAGCAGGAAATATGGAGGGATAAAGAGGGACATTTTCCATTTTGTTTGAAATATCATCCTAAGAAGAAAAAATGCAAGTTCTACTTTCATTTTTGAACTCAAAGGAGAAGAGGATAAAAGATGCAATGTCACTTTCTAATTTAGATACATCATTACTATATGAAAAATGAATTAGTGTAACTAACATGTGAATCTTTAGGTGAATCAGTGTTACTTGGTTTTCAAAATTCTTTCATTAGGACACCTTTGGTAAAGATGCTTTATTGTTTATCTTGAATTTGAGTAAGAGAAGAATAACATGCATTTACTTTACTTTGACTAGTAGTATCATTTGCATCTTTATAACTTAAAAGGATAGGGAGAGAAGTAGTACATGCATTTGTATCATTGAGATCTAGAGAGAGAGAAGCACTTTTACTATTTTTATTTGCACGAGTTAAAGAAGGAATAGAATATTCATTTTAGGTAACATTTTCAACAATTTGAAAATTAGGCAAACATTCATTATTTTTAACATGCTCATCATTAAATAGATAAGATGTACACTCAACTATTGGTTCATCTTTAAAATGCTCTATGCATGCAAGATGGCTATTTTCAACATTTGTAATGAGATTTTCATGCATGTTTATTTAATAACATTGAGTGTTATTTAATTCACTAAAAAATGACATACTTGGTCTTTCTTCAATAATGTCTTCATTAGATTATAAATCAATAAATATATGAGAGATAGGAGAGCTAGTTTCCTCACATTCATCCTTGAAATAAGTGAAATCTTAATCATAATCATAAGAGGAATGAGAAATCATGCTATCAATTTCACCATATTCATCAATGTTTAAATTTACATTATTGGTCTTTTCATTATCATAATTGTAAAGAGTTGCTACAAAGGAAGGCTAGGTATTACACTTTTGGCTAGTTATAAGATCCTCATAAGCAATGTATTGATCATCAAAAAGATTAAATATAAGATATAAAGAATGAGACTCCTTAGGGGTGTCACTATGAGAATGCATATTTATGGTTATAAATGTAAACACACCCAAAAGAAAGAGTACAAGGCCTAAAACAACAAAGAGAAATAACATAAATTATATTATGCCCATGCAAGAAAAATTAAATATGAAAAATAAATACAGCAATCTAAAAATTTTATGGAAGGAAGAAAACCTAAAGGAAGTTATGGTTGGTGTGATTAAATCACAAAGGTTGGTTTAACCAAATGCTTAACCCTTTTAAAATATAGTGTTAGGGTTAAAGGGCTAGAATAACCTAATCAAATAGATGAATAAAACTATTTTAGAGCAGACCAATTAAAATTATTTAGATAGCACAATATATTAGATATGGAAAATTACTAAACATGAAAATTACAATCTCAATTGATATTATATTAATTATAGCACAAGGAATGGATAATACTTAGCTTTTTTAGATGTGCAAGAAAAACTAAGTTGTGCAGAGGTAGCAATGGGCACTTTGATGCTCATGATCTAGTCATCAAATTCTATAAATATTATATCTAGAGCCCTAGACACTTGTGTCAACCTATGGACACTTAAGTCGATGCTTTTATTTGTGGCTCAATGCAACTATCTTGTACAAAATATTTATTCTATTTATAAGTGATTGTTTGTGCATATTATGATATTTTATTGATTTGTTGTTGATATGTTCATATTACATGCACAAGTTTTGTGGGATTGTATATAACTCAAAACCCTAGTTCTTTCCCCTTGCACATGTGTCTCACTAAAAATGGGTTAGCACATAAGTTGAGCTAACCCTAACAACCTTATTGTTGCTAAGTGTTGCCTACATAGGCATATACTCCATGAAGAGCCTCAAACTTGCATGTAGTTCACCCACTTAGATGTGTTTGTGTCATGGTGATTGTGCAATTATAAGCTCTTTATCCTATTGTAACCCTTGGTACATACAATTCAAGTGAAATTTAACCTTTTTTGATGCTTTAGACTTTAACATTATGCAAATCAATGTAAGGTGTGATTCAATAGCTTTTGAGTAAATAATATATGTGCTAATTGAGATGCTTGGTAATTGAAAACTATGCCCTAGCTTTGTATATATAGGGAACCTTTTGAATTTGAATTAAGACTTAATGGTGCACAAAGGCTAATAATAAAACAAGCATAGAGGCATTCACAAATGGTCATGATGAAGAGTACATAAATAGAGAAAAGGGTAAGGAAGGACGCTACCATCAACTTTGGACACTATCATCCACATTAATATCTTGAGGTGAACGATAGTGTCCAAGAACTTAAAATAGAGATAGATAACAAGAACTCAAGGATCCCTATCATAGGGTGGCTAAGGTGTAACAAAATGAAAATAAAGTAGCAAAAGGACTAGACAATGTAATAAAAAGCCACATATCCCAAGAGGCTCATGCAAAACTACACCACTAAGTACTCAACATTATGTCAAAAGGGCTATACATCTAAAGCTATGCAAAAAGACATTATAAAATGAAGCTTGTACCAAAAATGGGTATCTACAATATCACGCTCATCATAATAAAAAAACACACTTATGGGGCATGTACATCCCTACACCATAACTCCTACAACACAGACTCTACTTACTCCTATTGAGAATGTACTTAGGTTTGTATTGTAGAAATATATCTATATTTTATTCAAACCCTAGTTTGAGGAAAGTAGGAGACATAGGATAGTATTCAAGAAATATATCTAGCTTTTATGTTGATTTGTATTTAATTTTTTGTTATATTTGGCTTTTATGATGGTATGTATTTAAAATTTTGTCAAAGACATTAAACAAGTGTGAAGGCCCTACTCTAATAGAATGCCTAAATCCATTCCATTTCTTAGAAGAATGAGGTATTAAATTTTCATTTATTTAAATTTCAACACATTATTATTATTTAGCACTTAACCATGTGAAGTAAAAGAATAAATATTTTTTTAGGTTCCCATGTGTATTTGTTATTGTTTCAAAGATATAGACGCACAAAATTTTATATCCATGCCATGTAAGGACTATTTTGTATAATTTGGACTCAACCCCACTAAAGTGGAGTGGATAAAATTTTCTCCAAAAAATATTTCTTATGTTCCAAATAAAATGGACTATTTCAAACCATTTGGGCCATAGATCATTTTGAATAATGTGGACTTATACCCCATAAAGTGGACTGGAGGAAATTTTCTCCAAAAATTAAATTACATATACTCTAAATAAATTGGAGTGTTTAAAACCATTTGTAAATAGATTATTTCAAATAAATTGGTCTATTTTAAATAAAATGGACTTATGCCCACTATACCCACTAAAGTGGAGTGAAGACAATTTTCTCCAAAAATAAATTTGTTATATTTGAAATAAATTGTACTGTTTCAAACCATTTGGGCATAGATCATTTTGAGTAAATAGGGCTATTTTGAATAATTTAGACCCATACCTATAAAATGGTCAATGATTCAGAAGAAGATTTTATCCAAAAATAAATTTTATTTTTTCCAAATAAATTAGACTGCTTCAAACCATTTGAGCATAGATCATTTCGATTAAATTGGATTATAGATCATAAATAATTTTAAATTATACCCACTAAAGTGGAGTGGAGAATATTTTCTCCATAAATATGTAACTTTTATATATTCCAAATAAAGTGAATTATTTTAAACCATTTGGGAGCAAATCATTTTGAATAAATTGGACTATTTTGAACTCGTGGCACCCTTTTGGGCCATCAGACCAACCATTGATCCTTTGAAGTAGCTTCCATAGCTAGGACACATGGCACCGTTTGATTGGCCAAATTATGGATGAAAACATATTAAGCAATTTAGTTCATCTACATAATAAAATATCTCAATGAAAATAATTTGTTTGTTGTTTATTGGGAAAATCATCTAAATGAGCAAGTGTCAATATACTAATTCAATAATTTAAAGGAATCTCCAACCATAAATCAAATTGCACTAATAACTAGAGCAAAGTAAGTCTAATTTAGAATCGATTATTTTAAAATTAATTCAGAACTATTTTTGAAATAATTTAGAATTGATTTGTATGAAATTGATGATAATGTTTATTACTAGAATTATAGTTTACTATCAAAAATAAATTGGACTATATCAAGATTTAGTTGGACATATTACAAATAAATCACATATATTTAATGTATTTTTAATAAGTTCAAATTATTTTAAAAAATCAAAAACAATTAGTAGTCCAATTTTTGAAAACTATGAGAAATAAATTGGGATTTATCAAGACTTAATTAGACTTTTCAATAATTAGTTGAAATTATTACCAATAAATCACATTTATATAAGTGTGAAAAATAGTCAAATTATGCCATTAGAAGGCCCTTGGTATTTATATCTTCAATCAAATTTATACGACCATTCAAACTGATTCATAGACTATGCATTTACATATAATAAGCCTACGTATTTTATTTCATAAGGAAAATAATTCATACATCAATTGGGTGCTCAGGGGATATGTGATCAGGTCACCTGGGATGATTTGGATGCCACTTGTCAATAGTTGATTGGATTATGAACTATTTATTTAATCTTCAGGTGACATCCCTATGACCATCAAAGTTTATCTTGTATTGTGCATAATCCACATGGCAATCACTTGGAAATTAGTTTACCCATGTTGACTTTATTCTTCATGAGAGAGTCCCTGAGATTATGATAAGTGGAATGATCATGGGTGCTCAGGTTATTGGGTACCTCACAAATGTTTATATAGTATCCCACATAACCAAGTTATCAAGATTATGATGTGTGTCACAATATTAGATGCTCATGCTCTTTGGGACATTTGTTTTGACTATTCATCCTTCTGCACAGTAGAGTTGCTGAGATTGTGCCATGTGGAATGATCTCAATTACTCTTACATTTGCACTTTGATTTTATGGTAGATAGGATTTGTGAGTGTAAAGTTGTTGAAGATCATTTTTTGAGACTTGAACTATGAAGTGTAATTTGAAAAACTAAAATTTTGAAGACCATTTGTTGATACATAAATGTCAAAGAACAATTATTGATGTATAAATGCCAAATTCCCAATTTTGATTTCAAATGCATAGAATGCCAATGAAAAAAATCCAAAGACCTTCCACAAAACCTTAACACTGAAGTGGAAAAAACCTAGGACACAAATGCCAAAGTGGGACATTTTGAGGAGTAAACCCTAAATACCATTTTATAAACACAAAAATGTCGAAGTGTATTTTATAATGTATAAATTCCTAATAATAAATTTTGATGTGTAAATTTTGAAGACCATTTTCAAAAAACCATTTTGAAGGATGTAAAATTCAAAGTGTAATTAATTAAAAATCCAAAGACCTTTTTACGATTCATGAAATGTAAACTTACTATTTGGAATACATAAAAACTGAAGACCATTTTAAAATACTCAAAATGTGAAGTGCATGTTTCAACAGTCAAATGTTGAAGACCTTTTGTAGATGCACAGTTGTTGAATACTAAATTGTCGTAATAGAAAATATATAAAAAAATGTTGACGTGTATTTTCCAAGACCCAAAATGTGAAGTGTCACTATAAAAACTCTCAAAAATTAAATAAAATAATAAAACAATAAGGCATCTCCTAAGTGAATCCAATAAAACATTTTACATTTTAAAAAATGCACTAAATTTAAAAAAAACAACCATTCATATTTCTCATTCCAAAATTAAGGAAACACCATTTCAAATTGCCAATGTCACGAAAGAAAACAATAGCTACCAATCCTTTATCACTATTTTTGAAAGTCCTTAATGTGGTGATGCATTCAAATAGTTTTTTATAATGCCTTTCAAAAAATCAATGAGAATAAGTGTATGACTTCTCCAATTTCTTGTGTTAGTTCTAGGCCAAAAATATCAAGTACATTCAACTTCAAAAGGGAACATGTCTTCTTCCATTGTGTCATGGATATTATGGAAGTAATATTCTAGATCCTTCCACTTACTATTTCCATTCAAATTGAATTCATTGAATTGTTATACATATTTATTCATGTTATATTTAATTTATTTTTCACTCTTTTTTCTAGTTCTATTTGAGACCTTTGCAATAATAGAATCTTACGACTTTTCTCAATTTTTCAAGTCTTTGAAAAATATTTTTGTCACATTACCTTCTGGAACATTTGGCTCACCATTTTATTTTTTTCCCCATAATGTAATTGAGGGAGGGGGGTGCAGGTTGGGGATGAATTTCTATCTCTTACAAAAATTTTGCAATGCATAATGGGTTGACTTTGCTCCATGCTTAGAATAAAATATTGACCTTTTGTCAAGCATACTATTTCATTTATTCCCTTCAACTAGTAGCTATTAACATAGTCTTTGAAATGTATTATTGCTTCAATCAAATATGGTGTGAAGTTTCTTGTATTTTCATATATCCTTTAACTATCCATCATCTCTACCACATTCCATACATCTTTTATCTTTATACATTCAGACAAGTTTCCAAATATGTCACCAATGTCCTCATGGGTATGTCATATAGGGAGAAATCCAACCTCAACATTGAGCAAAATGCCTTTGTAGTTAAGGAGAGATATTATGTTAGACATCCAACTTAAGATATCATATTAGAATCTAACTTATGTTAGACATAAAATGCCTTTATAGGTTGGATGATAGACATCCAACTTAATATATCAAATGCTAGAGAATTCCTTACCATCATAGAAGAATAAAATGTGAAAAATATGGTGGTAATTTAGATTTTACTATGTATTTTGTTAACCATGGTGCAAAAACTACTTGATCATTAGAAAATGCTTAAGCATGATCTCTCATAGGTTGAACTAGCTATTTCAAAAATCATAGAAGAACCTAAGTTCATTCCATCATAGGATCTCCAAGAAATTTTGTAGAAGAGAAAGATAAATAAAAAGGTGCAGTTTGAGCAGCCAAAACCTACACAGCCACCTGGCCAAACATTGGCACCACCTCTGCAGTAGGTAAATGCACAGCTCAAGTTTTATAGTTTAATAAATGTTTATAGTTTTATAAGATATCCATAAGTATTATAAATGGGGCCAAGTTGGTTGAAAACCCATAAAGTGTGGCCTCCTAGTTAAGTTAGTCTATTGAAAACCTGAAAGGGTAGTAGGCTAGTACGCTACTTATTTGAAAACCTGAAAGGGCAGATAAGTAGTGTGCAAAGGGTATTATAATGTGCCACATGCAGTCATTTTTATTGGACTTTTTAGGTATATCAAACCAAATAATTTTGTATTAATCCTTTGATAATTATCACATAAATTATAGTGGCAATGAAACTATATACTTTGTAACCATTGGTATCTCCCAAGTGATACCTTGGTATTATCCCATGTATATTAAAAAATAAAATATGTTCTTAAAATAACACTTTTATTTTTTATTTATACTTATCTCTCAAATGATACATTACTTTTAATGAAAATGATTATGGTACTACTAAACCATTTTTGATAATATACAAGGAATTTTTTTTTTTCTTAAGAGACACCTAGAAAAAATAAATGAAGTTGATGTGTTATAAATACATGTTGTTTTATGATATTCAAGGCATACTACTTATGTATGGCTTGAGAAAAACTTTACTAGAGTAGTAGACCAGATTTAGTATAATTATAGTTTTTTTAATAATTTAGAAGGGGTAATATAAATGTATCACTTGAGAGACACATAAAAAGATAAAGGGGAGTGGTTTTACTAATTTTTAAAAAAAAATTGTTATCTATAAATGAATTATTATAGGAATGGAAGATGTAATAATGAAACATTATATAGGTGTTTTTTTTAAAACATAATTTTTAAATAAAAAAAGTGAAGTACCTCTTCTTATTGTCCCTATAATAGTTGTGTAGCTAAAGGTATAACCTAGAAGGAAATTTATTGAAGGCACCAATTAAGTGTGATTCGTCTATGTATTTCTTACATTTAGGGTAGTAGTTATTAGATAAAAGTGCATCATATAGTGGATATTTTGAAGATCCAAGTTTATTTTGAATTATTGTTTACATATCCTTCAAGCACTTATTCAATGAGGTGATCGTAAAGTTACACCCTCTAAGAACATATGGTAAAAATAATGTCCATATCTACCTGCACCATGACCATGTGTAATAATCCATGCCATTGACAACTCTATTATTCCATAAGTAACTATTTTTCATTTTTTCATTGTCCTTGGCACAAATGTTTTTTTGGCATTTTACCTTATCATGAATGACATTGAGATATTATTTAGGGTACTACTCAAACATTCATTTATGTGTGTAATACATTTATCTTGATTAAATTATTTGATTTGAGTGTATCACAAATTCTTGATTAATGTGCTTTACTTGATCTCTAGATAGGGACCCAAAGCATTTTTGTTGAGACAGCAAGATACATGTTTTTTACCTATCAAAGTCATCAAACTTGGCAATGGTCTCATCATGAACAATATTTATCCACATTTTATTGAATTTTGGCTAGGATATTGGTTGCATATTCCATATATGCTAGTTGTGCATTGATATGGCACCTAATAAATTATTGAGTGAAAGATGTTGAACATTTCCTCATGCACCATTTATATCTACCTGGCATGTAAGTTTTGGAGGAACATATGCAAAATCATCCACTAATTGGTCAAACAAATCTTTATGTGCCGTTGACTTCTTTTGTGGCTTTTGTTGAAACTACACTACATGGAATACAAATTGTTCCTCATTTTTGTGACAATTTTGAATGTCAAAAAAACTAATTATTTTCGATCCATATATTTTAAGCTCATATTACAATCAGCTATTGGTACCTTTAAAATCAATGGTAGTTTTTTTTTACTTTGCTTAAACAAACTAGTAGAAAGGGCATCTAAGACATGTTGCCTCCTATCCATTATGGTAGAATCAAACAACTTTATCCTTATTGATTTTAGAATTTCCAATGAAAATCCTAACTAAAGACATATATTGGCACATATTTCTCAATATACACCTTTCTAATTTCACTATCTATACTTTCATCAAATTCTACTTGGTTGAGTGAAGTGCTTAGCTCCAATCATTTTTTGCCAGAATAATTGTACACATGAATTAAATTTTTTTGGATGCATCTGCTCTAGGAATTTTATGCAAGGACTAACTTCAGTATCCAATACTTCCCAAACATTTCTAATTTGTTTCTCCTTCGGTGTCATGTATGGTAAATTGATTGATCTACATTCAATGTCCACTATCTTTTTGTAAGTCCATATAATGATAAATGATACAGTTACTTCTACGCTACAAGTCTCATAATGTTGTAGAATGTACCTTATGTAAATTAACAATTCATTTTCCTCCATTAGGACTACAATGCAACCAAAAATATTTCCCATATGTGCAAATTGAATATAACCATATGCAATTCTCTTTTCATTTGCAAGAGTTATACATTTGTGTAACAAATATACCCTTTTCCCACTAAACTCATTTCTCAAGATATATAATGTTGTTGGATCATAAATATAATAAACATTTGAATCCTATCAAGGGGTTTCTTGTTGCTTTGGTTTTATATACATAATTGAACTAAAATTATTCTATCCTTATTCCATGCAATCCTCTATATAAAAATTATCTATGACATGTTGCATCATTCTTGTGCTCCATAGAATAAAAATATCAACCACATGACCCAAAATGTCTATAAAATCTCTTGGAATTTGAAGTGGTAGAGTTGGATCAAAATATTTTGTCAAATTAACACTTACACATCCAAAAGGTATTTTCTCATTATGGCATGTCAAAATGGGATTTGTGGATTTTAAAAAGTTATCATCTACATCTGTAATTTTGTGTATTCTTCCTTCACCAATGACCTTTCCATTATTTATGAGAGAAACATAGTCTCCACATTTGAAATCCATTTGTGTATGATTTTTGGGCCTAGACATTTTCAAAAGATATGAGATTATTAATTAGGTTAATTATAAAATTAGTTCAGTATATATGCATATGTAGGATATGAAGCTTTATTTGTACCATAACATAAGCATGAAGATTCATCAAAACCTAAAAATATTAAAAAGGTAATGTATAACACATTTGTCTTGATGACACTACTTAAAAAACATTTTTGGATATATCACATACGTTATATATGATGTGATGTATGTGTGTGTGTGTGTGTCAATCCAAAAAATAATAACTTTGATTATCATATACTGCTTACTTCAGTCTTTATTTCACCTAGGTGATAAATCCTCAAAATTTAAATATGATTCCCACTTTAGGTTCTCTATAAAAATACACACTTTAATATATATATATATATGATTCTTTTTTTTTTTTTGAATACCATTAAAATTAAATATAATGGAAATTTTAAATTCCTTGTAAAAAAAAAATACTTTTCCAATTAAATATAATTGAAATAGATTTTGTATCATGAAGTTATCAATCTAAAAAATTATAGCTTTGATTATCGTATACTACCTACTTCGATCCTTATTTCACCTAGGTGATAACTATTCCAAGATTAAATATGATTACCAATTTAGGTTCCCTATAAAAAATATACACTTTCAAAAATGACCACTCAAAATAGAACCCTTATGAGGTAGTTATGAAAATACCTTGGTAAATACCTATTGAGTTATGCACATTCCAAGGGGTTTATCTATGGATGGGTTTTGGAAATGTAAATTAGAGATGTTATATTTCATAAGAGATACCTTGAGAGGTATCTCTTGAGTGAGACCTTGAGAGGTTTTTATATGGAGATAAATTAATATTATTTCTATTTATTCATTGATGGTGTTGGATTTGAGGTCCAAGTTATATATTTAAGGATACCTTAAGACATTTCTCTTGGATAATAATTTAAGTGGTTTATTTTTTTTTATAAAAATGGGATACAAGATGTTAGATTTAAAGTCATATCAATTTAGTAAGGAGACACATTAATAAATTGTTGTTTTATTTTTTATGGTGATTGATATGAGGATAAGGTATCTTTCAAGAGATATTTTGAGGTATATTTTAAGATATACTTTGAGATATATATCTTGGGTGGAATAGGTACCTTTTGATAGATACTTGTAGAGGTATACTTTGATGTATAAGTGCATTTTGAAAACATACAATTTAGATACAAGAGGTATTTCCTAGGAGATATTTGGAATGAATTTTTTTATTATTATTAGTGGTAATCTATTTGAGTGCCAAAGTATCTCTTTTATTATACCTTGAGAGTTGGCTCTTGAGTGATACCTTGAGAGATGTTTCTTAGATAAACCTCTCAAGGTATCACACAAGAGACACCTAGGCCTTAAAATCCATTACCATTAGCTAATAAAATCAAATACATTACCATCAAGAAGGGAAATGTAGTACCTTAAATTATCATCCAAGAGACACCTCTCAAGGTATCACATAAGAGATACATTGGGCCTCAAATCAATTATCATCAACAAAAAAAAATTTAAAACATTCTAAGTTATCTCCAAGAAGATACCTTGAAGGTATTACTAGGAATTTTAATGTATCTCTTAGGATATACCTTGAAGGTATTACAAGGATATTAAATATATCTAATATAATATACCTTGAATGTGTTTCAAGCACATCCTATTTATCTCCAAATACCCTCAAGGTATCACATAGGAGGTACCTTGTAGGTGTTACAATTCAAGGTATTATAAAGAGGTCCTTATAATACCTTCAAGGTATCTTCTAGGAGATACCTTGAAGTTATTACAATTACCTATTTATAATACCTTAAATTTTAACACCTTCAAGTTACCTCCTATGAGATACCTTGAAGGTGTTACAAGGACTTATGTGTATTTCAAGGTATCTCTTAAAATATACCTTGGAGGTATCACTATGACCTTCAAAGAGCTACCTTGAAGATATTACAAGAACCTTCAACGTATCTCCTACATATTTTTAATATCTTCAAATTATATCCTAGATTCCTTTTAATATATTATAGGTGTCTCCTATGACATAACTTGATGGTATCTCCTAGTATATACCTTGAAGTTACTTACAATACCTTCAGTGTATTTCCTAGGAGATAATTTGAAGGTATTATAATGAACCTTCAATATATATCCTAAGAGATAACTTAAAGGTATTAAAAAAACCTAAGAGATACCTTGAAGGTATTATGAAAACCTTAAAGGTATCTCTTTGTCCTTGTAATACTAGTAATTTGGCAAGTGTGGAAGTAGTAACTAAGTTTATGGTTGACCCTGCCAGTCAAAATAAAATTTGATGATGGTTATTTATTCAATATTTTGCCCTTATAATTATAGTATAGTTCAAAGTGATAGACTAAAATGTTATATATGCTATATATATTTATTATAATTTTTAATAGTCTGTGATAATGATTTCAAGTGAACAACACATATTGCACAGGTTTAGCTTGTTAATACTAGTCATCAAAGCTTTAATTTCAACATCATGAAATTTTCCCATGGATAAAGAGATAAAAATATAAATATTCATTTGACTTGTTACCTCAGTCTACATCAACTACCCCTACCCTCCAATTAATATAGGGAATGTTATAATTCACTATCACCATCAAACCTATTTGTTTTAATATTACAGGACCAAGGTTTAAAGAATGCTAAAAAAAAAAATTTACCTCCATATTTATTAATTTATTTTGATCTCAAAGAGAATGAAGCATTTCATTATTAATATCAAATTAATAGACTCAAGTTCACAATGCCATGAAATTTTGGTGTACGGAAACATACCCTACACTAAAAAATTCACAAAACATTCCATCAGAGACTCAAAAAAATCACACAAAAAAAAAATTCCACTAGAGACCCTCTCAAAACAATTAAAGAGATAAAAAAACCCAAACTGTATGTTTTTTCACAATTATAACAATACATCCTAATTTTAAAATATGTTTTGCTTTTTTCCCCCTCATTATTTTAATGCCATTAATATTTCCAAATGGATCAAAATGAATGGTAATAGAATTCATATTAATGGTTAAAACTTATATGATTTTGAAAATATCCCACCCATCATGTTAGAATGTATTAATTAAGATATAAGGTATCTTAAATTTTTTTAATAGTTTGTGTGTCAAAAAAATTTTAATTTAAATTTAATTTATTTATAATTACACAAACCTTATAGTTTACTTTAATATAGGACATACACATTCAATTTATGCATCATTCAAAGGAATATATTTATAATATGATAATAGCATGTCAATAAGAATGTTTAATAACCACAAGGCATCAAGCATTGCATATCTAAACAGACAAGCCATGGGACTATACTCTACTTTATGGAATGGGGATAGTTGGAAAACTCAAGAGGGTTGTTAATAATGATTGGTTAGATTCTCCATTTATTTTTATGTACCAAATTGACAATGTAAGACAAAATCATCACCAATAAAATAAATTAATGTAGCGAGCATTGAGCAGTAGAATAAACTCAATGGGTGAATAAAAACTAAATGATATATTATTATTAAAATAAACACAAAGATAGTTGATACCATTACTAGAATATATCATGGCCATATAATTTCATGAGTAGAATCTTGTTATGTTTCTAATAACTAAGGATTTCATGTGGCCCTCCATCATACTTGTAATAGAGAGTTTTATTATTTTTAATTTATAAAAGGGAAGTCCAAATTTTAGTGACAATAAACAAATTATTGCAACCTAAGTCTTCTTGAGGAGAACAAAATATTTAAGAAAAATCATACACAATACAACCTACTAGGTCATGGAACATTATTTACTCCTAATGTATAATTCAATTTCCTTGATGTATGTTGTAATCTCTTCTAAATTTTGATATAACCCAATTACATCTACCTAAGTCTCTATTGTAATAACTTTCACAACATATCCATTATAGGTGCAAATTGAATGGATCATACCCTAAATTTGCATAGAGAGAGTGAAATCAAGGTGATAGGGATTTATATTGGGTAGAATAATTAGATTTTGAGAGATACATTTTAAGAGATACCTTGAGAGGTATATTTTGATGTGATAGGTGCATTTTTAAATCATATAATTTAGATACAAGAGGTATATCACAAGAGATACCTTGAATGAATTACTTTTTTACTATTTATGATCATCTATTTTAGGGTTAAAGTATATCTTGTATCATACTTTGAGAGGTGTTATTTTGAGAAACCTATCAAGGAGTCACACAAGACACACTTTGGCGATCAAATCCATTACCATCATGAAGGAAAATGTAGTACATTTGTGGTACTTCAAGGTAACTCCTAAGTGTGAAAGAGATACTTTGAATGTCCTTATAATACCATCAAGGTATCTCCTAGGTATGAAGGTATTTATATTACAATCAAGGTATCTCATAAAAGGTATTTCCTGAACACCTAGGAAATATGTTGAAAGTATTACAAGGATATTCATTGTACTTCAAGGATTTCCTTCATATTTAGGATATACCTTGAAGTACCATGACTGTCATTGTAATACCTTTAAGGTATATTTTTTTTATGAAGTTCATTGTAATACATTCAATATATATCCTAAGAGATACATTGAAGGTAGTAAAAAAACCTTCATATCTAGGAGATACCTTGAAGGTATTACTAAAACCTTCATACATAAAAAATACTTTGAAGGTATTACAATGACCTTGTAAGAGAGAAATTGAAGGTATCAAATTACCTTCAAGGAGATACCTTGAAGTTACTTGTAATACCTTATATTAGATACCTTTAAGGAATTACAATTAATTTCATATGTAAGAGATGGCTTGAGGTTATTTCATGGAACTTTGTACATAAGAGATATTTTAGAGGTATTACAAGGACCTTAAAAGAGATACATTGAAGGCATTACAGGTATATTTTATTTTAGGTAACTTAAAGGTCCATGAAATACATTCAAGGTATCTCATAGGAGATATCTTAAAGGTATTTGAAATAATTTCAAGGCATCTTCTAAGAGATACCTTGAAACTAGTTCCTTGTAATACTATCAAGGTATCTCCTACAAGACACATTTATAGTTCCTTAGTATACCTTCAAGGTATCTCCTAGGTGTCTATATGCATTAAAGGCATTGCAAGTAACCTTTAAGGTGTCTCATAGAAAATAACTTGAAGGTATTACAAGGACATAAGAGATACCTTGAAGGTCATTGTATTACTTTCAAGGCATCTCCTAGGTATACCTTAAAAGTATCTCTTAGGATATACCTTGAAGGGATTATAAGGACCTTCAAGGTATCTACAAATAGATACCTTGAAGGTATTACAAGGACTTACTATCAAATTATATTTTATGTATGAAATTATTTATAATGCCCTCAAGGTATCTCCTCATTATTAAGTTCATTGTAATTAATTCAAGTTATCTCCTAGGAGATACCTTGAAGGTATTATATAGACATTCATATCTATTAGATATCTTGAATGTGTTACAAAAGGAGATTATTTGAAGTTATTATAAATACCTTTAAGGAGATAAATTAAATGTTTTAAAAATACCTTAAAATATATACCTTGGATTTCCTTGTAATACTTTCTATGATCTCACAAGGAATTTCATACGTAAAAGATACCTTAAAGGTATTACAAGGACCTTCATGTATAAGAGATACTTTCAAGGTATTTCAGAGACCTTCAAAGAGATACCTTGAATGTATTACAATTACCTTCAAGGAGATACCTTGAAGTTAATTATAATACCTTCAAGATTAGTTCTTGAAGGTCCTTGTAATACCTAGGAGATACCTTAAAGGTCCATGTAATATCTTCTAGGAGATACCTTGAAACTAATTCCTTGTAATACTTTTAAGGTGTCTCTTGTGAGACATCTTGAAGGTTCCCTCAATACCTTAAAAATATATCATAGGAGATAATTATAAAATACCTTGAAGTTATTTTAAGTAACCTTCAAGGTGTCTTGTAGGAGATAACTTGAAGGTATTATAAGGACCTAGGAGACACCTTGAAGGTTGTTTTAATACCTTCAAGGCATATCATAGGTATACCATCAAGTTATCTCTTAGGATATGAATTGAAGGTATTATAAGGAACTTATAGGCATCTCCTAAGAAATACCTTGAATTCATTACAAGGACCTACTAAGAGATACCTTGAAGGTATTGTAAGGAGCTTCATACCTAGGAGATACCTTGAAGGTATTACAATGACTTTCAAGGTATCTCCTAGGAGATACCTTAGAGGTATTAATATGAGATTAAAAGAGATACATTGAAGGTATTACAATCACCATCAAGGAATCTCCTATGTCCTTGTCATATATTTAAGATATCTCCTAAGTTTTTGGTAATATCTTATAGGTATCTCCTAAAGTATACCTTGATGGTATCTCCTATAGATACCTTGAAGTTACTTAAAATAACTTCAAATTATCTCTTAAATTGAAGGTATTATAAGGAACCTTCAAGGTATATCTTAAGAAATACTTTTAACGTATTAAAAAAACCTTAAATTTATCTACTATTCCTTGTAATACTTTCAAGGTATCTCCTAGGAGATACCTTGAAGGTATCACTAGGACCTTAAAGATATCTCCTAGTCTTTGTAATATGAACCTTCAAGGTATTATAAAGAATTTCTAAGTATCTCCCAAGATATAATTTGAAGCTATTAAAATGATATTCAAGGTGTCTCTTAGGTCCTTGTAATACATTTAAGGTGTATCCTTGGAGATACCTTGAAGGTTCTTAATAATAGCTTCAAGGTATCTTATACGAGATACCTTGAAGTTATTTATAATGAATTGAAGGTGTCTCCTTAGGGATACGTTGAATGTCCTTGTAATACCCTCTTTGAATGTCCTTGTAACAATTTCAAATAAAAAATACAAAGGGGAGAAGTAAGAGAGATCCAAGCAACTGAGGCCTATTTCGAAAGGCCAAATGATGAGAGGAAAGTGCCCACATATTTACCAAATAAAGACTTGCATCCAATATCAAGATCAAAATATTGAATGTATGGATCAAAGATATATAGATCTATTATTTCTTTGATAAATAAATAAGAACATCTCCAATCCACATAGATGTAGGAGAAATAAGAAGAAAATTAGGGTAGAATCATGTAATGGAGACCCTAAAAAACTTGAATGCATGGACCATATTAGGAATAACAATATTACAACTTGTAGATAACAAAGTTTTGTATAAATCCCAACAATCATGGAATGTGTTTTTAACATTCCTAAATTTGGCATAAACCCAATGCTTCTCAAAGGATCTCACCTAAGTACTACCCATATGGGGAGAGACATACAAACACTAATTTACACTCTTTCACTTCACAAAACCCTACTTTTCCAAAATAAAAAATTATACAATCCCTTATGACATAAATTTTACCTTTAGGCAAGTGTTATCTATAATATATATCAAATATGTATATTTAAATTAAATGTGTCACACATCATCATGCACAAAATTATGGCACAAAATTTATCCACTTATTACCCTCTTATTATCAATATATACATGTTATTAATAAGCCTAAAAAAAATTATCTGATTGATAGATGATGAACATCACATATTTGTATGGTTGCTTCATAAGGATTGATTGTGGATAAGGGGTTGCATTGACTCCCTCATGATGAAATTGTAGATATAGAAGGTAAGTGGTCATTAAATTTAATCAATGATGTGGATACCAATTATTGTTTCATTTTTTCCAGTCGATGGACACTAATTTTTTAGTGGTATAGTTAAATATTTATTCAATTCTATTTTATTGGTCCCAAAGGACTATCTAATGCTTTCACAGAGCTTTAAACCATGATTTTTCTTTTTTTATTCTTCCAATTACATGTTATTGACTTGTATCCATGGAGAATGCCTAAAGTTTATAGAAATATATTAACATGGTTTTTAACACAGAGAGTAAAAAATAGTATTTGCAATATTGTGATTCATCTAAAGAATTACATGTTATGAAACATCTCATGTCTTACCAAGCACGGTAACCATTATCTACTAGCACCATGCATAGTTGTTTGTTTTTGGTTAATGTGCATTCCATGTAGCAAATGCTAGACTTGTGTGGATGGAAAGGGCGGTGGCATTTTAGTGCATTCCAAATGGCAGTGTTGGGATGCTACTTCCAAATATATGTAGAGAGGAGGGAATGGCAAGTCTATTTTGATTACAATATCTATGCCATGTAGGTTTTGTTGGATCAAATATAGTATGGGTTCCTTAAATACCAAATTGTTTAACATCTTTATTTTTATCGACCATCATCTGCTCTATTTTCATACCTCATAGTTATTTTGGGGTTGGTTATACATTAGAGTTTATTTTGATCTTACCTTGTATTCATTATTTATTTCAAGCAATTTTAGTTAGGCCTATTGCTTAATGTTATGGACGTGTTTACAAAATATTTACATTTATATCAGGTCTTTCTGAAGATTTCTCTCCCAATATTATGATCACAAGTTGAAGATATATATCCTGCCATATATGGATAAAGCATTTCGCATACCATTGTCAGACAATATATCTTTAGGCTTCCCACCATATCTCACATCTTAATGCATTGGATCTCCTTTAAATATGGGTTTTCCACTATATTTACTACTATCCTACATTTTTCTTCTCTCTACATGTATGTGTAATGTCCTTACCTCAAAAGTCATATAAATAGAATTTTCATGGTAGTTGTGAGCATAATCCTACTAAAGCAAGAACATGTGGCATCATCAGACACAATCATGGCTAGATACATAATTCTTGCTTAGCCTAGTTGCCTTTGGGTTTGTTCTCTTAATGTCCATATTTTTATAGCAATTCTACAGGGACTTCAGCTAGAAATTAAAAATGAGGTACATCTTTAAATGATTTAAGATGAATATTCTGACTTTGCCATCTCCTAAATACCTCATTCTGATAACTATGTTTAGAATATGTTGGCATCATACCCCATTCTGCTAATAGCATTGAAGACATGTTTGTAAATATTGGAACAACAATGGAGGTAGGAAATATAATATGTTTACTGGTAAAACCCTGTCAACTATTCTATCCAATAAGCATTTTCTAACTCTCCTCAAGTGAGATTTCACTTCATACAATCTCTCATGCAAAATATTTGTTTCAACTTTATACTAATGGTGAACATTTAAGATGCTACTGGCATTTAACAACATTTTTTGACACTCTATTGAATAATTCCAGGAACTACACAACTTAACCCAGATAATTTTCTAGCATTCCCAAATGAATAGCTAGTTTCGCAGTCATAAATTTTTAATTCTTACTTCCAATTAATAGAAATATTTTTACCCACCACTATAAATTTTTAATAAAATAATAGACATGTTGTTACAAATTGAGAGGGTTTCAAACTAAAACCTACATAAGAGGATCCAATACAATAATACTAATATTTTATAAATCACAGTTGAACATTGAATGAATGCTGAGGGAAATTTGATAATGGGGAGAAATACTTAGAAAGAGCTGATATCACCTTCATTTATGGTAATATTGTTTTTATTTGAGGCAATATTAATACCATGTTTTCTTTTTTTTCCATTTGTTTAGAGTTTATCAAAGGCCCTAATTGGTGAGAAATATTTGGTGTGGTGCTGCCCAATTTTAGACAAATGAGCATTACAAATTAGGTAAGATTTTTCACCCTCTACCTCCTGTAATGATTCCCATTCCTTTTGGATAATAAAATATGCCCAATACACATTTTGTATTTTGACCATAAATGTTTTGAAATGGGGACTTACTAGTAGACATGTCAATGTTGTATTTGCATGTAGATTCAACTTGTGCGAATGGTAAGTCTCATCGTTTAGGATTAACAAATTGTTAGTCCCACCATTTAGGACTCACAATAGTAAGACTTCTCAATAGATTTGAGCTCAAAAACTCATTACTAAGTATACTAAACAAAGATCCATAATGAATGAATTTTGACATCAAATTTATGGTAAAACATTTGTAGGAAAAGTTAGTTCTCAAGAAATTGTGTATTTTGGGGTAAGGGTAACACAAATTCCAAAAGATATTCAACAATATTTCAATTTCACTTTTTATTATATAAAATAGAGATTCATAAAAAAAGTTTCATTGACAAATTTATATTAAATATTAGTAGGAAAAGATGGCTGTAAGTAAATAGTGATTATTATGACGTAGAAAGATGAAATGAATAAAAAACAATTTAATAGGGAAATATATTGATTTTAGAAAAAAATCAATTTTAAGCATACCAAAGAGAGAGATATCAAAAAAATGTTTCGGCACCAAAGTTAATGTATAACTATCATATTATCCTCTATGAAAAATAAAAAAATTCAATATGAAAAACCAAACTAATAATAGATCATTAACTCGGCACAACACGCATAGGGATAGTCATCAAAGCAAGTAGAGATAACTTCGACAATTCCTACAAACCAATTTTTGTCTAGAGGGTATTAAAATTTATCTCATCTTATCTCATTTCATATGTACACTTATGCCATGATTTATTTAGATAATTAGTTTCAATGCCTTTGGCAGACCATATCTTTGATCTTATGAATTGAGCCTTAGTTGCTTTGTAAACATGGCTTTGCAACGGATCTCTTTATTCTCTATAACATTGTCTGTCATAAAAATGGAAACTAAGTGGCACAGTCTGCCACTAAAAATTTTAAATTAGGTGGCTAGTGACAAAAAGTCTAGTTGTTAGTGTCAGACATGGAGATAAATGCATATTTGTAGTATATTGAAAGCACAGAGGGGCTTTTTGAGCCCGTTGAAATCCTTGAATGAAATGGAATGCAGTTCCAGTGGAGTTGAAATAGTTGAGATAAAAAGAATGGTGGCAGTGTTGCTCTTGGGTTGAGTTAAAGAAAAGAAAAGAACAAAACTTGATATGGCAACACTATTAATGTTAATATGGCTGCTTCAAGAGGTTTGAACCCTATAGATATGGAAGGCCACTTGGGGCATATTCTTTTCTCATGCAGCATCATCATCATCAATCTAAATAGTTATCTCCATGTTCATCCAATAGAAATATGTTTAGTTTGCAGCAAGTCACTTGTTTGAATCACAGGAGAAGCATTTTAAGCGTTGACCCTGTGGCTCAATTAGCGCCTTCTTATACTTTGCTACTTCGGAAATACTAGTTTTGAAACACAGAGGATCATCCACCTTTCATGGCTGCTAGAGGGGTTAGTAGTAATAGTAATACTAATCATAATCATTTTGAGGAGGATGGCAAGCTTAGGGGCTTAACGTTGCATATCGCATGCCTTTTCTTCAAAGTGTTCTAGTTGTAAAGGTATGCATAATAGTTTTACCTATTTGGATCTATTTTTTTATGCATTTCACACAAATATAATGGATCTGTACGACATTGCTTTTTTTAAATTACTTCAACAATTTGGTGTTACTAAAATAATCTTAAGCCCTAAAAAATAGTAGGATTTTGATTTTATTTTTTATTTTTATTTTAAAAAATATATTTTTATTTATAAAATATTTAGAATTAAAAATAGGAAATACATTTTTTTAATATCTAAATTTTATATTATTAAATGCAAAATAATTAATAATTATATAATAATTATTATATATAATATAGTAATATTCTATTGTATTATAATATATTATAAGAATCATATTATTATATTATAATATATTATATTGTATTACATTATAATATAATTAAAATATTATATAATTATTTATATTATATATATATATATATAAGTTATATGTTGTTTACTATTTATTTGGTATGTTTTTGTTGTTGTAGTAGTAGATATGAAAGTTTTTTTTTTACATCACAACTATTATATAGAACATTTTTAAAAGATGGAGAGAATTACCTCTTCCACATCATTTATAAGAACTTTAGCTTTATAATTTATGTTATATACAATTAAAAAAAGGAGAAATATTTATAATTATTGTTATATAAAATATATTTTATAGCTTCAACACTTTCATCATTAATATATATTATAAAAAGTGATATAATTTTAAAATATATATTATATAATCGTGTGTGTGTGTGTGTGTGTGTGTGTGTGTGTGTGTGTGTGTGTGTGTGTGTGTGTGTAAATTTTTAATGTATATAAAAATTATAATAAAATTATACAATATTTTTACAAAAATAATTTAAAAAAATTGATAATTGAATTACACAACTTAAAACCAAAAAGATTTATAAGGTAGTGAAGAACAAATGTAAACATTTAGTTAAAAAATACAAATTAAAATATTTTATTGTTGCAATAAATCGAATATGAACTACTTCTATCTAACCTCTGGCTTTTTTTGCACCATGGGGGCAACTACTAGTCTAGATGGGGATGGGATTGGGGATAGCACGTATATTGGTTGGTAGGATTGAACATAATCTCCCACATGATTTAAATTTAGGGGGCACCATTTATGCTAGGTGGTAAATTGGAATTTTAAATCTACATGGCATTTTAGGGAAAATCAAAATTATATTTTATTTTCTTTTAAGAGGCAATAGGCTCAGTTTAATCACTGAATATTCGAGAGCAGCGCTAACATTGTGGAGTGGATAGAGAGGTCAAGAAATATGTGCAACAATCCATCCATCATTATTAGATTGGGACGATGTCACAACTTTTAGCAAGGGTGGCATTGACATATCTACTGGTAAGTCCCCATTTCAAAACATTTATGGTCAAAATACAAAATGTGTATTGGGTATATTTTATTATCCAAAAGGAATGAAAATCATTGCAGGAGGTAGAGGGTAAAAATCTTACCTGATTTGTAATGCTTGTTTGTCTAAAATTGGGTAGCAACACGCTAAATATTATGCACCAATTAGGGCCTTCGATAAAATATGAACAAATGGAAAAAAAAGAGGGTTTCAGTATTACTTCAAATGAAAAAAATATTATCATAAATGAAGGTGATATCATCTCTTTCTTAGGATTTCTCCCCATTATCAAATTTGCCTCAGCATTCATTCAATGTTCCTAAAATATTAATATTATTGTATTGGATCCTCTTATGTAGGTTTTACTTTGAAATCCTCTCAAATTGTAGAAACACATGTCTATTATTTTATTACAAAATTATAGTGGTGGGTAAAAATACTTCTATTACTTGGAAGTAACAATTGAAAATTCATGACTGCAAAACTAGTTGTTCATCTGGGAATGCTAGTAAATTATTTGCGTTAAGTTGTGTAGTTCCTAGAAATATTTAGCTATGTGTCAAAAAATGTTGTTAAATATTAGTAGCATATTTAATGTTCACCATTAGGATAAAGTTGAAACAAATATTTTGCATGAGAGATTGTATGAAGTGAGATCTCACTTGAAGAGAGTTAGAAAATGCTTACTAGCTAGAATAGTTGACAGGGTTTTACTAGTAAATAGATTATATTTCCTACCTCCATTGTTGTTCCAATATTTTCAAAAATGTCTTTTATGTTGTTAGCATAATGGCGTATACTACCAACATGTTCTAAACATAGTTAGCATAATGATGTATTTAAGAGATGGCAAAGTCAGAAAATTCATCTTAAATCATTTAAAGATGTACCTCATTTGTAATTACTAGTTGGAGTCCCTATAGAATTTTTATAAAAATAGTTACATTAAGAGAACAAACCCAAAGGAAACTAGGACAAGCAATAATTATGCATCCAACCATGATTGTGTCTGATGATGCCATAGGTTTTTGCCTTGCCAGTATTATGTTAACAACTGCCATGAAAATTCAATTTATATGTCTGCTAAGGTAAGGACATTACACATACATGTGGAGAGAAGAAAAATGTAGGATAGTCCTAAATATAGTGTAAAACCCATATTTAGAGGAGATTCAATGCATCAAGATGTGAGATTGGTGGGAAGCTTGAAGATAAATTGTCTAACAATGGTAGTGAAATGCTTTATCCATATATGTCAGGATAGATATCTTCAGCGTGTGATCAAAAGATTGGGAGATAAATCCTCAAAAAGAGCTGATATAAATGTAAATATTTTGTAAACACGTCCATAGCATTAAGCAACAGACCTAACAAAATTGGCTCAAAATAAATCATGAATACAAGGCAAGAGCAGACAAACCCTAATGCAGAATTAACCCCAAAATAATCATGAGGTATGAAAATAGAGCAGATGATGGTCAGGAAAAATAGAGATGTAAAACAAATTGGTATTTAAGGAGCCCATACCATATTTGATCCAACAAGCCCTATATGGCACAGACATTATAATCAAAGTAGACTTGTCATTCCCTCCTCTCTGCATATATCTAGAAGTAGCATCCTAACACTGCCATTGGGAATGAACTGAAATGCCATCGCCCTTTCCATCCACACAAGTCTGGCATTTGTTGCATGGGACACCCATTAATCAAAAATAAATAGCTATGTGTGGTGTTGGCAAAGAATGGTTACTATGATTGGGGAAAGGTGAGATGTTTCATAACATGTAATTCGTTGGATGAATTATAGTATTGAAAATACTATTTTTACTCTCTGTGTTAAAAACCTTGTTAATAAATTTCTATAAACTTTAGGCATTCTCCACGGATGCAAATCAAGAACATGTAATTGGAAGGATAAAAAAATAAAAATCGTGGTTTAAAGCTCTGCAAAGGCATTAGATAGCTCTTCGGGAATAAGAAAATAAAATTGAATAAATATTTAACTATACCACTAAAAATTGGTGTCCAATGACTGATAGAAATGAAACAAAAATTGGTATCCACATCATTGATTAAATTTAATGACCACTTATGCCTCATTTTTAGGGTAGACAACTTGAGGATCATTATCCTCTAATGACTTATAAAATTGGAAAAAATTCCACTCTCTATTTGATGCTTAGACTACGTGGAGGAGCGATTGATTTAGGAGTGTCTTCTTCATCCAAACCCATATCATTTAATAAAGTGCTAAAAAATACATCATTCAACAAACCAAATGTATTGAAGCCCTCTTCCATTCCCAAAGCTTATGTAGTGGATCATGTTAAAGAGGGGCCAATAGTTCATATGACTGATGAAGATGTGTTAAAATATCAAGCAAAGTTAGAAAAACTTAAAATTATTTGCAAATTCAATGGTTTTTGGCCATCCACAATGGTACTGTATCAATGGGTACATTCTACATGGACAAATTAGTGTGAGATCATGCTAGCTCCAAAGGTTTTTTCATTGTACAATTTGCTAAAGAGGAAGGCTATCAAAAAATCTTAATAGAAGGTCCTTGGTTTTGGGGAATTACAGGGCTCTTCACCACTCCATGGTTTCCAAAATTTGATCCAATTTCTCTCTCAGTCACCAAAGTCCTAGTTTGGGTATAACTACCCAATCTAGCAACACACTTTGCTTGTGATTTTTCAGTGATAGGCAATTCATTGGGCACATTATCAAAAGTGATACCAAAATAATATTTGTTGGGTTGTTTACTTATTCTCGCATTTGTGTGGAGATAGATATTAGCAAGGGCTTAATGGATAAGATCACTATCATTTGTGGAAAATAACAATACATTTAGCTATTGGATTATGAAAATATAGCTTTTTGATGTAGAAATTGTAAACTACTAGAGCATCTATGAGCTACCTACCCCCAGGGACGAGCCCATCCTCCCAAGAAAAAAGGGGCGAACACAACTTCCAAAAAATGGAGTTTTTTGGTGCAATAGGAAGGGGATGAAGAGGATGTTCAAGGTGAGGAATGTCAACATACAACATAACCAGAAAGGAATGAAGATTAAGACATGGATACCCAAGCTAAGGCATTTGTCCCTACTAAAATAAAAAGAGGACCAGAACCAAATCCATCGATGGGAACTAACCTGAATGGGAATAATTTAGGAGGGTTTAAATGAGCTTGTGACTTTGATATTTCTAACTCTAATAAGGATTTAGTGATTGATTCAAATCTGAAACAACTAATGTTACTTTCTCCTCTAGATAGTCATAAATCAGTTTTACAGATAGTCACGATGCAACCCTCTCAAAGGGCGTGGCAAGAGGTTAAAAAGAAGAAAAGCAAAAAGTGCAGAATATAAGAATACATGGAATATATTTCTAATTAATTTAGTCTATGTTTTTTTAGGCTATTGCTTCTATTTCTATTTTTTTGTATTGTTCGCTACTTTTATTCTTGTTCACCCATTGCTTCTGAGGGTTGTTGTTCACTTTTTGTAGGTGAGGTTTGTTCTATTTCACCCTTTGGGGTGATTTGTGTTGGGGTAGTTTTCCCTCCTTCATTTGGATTTTTTATTTTGGAATATTGTTGCATCAACAAAATGTCATTTCTAATTTTAATTAATATAAACTTGTGAATTTTTTCCAAGGAAAAAATAATGATGCCTCATTATTGGGAAAATAATACTTTTCATCAAACTATAAATAGTTGGCACAGATATGACTATTTTAGGAGGTGTAATTTCAATGTGGAGGTGTTTAAAATCCTTATAATTGAGAGATTTAATCAGACCCAATAACCTAGGTGTTATGTGGGTAGTTCCTTCCTTTTAACTTCCACTCTGGTTCCTGGAAAGTAATAATTTTTACATTAGCATAATAATAACAGACTTGATCAACATGTCCAAAAACTATTTGACCAATTGACTCGTCAATAGTCATCAAAATGTAATGTTCAGGAGGAAAGGATCCATTTGCATTATGTATTTTGGCATCAACATCACAAACAAAAATGGAAAAAAATATAAATTTCTACAGTAAAGCTTTCAAATATACATAATAATGATGGTAAGGAATTAGGCTGTCTATTTGTAAATAATCTATTGGATCTAATAGTTTTTTTGTGATGAGGCCTACCATCATGTCATTTAACCAATTTTTATTTATTTACTTCTAATTAAAAATCCAATAAGTCTATATTGGAATCATCACAATGGTCGGTCAATTATTTCAACAATGACAAAATCATCCATTATTCCTCCTCTCCCAACCATAAAGATCTTTTTTTAATAGAAGTAAGAAATATTAAAATTCTTCTGATGATATCACAATTGAAAGCCACCACCAAAATTTTAGACAAGAAATTCATGATTTCAATACTAGAAGTGACTTCGCACTTACCATTTACATTTGATTTCTCCATTTTATAGAAATTAAATAAAATTTTGAGTCAAAAACACATATGATGTTTGACTGAGATCATAGGAAAGAGATTACCAAGACTAGCTTTTGCTAGAAAAAAGATTCATAACCCTGATGCATTACCTAAAAAAAAGAAAAAAGCTTGCATGGTCACACCATTGGACCTCATAACACAAGATAAAGCAAAAATAAGTGTTTCTTTCTAATTGCTTCTAGAGAGAAAAGAATATGTGCTAGTAAATAATAATAGAGAGAATAATCTTTCTCAATATTTGTCAAATCATAACAAAGACCTATTGTAGATTATAACTTTAAACAAATTAAAATTTAGATCATTTTTTTCCATCACAAGATAGAAAAACCTCTACTCCTATGTGTATGCTAATATACATTTGATTTATACAAAAATTCAATTACAATGAAGTAATAGGTAGGAAGCTTACATTGAAGAATAGAAAATAGAAGTAGGGTTGAAACCAAAAAGAGTTGTTTTGCATAGGGCCCTTGGAATATTTGAAAATAAGTAGTTTTAGCCTGGAAGAGATAATATTTAGGTGGGAGTTAATAAATATATTGAATATGCCTAAAAGAATATTTGGGTGGTAATTAATAAATATGGGAATTAATACCTTCAAAGGTACCTTGAAGGTATCTCCTATAACTTGTAATAACCTTGAAGGTATTACAAGATATCTCTTAAGATATACCTTCACGGTACCCTTGAAGGTATTACAACGTATCTCCTAGGAGATAGCTTGAAGGTAATATAAGGCCCTTCAAGATATCTCATAGGAGATACCTTGAATGGCCTTGGACTACCTTCAAGGGTACTTTGAAGGTATCTCTGAGGAGATATCTTGTAATACCTAAGGATACCTTGAAGGTATCTCCTAGGAGATACCTTGTAATAACCTTAAAGGTATTACAATATATCTCCTAGGAGATACCTTCATGGTACCCTTGAAGGTATTGCAAGGCATATCCTAGGAAATACCTTCAAGGTACCCTTGAAGGTAGTATAAGGACATTCAAGGTATCTCCTAGGAGATATCTTGAAGGGCCTTGTATTACTTTCAAGGTATCTCATAGGAGATACCATGAAGGTACTACAAGTACCTTAAGGGTATATCCTACGTGATATATTGAAGGTATCACAAGGGATTTCGAGGAGATACCTTCAATGTATCTTCTAGGATATACCTTGAAGATATTAGAAGGACCTTCAAGGAGATATCTTAGAGGTATTGCATGGACCTAAAGTATCTCCTAAGAGATACCTTGAAGATATTACAAATACTTTAAGGGTATATCTAGGTGATATTTTGAATTTATTACAATGGCATTCAAAGAGATACCTTCAAGGGATTTGTCACATAGTGTCATTAGAAACATACGACTTTTTTTGCCCAGGGTGACCAATCTATCAATGGATAGCAGTGAAACTATAGTATAAGATTGTTGCACTAGTTGCGTAGAGGGATTGGCATAAAACATGAAAGTTATGACTTGTTCCTATAGACTAGGGGACACTCGAGTCTCTAGTTTAGTTATCCTTCATCGGATAAGTGCTTTTTATGGGCTCTCAGCTAACGATGCAAAAGGGTTTGGAATAGTGGAAGTTTCAGATGGTCATTCTTTAAGTAACTTGGCATTAATCTTCATGTGCTCAGCCTCTAGTCTCATGATATCTACTACAATCGAGGAAGGTCAAGGTGGGATTTTAACCCACAGATTTGTTGGTACCTTCTTTTGCACTTGAATTATGCACACAAATTTCAAGAAATAATTATTTTTCATCTATTTTTTCATATATGTCACTAGCCATGTCTTCCATCATGACTTGGTAAAGTTCTTTTTCATTGGTTCTCATTTGGGGAAAGTCATAGCTACTCGCTTTCCAAGACACCTTTGGATCATTGAGCCAAGTTGCATTACTATGTGTCTTCCATCTTTGTGGAGGAGAGGGTTGTTACTTAGTCGAGGCCTTTCACTTTACCTTATGTAGCTGTGATGTAGAGGCCTTAGTTTAGTTCTCTTTTGGAATTATTGCACCAGGGGTATTGTCTGTAGTGGTGTGGCTCTCCTAGATGAGTAAGCTTTTTGTTCTCTATCTCTGCTTTTGCCATAACCATGTCAATAAAATATGGCAAAGAGATAAATGGCTACTTTAGTAACTCATGAATCTAAATTATGATCACCTTTGCTAGCTCGATAACAACTTCATGTTGTCCCAAGCATTGCATGATTTCAGGTGAGACTCAAGGATGTGTTAAGATGAACTCCAAGTTTTCCTCCCACCATTGATGTAACTTGGATTGATGATTAAGGGTTCCCCTTTCTTGTATCTAGATTAGATTATGGAACTATTGTGTAGGCCAATAGTCAATGTTTGGATGTACTTCTCCTTATGGGGACTTCCATTATGTGAAGCAAAGTAGAAAAATGAGAAACTGGTAATGGAAAGTTTGGTTGGCAGTCATGCGAACCTTTTCAATGTTGGTTATGATCTCTTGCACACAGAACTTGGGTCAATTGAAATTCTCATTATGATGAAACATCCTATGTGTGATGTCAATGACACCCTTAGTGGCTTTGTTCATAGACTAAGTCATGTGCCATAACCAACAGGTTATGCATTCAGTCCAAATACACATAGGTTCATTTGGAATGTCTTTGATGGGCATGCCATGGGATCCATAGGTATATGTGTCTAAGGACTTCTTGTAGCAATGGAGGTTCCTTTGATTTTTAAAAGGCTAGAGAGCCTCCACGTATGAGAATCCAAATTTATCTAGCCATTGTTGGTGTATTAATCATAATAGTCACATCTAGGGAATTTAGATGTTATCATCATTGTAACACGAAAATAATGGCTAAATGATCGCACCCATATCATTGAAATTTAGAAGGTGTATCAGTTGATTGACATATGAATTATGAAACCGGTGAGGCAATGTGAGAGATATAGGTTATGCTTCTTGTAAAGAGTCCATAAGGAAAAGCTTCTTCTTAATAGCTCAAACAAACTCAAACAGTTGAGGATCATGAAATTTTATTTATCAAAACATAAGACTAATGCCCATTTCTTCTTTCTATGCATTAAAAAAAGGCATGATAAGATGAGATTGGTCCATTTGATCATGTGCCCTAGATAATTCATCAAGCAGTATATGAAGTGTAAATCATTGACTCTCTATACTTGGGAAAATCTAGCACTCGACTTGAAGCTTAGCTGTTTGAATTTATGTAAATATGAAATGTGGAATTGGTGATCAACGATTTGCCTTTATAGTTTTCATGCAGAATGATTTACTTTTGAATACCTTGTTGAGATGTCTTTGGTGTTGACGTGCATTTAATTTGGGCACAAAGCACACTGATGTGCTAGATTTTGCAATTTGGAACTACAGATCAATGACTATTGACACATGTGACAAGATACATTATTATATCTATTTCTAGTTGTGCTTGAGTAGCTGGCTTATGATAGTGACTGATTACCCATTTGGAAGATACTTTATCCTTCAAACCCAATATTTGGTATTAACTACCCTTTATGACTACTACTTTTGTTGTTATATTTCCTAATTTATCTATATTAATGGATAATTGATGTTTGAACGAGTCTTAAAATAATCAATTCACCATTAATGAATATAAATTACATTTCCACTCAAGGTGTTTTGTTTAGTATTTTTACATATCTCTGTAAATTCACTCATATAGCCATAACTCGACTAATCCCCACACACCATGGTTTTATGAAATCCATCACAGTAACCTTTGCAATAAACATTGAGGGTATTACAAGGCCCTTCAAGGTATCTCCTTGAAAGAAAATTCCAATCGTGTGCATGTTCAAGGTATCTACTATGAGAACCCTTGAAGGTAATACAAGAACCTTCAAAGTATCTCCTAAAATATACCTTGAAGGAAATTATAATACTTTCAAGAGTACCTTGAAGGTATATCCTATGAGATACCTTTCAAACATGCATAAGGGTACCCTTGAACTAGTATTGCAAGGCCCTTCAAGGTATCTCCTAGGAGATAACTTGAAATAAAATTCCAATCATGTGCATGTTCAAAGTATCTACTAGGAGACCCCTTGAAAGTAATACAAGGCCCTTCAAGGTATCTCATAGTAAATACCTTGAAAGAAAATTATAATCATGTGCATGTTTAAGGTATCTAGTAAGATAACATGTTGATGTGGGTTGAGATACCTTGAAATAAAATTCCAATCATGTGCATGTTCAAAGTATCTACTAGGAGACCCCTTGAAAGTAATACAAGGCCCTTCAAGGTATCTCATAGTAAATACCTTGAAATAAAATTATAATCATGTGCATGTTTAAGGTATCTAGTAAGATAACATGTTGATGTGGGTTTTGTATACACTCCAAAATTTAATGAGGTGACATCTAACGTTTTAGGATCTCAATAAAGATAAGCTCCACTCCAGGGCATGAATTCTCCTCTTATAGTTGTTGTACATCATAATTTAATAGATTACAACTCAAATCAAGAAGGTGTCTACTTGAACTACAACTTCTACCTAGATGATTATACTAGAAAGAAAACACTCCTACACACCTCAGAATATTAACACAATTTTAACCAATTACTTTGATCAATGAAAATTGCTAAATTTTAATAAATTTTACACATCTATAATTAGAATATATCAATTACAACAATTAGAATTATCTATAGCTTATGCACACTTCAAATTATTGAGATAACACATCCAATAAAATAAAACCTTAATAGCACATAGATGGGAGGAAAGAACTTTGACGCAGTTGCAAGATCATCAAACTGATTTCTTTCTGTATTTATAAAAACTATTCCAACCTTTTAGAATGAGGGTCATACATGTATAAATAGACCTAGGGAGGGGTTGCCTCATCCTCCAAGTTCATGCAAATTCATCGTTACATTGCAATTAAAACCTCGGTTTTAATTTTAGTCTCAAAACTGCATGTATGCATGCATATAGTTTATTATCACTATGTCTAAACATAAGTCAACCTATACAAATAAATGCAACATGTGCATACTCACAAATAGTCCATGAAACTTTTACATTTCAATGCTAAATACAATTAAACTATGAGTAAAAGATTTAGTTCTTTTTAAATGTATGCCTATTAAATTAGCCTTCAACTCAAAGCTAGATGGATGTGGGCATGGTGCTAATGACTATTGGAGGCATTGAGGTGGATGATGGGATTGAACTGGAAGTTAAAGCACCAACTTTATTTTTTTCTTCCAAAACATGAAAGTGATTGTCCCCAAGGTCATGCTAATACCAAATAATATCCATGTTCAATAATGGAGGTCTGTGCACCCTTTTTACTTGTTCTAAGATCCTCGTATGCTCATTTTTTGTATTTTTTAAGTTTACTCCAAAAATTTCCACCTCCATCACCTTCTTCCTTAAAAAACTCAGCTCAACCACAATCTCCTCCAATGAAAGTACCTTAAGACTTTGCTTGAAGTTGGAAAAACTCTGCTGAAGAAGTTGATCAAAATTGATTATATTTATAAGGCTAACTATTGAGTCTCTTTCTTGTGAGATCTTTAGCTTTCCCAGGATTTAAAAAATTAGAGCTCAATGTTTGGCATACTTAGGCATTACTGCCTCAGAAGTGACGATCCAATCCCAAGCTTCTTGAGTCTTGATTACTACCAAGTTGAGAGCATTTGAAGCCTCTAGTGGTGCCATTAGGTCAAGGTGGTTGTATGGCTTATTAGTTGTATAAAAAATAAGGATTTTCAACTTATAATCATCCTGCTTCAAAGAATTAGCCCTCATTGCAGCAATGGCTTCAAGAATATTGTACAATTTGGAAGTAGCATTAAAGACTTCAATTTTAATTTTAAGAGGAACGTGAACTATCCATTGTTGTTACTTTATTTACTCCAAAGCTTGAAAATGTTGTTTCTTTACTTGCTTTAATTCATGCTAGAGGTCTTGCCGAGCCATTTCTGTTTTGTCATGCAATTTTAGCAAGGCATCCTTATGTGTCTCGAGATAGGACTTGTAGTCCTCCATGTATGGGGACTACCCCAATTTCCTATTCTTTCTTTTAAATAAGGTAAAGACCTCTTGTCTATCTTCCAAGATAATCCCTCTCCCATTATTATCTTCCAATTTTCTCTTTCTTACCCTCTAGACACTCCCTGTAGATTTATCAAATATAGAACTCATAGTAGGTATCTCTATGATTATGAAATTTGGCTTCTTGGAATCCTTTGACCCTAAATCATTTACCCAATGAGGGATGACCAATTGGGATGGGTTGATTGGTTGAGTGTCCTCAGATGTAGTCTCAACCAATGTTTCTTCAGATGGTTGTTTTAAAGTTTTTTGAAGTACCTAGTCAGGAAGGGAAGGCCAAATGATTTTAGACTAGTCCACTCCCCCATGCTGAGGCAATGGGTTGATGGTGTATATTGGTTTCTTCTTTTTAGCTTTTCCTGAATATGTCACAATGGTGCATTGAGAAGAGCTGAAAGAAGGCATTGGTAAGTCTATTTGAGTGGATGATATATGTTGGGAACTTGCCAATGCTCCCCTGACTTTTTTGGAGCTCTTCTTTTTTGGCTTTAGGGGGTGCTGGGGCAGTGGCATATGTAACTACAGAAGTATTGGAGGTCATTGAAGATGTGAATATAATTGATGGAGTGGAAATAGTTAGGAAAATGGAGACAACAGGGATAGAGGAGACATCCTCTACCTTGAGAGTGACCAAAGGTGGTTGGGAAATGGGATCAAGAGGAAGAGAATCAATTGCAAGAAGGGAAACAAAAGAGGAAATTGGAGTAGTAGAGATAAGAGTTGTTTTCTCCTTACCTAATTGATTGACATCTAGAGGTTCATTTCCTTTAATTTCTTGGAGGCTAAGGACTTTTACTCTTTGCAAGTCCTCCTCTTCATATGACTCTCTTTCTTCACGGATAGGCTTTCCTTCTATAGCTTGTTGTTGAGCTGAGGGAGCTCCTATTGGTTGTTGCTCAACAATTGGGTCCTTCGGAAGAGGATGAGACCTTGGTTTCCTCTTATAACAAATTGTAGTCTTGTCAACTATGGGGGAGGCCTTTTGAGTTATTTCATATGAAACATCCACACTTGTAAGTTCTTGCATAGGTGGAAGAGTTGAATGTTATGGGCCCTCTAAATCTGATGAGTCAAGGCAAATTGGATCTTTTTTGAGCTCCTCTAATTATAGATTCAATTGTTCTGGGATCCTTCTTGATGGCCTTCAATGTCTGGGGAACTTCTTGAGAAGGCTCTCCTTGTTTTGCTAATAGTTGTAGAGGCTTGTTGATCCAGAAATCTGAGGCAACCCATCCACCTATAGACAATGACATGGAATAAAGTCAAAATAAGTTTCTATAGGTAATGACATGTAACAAAGTCAAAATAATTTGCGTCTAATTTTGCATATACAACCATTGCAACAAGAAAACCCTTGCTTGGATTCATTTGTTTGATATATTGATGATCCTACCACATTTCAAAGCCTAAGAAAAAAATTTGTTGGGAAAAGGGTACATTTGTTGCACAAATGTACATCTCTTGCAAATGATGAAAAAATTGATTTTGGTTATGTTGAATTTGCACAACCAAGGGAGATTTTTGGATGCATTCCTATCCCATGTTAGAAAATGAATTGGGAATTTACATAAGGCATGTTATACAACATTGTGAGACTTACTGTATAGAGGAAATTGAAACATCTATCGTTAGATGGCCTTTCAACAAAATAGTGGACATTGAGACTTGTAGAGCAATCAATTTACCATGCATGACACCAAATGCGAAACAAATTGGAAACATTTGGGACGTAGTGGATAATGAAGTCACTCCTTGCCTGACATTCCTAGCGCAAAGGCATCCAAAAAAATTAACTCATTCCTACAAATACTCAGGTCGAAAAAGTAGTCAGCCAAACAATTCACTCAGCCAAGTGGAGTTTGATGAAAGCATAGATAGTGAGATTACAACATTGTATGCAAAAAAATGTTTTCAATCAGGATTGTCATTTGAGATTCTAAAATCTGCAAAGATGAAGTTGCTTGATTCCACCAAACAGATAGGAGGCAACATGTCTTGGATGCCCTTTCTGCTAGTTTGTTTAAGAAAAATAAAAACAAAACTAGCATTTATTTTTAGGGTACAAAGATCTGTTTGGAAGCTTGGCTTAAAATATATGAATTGAAGAGAAGTAACTTTTTTGACATTTAAAATTGTCACAAAAATGAAGAATGAAATGCATTCCATGCAGGAAGATTTCGACAAAAGCCACAAAAGAAGACAATGGCAGCTAAAGATTTGTTGGACCAATTGGTGGATGATTTTCCATATGTTTCTCCATGACTAACATGCCGTGTATATATAGGCAGCTCACGAGAAATGTTCAACATCTTCCAGCATATTTCACTCAAGAATTTATGAGGCGCCACATCAATGCACAACTAGCATATATGGATATGAGACAATATCCCAGCCAAAATTCAATAACATGTGGAGAACTAATTTTCAAGATGTGACCATTGCCACGTCTGATGACTTCGCTAGGTGTAAAACATGCATCTTGTTGACTCAACAAAAATGCTCTGGGTCCCTCTCTAGAGATCAGGGAGAGCACATCGATCAAGAATTTGTGATGCACTCAAATCAAATACTTTCTGCAAGACAAATGTATTACACACATAAACGAATGTCAAAGCAATACCCTGAATAATGCCTCAATGTCATTCATGATGAGGTGGAATGTTAAAAAATATTTGTGCCGAGGATAGTGATAAAAAACAAAGCAGTTATCGACAGAATATTAGAGTTGTCAATGACAAGGATTATAACACATGGTCATGGTGCAGGTGGATATGGGCATTTTTTTACCGTACGTTCTTGGAGGGTCTAACTTTACTATCGCCTCATTGAACAAGTGCTTCAAGGATATGGAAACAATAGTGCCAAATACTTATGGATCTTTACTATATAAACCTGGATCTTCAAAATATCCATTGTATGATGTACGTTTGTCTAACAACTGCTACTCTGAATGCAAGAAATACAAGAAGCACAATCAATTGGTGCCTTCAAGAAACTTCCTTCCAGGCTATACCTTCAACTAGACAAATGTTGTGGGGACAATAAGAGCAGGTACTTCCATCCTTAATAATATTTTAAAAATGTTGAACCTTATATGGAACTAATGTTACATTTAAAAATTCACAAAATCATGTCTTTTTGTAGAGGTATGTGTTGCAATATTTATTTCTCCTTGTCAACAAAAGTGTATTCCTTGATGTCGAGGTCATATTTATGCTTGTAGGACATACCCATGAGGACATCGATGGCACATTTGGAAACCTATCTGAATGTATAAAGAGGAAAGATGTATGAAGTGTGGTAGAGATGATGGACACTTATAAGACGTGTGAAAATAAAAGAAACTTCACGCCATATTTGATTAAAGAGGTAGTGGATTTCAAAGAGTATGTTAATAGTTACCAGCTAAAGGGAAGAAATGAAATAATAGGCTTGACAAAAAGTCAATACTTTCTTCTACACATGGATCAAGGTCAACCCATTATGCGTTGCAAAAACTCTATAAGAGATAGAAATTGGTCCCCCCTGATTACATTATGGGGAAAAAAAGAAAATGGTGAGCCAAATATTCCAAAAGGTAATCCGACAAAAATATATTTCAAAGACTTGAAAAATAAAGAAATGTCTCAAGATTCCACATTTTCTAAATACTCAGATAGAAGTAGAAAAAGAGTGAAAAAAAAATTAAATATAACTTGAACAAGTATGTACAAAAATTCAATGAATTTGGTTTGATTGGAAATAGTAAGTGGAAGGATCTAGCATATTACTTCTAAAACATCCATGACATAATGAAAGAAGACATGTTTCCTTTTGAAATTGAGTGCACAGGGGAGTTTTGGCCTAGAACTTGTCACGACATAACCTGCATAGAGATCTACACAAAATGGTTCATGATAGCACCATTGATTTTGGAGTGGCATCTACAAATACATATGCTGGTTCAAGAAGCAAACAAACAAGAATTATATTTAATACAGTGCAAGATGTGGAAATCGGAGATATGTTATTTCTCAGACCTAACAATTCTACAGGAGTGGACTACATAGTATGGGTTGCTAGATCTAAAAGTAATATTGAAATACTACAAACAAATGAGGATATAAAACGAAGGGTCAATGTAGCTTGGTTCATCCCTGTTCATGTAGGAAAAAAAGATGCAGAAGTAGAAATTTATTCAGACTGCTTGGACAAGAAATGGAACCCAAACCAACTGGCACATCTTTACCATCCATACTCATTGATAGTATCATCTACACTTGTTCTCACTGATTTTTTGAAAAGCATTGTAACAGATTATTTGAATGAATCATCCCACTAGGGACTAACAAAAATAGTGATAAAAGGATTGGAAAATTTTAAATGGTGTTTCCTTAATTTTGGAATGAGAAATAAGAATATTTTTTTTCAAAATTTAGCCCAATTTTTAGAATGTATAATGTTTTATTGTTTTATTTATTTCTTTTGGCACTTCGCATTTTAGGTCTTGGGAAATACACTTCAGCATTTAAGTTTTATATTTTCCACTACAACAATTCAGTATTTCGGTAATTGTGCATCTATATAATAGCATTTGACTATTGAAATGTCCACTTCGCATTTTTGCATCCTTCAAAATGGTCTTCAGTAAAAGGTATTCGTAATTTACACATCTAAGTATTTAGTACAATGCACCTTTTGTGTTTTGCAAAATACAATTTTGTGCCCCCGTGTATGTGAAAAGATCTTTGGGGTTTACACCTCGGAATGTACCACTTGCACGTCAAGATTTTTTCTTTGGTATTTGCGTATCAACAAATGTTATTCGACTTTTCATGTGGCATCAAAGATTGTGCGAGATAATACGAGATAAACTTTGACGGTTGTGAGGATGTCACTCGAATCAAATTAAACAGATAGTTCACGTCCAATTCACTGATGACACATGGCATTCCAGTCATCTTAGCTATCTAAATCACATATCCGCTGAGCACATGATTGATGTATGAATTATTTTTCCTTAAAAAATATACCACCAAAACTTATAATATTGTAAATGCATGGTCTATGAACTAGTTTGAATGGTTACATAAATTGGACTTATTGCAAATATATAATATAGATGTGATTTATTTGTTATAAGTCCAAGTAATTCTTGATGAAATCCAATTTATTTATGATAGTTTTCAACTACTAATAAATAAATTATTTATGATCATTTTAAATAATTTGGACTTATCACAAATACATTAAACAGATATGAGTTATTTATAATAAGTCCAACTTAATCTCGATACAATCAAATTTACTTTGAATACAATCCAATTTATTTCTGATAGTTTTCAAAAAATTGGACTATTGATAAGTCCAAATTATACGAAATAGTCCTTATGTATTCTTTTCTCTTTTGATATGTATGCACACACATCAATGCAAAGCAAAATAGACACAAAAATGACCCTTACACACTTATTAGTTGTTAAATTGCATGATTTTAGAGTGTTTTGTACTTGAGAATTATTGGTCCAAATTAGTCGATATGGTGTATTTGTTGACTTTTAATGGTCCCCTTCTCTTCTCTTAGTGCCCTCCAATTAACCTTTTCTCTTTTACTCATTTTGTTGTCTCAAGCTTAGTGACATGCGCATGTGTGACACTCTTGCATCTATTAGGAACATCACTCACATTCTTGGGTCCTTTTGCAGCGCTTTTTGGATAATTTGCAATGCTCCTCTTGTCCAATATTTTTTTTTCAACTGTTTAAATGTCAAGTTAGTCGTCAATAGGGTCCTTATTTGAAATCATTTTTTCGGTAAATGCACAACGATTGTAGTTCATTTAAAATAAGCACACTAAACATACACAGAATATACATACATAAATCATTCACATGAATCTATTGAACATTTACTAGTATTCTAGAGAGATATAGTAATCATTAGAGCATTTATCATTGTTGAAGCTAGCAATTTCCCATGGAGCACCCTTGGATCATGACCTAGGTTTTTGCAATTCACTAAAAATGTTTTCAATTTTGCAAATCCCTATTTTCAATATTATTTATCATTTAGAGGCTTGACAAGTAGACACTCCTTCAAAAACTAGCTAACCCTCAACCTTGGACCCAATGCACTTATTGTTTCCTTTAATCTTCAAATATTACACCCAATCTAGGGCAAGAAAAAAATGTGTTTTACAAGTTCTAGGGGTTGCAATACCAAAAAAAATGTGATATAATTGAACATCTAGACCAAGCGAGAGCAATCATCAAATCAATTTCTACTTGTCTACTATTTTTCAAGGACATCACTCATGATCCCGAGAATGTCACTCACACCCATGAAGACCTCTGATCACTATCATTTTTCTAGGTGAGGTCATTGTCACTATTGGGTAGACATCTATATGTTAAAATCTTGACTATTGTCCCCAAATTTCACAGTATTTAAGATACCCTTATAAAATGTGTTTGCCCTACTTCTATAATTGAAATAATAACCTAAGATTTTATTATTGTTTTGCACATAATTTAGCCTAGTTAAGATTAACTAGGTACTTCTATCCCAATTTAGATGGAATCCATTTATCAATATTACATCACACAACCCCACAAAGTTCAGTAAACCCGACACATCTTGCACAATGCCAACACAAACTGTGCACCTCAACATCCACGCAGCTCAACATACACACATCCCAAACATCTATGCAACCTGGTGACAATATTGCTCCCTTCACTAAAATGAATCAAGGGGTAGCAACTCTATGGGATGTGAAGCAACAACCCGTAGGCCAAATTTTGACCATCAATTTGATGTCAACACAACAATGGCAAGGTGAAGAGTCACATGTAGAAGCTCAAATATTTCAACTTCCATAATTATTCTTTAACCTTCGTGGCCTTGTAATATTATATATACATAACTGCATGAGTAGTGAGCATCAAATAGTAGAAGATAAACAACCATGATTAATAAAACTTTCTAGTTTAGTTATATTATTTATTCTATTTCAAATATTGTTCATATTGCATCCACGCATGCATACAACACAATTGGATCCTCATTTAGAGTATTGTCATCCTAATAGACTTGAGATTTGGATCACTTCATTTGCAATCTGGTCCTGCATTATTCAATTGAGAAAACAACAAAGGAAAGAACCCTTAGCCAATAACCTCATATCCACCGACCTTAAGATCTATCCCTAGTTTCTAACTCATTTATTAGGTTTTGCTTCAAAGACTATAAGCTTGCAAATTTATAAATCAAGGCTCGCTTGCCCATGATTTCCTCTCCTTCCATTAGGGCTTCTTCAAAATCTAACTCGAAGAGTTTCCTCTACTGCTTCCAAGGTTTGGGAACATAGTAATTATTTTTACCCCAATATTAATAGGATTGAGGTGAGAGGATAACCAATGAAACTTATCTTTTCAGCTTCAGCTCCAGTACAAAATGGTGAAGGAATCAAAACAAAAAGTCTAAGGTATCTTCATTATCTAACTCTAGTTTTTGTAATAGCAGACAATATAACAGATCTCTGTATATGTATGATGTAGATGTTTATGGGTTTAGTCTCCGTAGTGAGAGTTTCTAGCAGATGTTTTCAAAGTTCGCCACTGTAATCCTTGTATGGCTTGGCACATAAACCCAATATAAAATCCCCTTTAAACAAGCAGAGAAACGAAAGACAGTGGATCCAAATAAAAAAACTGCATGTTGGCATCTACAACCTGCAAGATTGAGGAAACTTCCATTTGAGAGCTTGAAAAAAGAATTGAATTCTCTGTTTTTGAAATGCACTCTCCTCTGCTTATCTCTCTCCCTCGACACTTTCTCAATGGCAATATTAATTTTAAAAAGCACCATATGGATGCTATATTTTATTCAAATAAATTGACATGAAAAGTACATAAAGATATAACCAAAATAATTGATTAAAAAAATCTGAAATCCATTCTTGATTTAATGCAATAGGGATAAATCTTTCATGGCCATCTCTATTTGATCAAACCCATTAGAATCGGTTTATGCATCCCTCAAAAGCCCATCTAACAGTAACGGGCATTGTGCCATGATGAACAATCAGAACCCGATCTTGAGCATTGCCGTATATTACAGGCCTGCCAAACCTACACAAAGCAGCCTGTACTTCCTTGGCTGACACCATTTTTCACATATTTTATCATGCTGAGAACAAAATGACCACATAGAAAACTAATAACCCTATGTTTACGGCCTTCTAAAAGCAGATGCTGCACCCATTATTACTGCCACAACAATTCCCAAACCTGCACCTAAAGAGGCACCCACTAAAGCTGATACAGAAGAGTTTAATTTTCCCTGTGAAAATCTGAGTGCATTGGATACTTGCATCTGTTCCTTGGCTGCTGCTATTGACAGTCTATCTCTTGCAAGTTCCTTTCATTGCATAACCAAGAAGACAGGAAAAACTTGTAAGCAACATTAAAAAAGGAGAAACTTTGGCACATCATAGCAACTTATCCACATAATTAACATATTTCCAATTGATATCGAAGGACTATTTTTTCTTAAAAAATATTCTTCAGGATTACTGCTCAACAGAGCATACCTGAAAAGAAGATTCCTCGCGGCTAACTAGCACTTTGTCCACGAGTTTCCGTAGCTTATCTACTCCTTCAACTGGTAAAATCACCTCTTTCTTTCGGAGAGGAAACTGAACAAGGCTCATGGGAGCCAAAATGAACTTTTGTGCGGCCCCTTGTATCCTTTTAGTTCCAGTAGCCCCTGCCAAACTTCTTTCAAATAAGTTCCATGCACAACATTCACTTCCGGTATCACGCACTGTATGTGGGCATGAGTTAATCAAGACCCCCATGTTTGGAGACACTTGGTAAGCTTCCAGGACAGCATTAGCTGCTGATATTTGCTTATCTGCACTGACAGCAAACTTGTTGGTCATAGCAAGGATTAAAGGAATTCCAACAGCTCGGACTTCATCCATAAGTACTGAGAGTGTAGGACAAAGATGAGTGTTGATACCCCCCCGATGCATTTGAGGTATCTCATGAGCAAGATTATGAACAAGAATAACCAGATCAATCTTTCTCTTTAGCTCGCCCAAACCCACAGACAATTCTTGCTTAAGTTGAGCAACTTCCCGAGGTAATTCCTGCATTCAGTCAAAACGGCCATGATTCACATATCCTTTTCAAGAATATCAATAAACAATCCAAGAAATTTAGAAGTATCATAAATTTGTATTGAAAAAGTGTTTGATACAGATGAGCATATTATTGAGCATTAAGCCACCTGCCAAACATTTAACATATTTTCCATGTAGTTATTCAGGATTTTATACACCCACAAATGAGTCCTAAATACTCAAAAACAAATGTACTGACCATGTTAATTTATTCCATGAATCAGGAGAGCGATCAGACTACCAAGACAAAATATTTTTGTTCTTCCTCATGATGAATGAATATCTATGTAAAAATGGAGTTCCCAGGACAAATAATTACAAGGTTAAACTGAACTCTTAAATTTATAAAATTAATCACTCTTGAGAGTATGGTATATCCCAGTTATTCAAGGTAGAATTTTAGTGTTTAAATTATACAAGTCAAAGGAAAACAATGGCAATAAATCTAACCTGCATGAAGATAGAAACAATAAAGTCGCAGGAAAGAGTTAGCAGTTGGGTGAGTACAGGTTCAATGGTTTAGATGAAAAAGTGTCAAATCAGTCAATTCTGTTGGAAAATGTCTAAAACAACAGAAAACATCACACAATAAGCCTTTGAAACAATCAGGTTTATTTTTGTTCCATTTTTCGTGGGGTCTTACATTAATATTTCCAACAAGTAAACCTTGGTTAAGAAATTTTACAGCCATGAAATGTGAAAATAGACTATACATGAAAGCCAAAGAGGATTGATCCAAAACAAAATAATTATAATTTGGATAGGACGCAACCAAGTCTATATGTATGGTATATGGAATTATGCTGTGAAAACATAACAGAAACTGTAATTCTTTAGGTCAGAGTACCAAACTCTCATTTAACTACAGTTTGGATACAAATCTGTATTTATTTACTCTAAAGTCTAGAATCTTACTTAATTTCACTGCCAGTATCCAAATTACACCTAGTTTGAAAATGGGAAATTAGTATTAATTATATCAAGTCAGGATTTCTTCCCTATCACTCAATGCATCTCCAGCATGTATGACAGAATATTAATGATACATGAAACATTTAACAGTTTTATATTGAAAACCTTTGTCACGAATATTTCTCTTACATAAAAATCTATATCTGGTATATAATGCCCCATGTTTTGTTCGTTAAATTTCATGTTTATCTCTAAGGTTACAAATTTTTGCCCGTAAGCTATTATATGTTCAGAAAATATTTGCAATGATTTAGAACATGTTTTAAATCTAGCTTTACATATTTGAGGAAACAGATCCAGTGACCATGCCTAAAACAGGCTAATTGGCTCCAAACGGGCTCGAAAGATATTATCAGATTATTTTGATAATGGATATAATTTCAACGAAAGGAATTCAATTTATATGCTAATTTTCACTTGGGTCAGAGAAAGGATAGTCTTTACTACTGCATTCTAGCTCCAATGTGCAAAGAAATCACTCTATGAATGCTATGCAGGAATGGTTGAAAGAAAGATTGTGACAAGAACATGAGAATGATCACCATACCAATGTTTTTACTTTAATTTTTTAATTGTTAGTGCATTGCCATCTACCTGACATATATGACTCACAAGGGTTATATATGTTCCATTTGCATTCTCATTCTCCTTTTCTACTAAAATCCTACGTTACCAATACAGATATGGGTATGAGAATTGGATATGGGGATACGGCGATTTTTTTTCGGGGGTTTGGATAGGTTTGGATACGGCTGTACAAAAATATATATATAAAATTAAAAATGTTGCCATATAAGCAAAATTAACCACATAATATGCATAGAGGAAACAAAATAACTTCAAAATGTTAAATAACCACAAAATATATACTCATAATTCAATGTCAAATATCATAATATTCAATGGTCTAACTTATATTAGTTTTATAACAAGTACATGGTGCAGATGTTACAATGTATGGACAAAAATAAAGACAAATCAGCATTTTCATGATTCACTATATTCATTTTCATCTTCGGCTGCAATGTCTTCATCATCATGTGGTTCATTAGAACCACAAGCTGCAGTAGTGCCACTCCCACTAGCTCCACTATGCAAGTCATGTGAAGCACTGTCTAGCTCCATGTCAAGCAATGAAAGGTAGGCAACGGAGGCATCTAAATCAGCAGTATTTGGGTTCACATCCACAACTTTGTTGGCCCTTATTTGTAATGAGGTGGTTTGTATGAGAGGACACAAGTTGGAATGCACATAAACCAAATCCTCTGTCTTTTTTGCTGCCAAGTTGTGTTTAATTGAGTGGATAAAACCATAGGTACCCCAATTCTGCTCAGTTGAAAAGAAACTTGCAACCTATTAAAGCCAGAAAGTCAATTAGAATTTATAAAAATTAAAACTTAAAACAAAACATTGAAAAGGTCAAAAGAAGGGTAAAGTAAAAAAAATTAAAATTTTACTTGTGATAGAATTTTTATTGCAAGTGGTTAGAGGTGGGTTGATGCTTGCCTATGGAGGTACCACCAAAAGTGAGTGTCCATCTTGTATTTGTCACGAATAGCGCCAAAGGAGTCAGCCACCGAGGATATGAAATGCACACACTCTTCCCTAACTTGGTCTTCTACTTCTCGATCAGGAAAGATTATAGAGAATGTTGCCTTATATCCTTCGGCAACCTCAACATCCCTATATGGTGCAACCCTCCTCGGCAAAGAAAGAATCTTTGCACTGTAGTATTTGGGTATCAAGGCAAAAGCAAGAAGATGCAATGAGGTGATCATTTTGTTCCACCTTTCAATGAGATGTGATTGCACTTTCTTTGAAAAATCTCTTCGTAAGATCCTACTATTTGACATTTATGATGGATCCAATGCTCTCAATCATTGAGTCAATTCCATCATAAAGCTCACTCAAACATGGATGATCCATATCCACATATCTCAACATGCTAACACCATGCTCAGTAAAACTAAGTAAATACTCCACACGTTCCCAACACACATTATCAAGAATCCACCCTTTCACTTTTGTGGCCCTCTCATTGTTTGTCTACCTCCATGCACCCCAAAGGTTGTTGATGACCATGCTATTCAATGTCTCACGCACTTTAACAAGTCATCTCAAGACGACAGTGTGTGAGGCAAATCGAGTCTCAACAACTTAATACGAAATTAAAACAAATAAAATTTTTAAAAAAAAAATTCAAAAATAAAAACACTACAAATTACACACTTATAAAATTAAATTAAAAATATACAATGAAACATTATTCATGAATGATAAAATTAAGAGTTACCTTCAACAACTGTAATTTTGAGAAGGCCCTAAAGATGCATTGGGACATGTGATGATTGGTTATGAACATTTGGATCTCGCTCATCTCCTCATAGACTTGTTTGATCTAGTCAATTTTTGTCCAAAATTTTAGAACATAAGGTTGAGGGATTGAACGGCACACAGTGTCCAAAATATGTGTAAATTTTAGCGTTGTCTGTTACAACTTGGACAACATTTTGAGGCCCCACCGTCTCAATGGACTCTATCAAAATGCTGGCAATAAATCGTGCATCCTTCACTTGCCTGTCACAATCAACGATCATCAAAAACATTGCCCCTTTAGGGCTCACTGCGATCACATTAATCAATGGCCTATTTGCCATATCATTCCATCCATATTTCGATCCACAAATCCCTGATAGGCTTCAATGCATCTTCAACGTGTTTCCTTTCTTTTGTCAATAAGGTGGTGCGCACATTTTCATAACCTGGGCTGACGAACCCTTTAGGAGCAACATTGATAGATCTCATCATATCCTACTAGTATGGTGATCTAATAACATTCAATCGCAGCCTACATGAATAAAGACAATGAGCGATGTTCTACTCTGCTATGTCCCTGGATTCATTATGGAATGCCCTGTCCAATGGCCCTGCATCTTTTGTTCCCTTGCAACCAAGAGGTGAATCCTCTTCTTTTTTAGCCACAAGGGGTGTAGCAAGAATGGGGTGTGATGGGTTCACCACATTAGCACGAGATGGATCAACAGGTGGTGATCCTTTCTTTCTCAAAAGATGCTTCGATCTTTGCCTCACAACGGCATCTGCCTCTTCTTGCTCTTTGACATATGCAAGGATCTTTCCATGTGGCAAGCCCTTTCCCAATCTCCCATTTATGTTTGACCCACCACAAACTCTGATTCCAGCATCAAAAATTGCACACAAATGAGATTTCACTCAACTATACGAGCTCTTGTATTTATAGTTACACTCTGAGCAAAGCCAATGAAAACACACTCCACCAAGTATTTGTTCTAATATTGTCACATACTTGCAAAGGGGCGTTCGCAGATCAAATTTGGAGGCTATACCTTAGCCCACCAAACTAGCACTTGCACCCTGAAACATTCTGACAAATCCCTATAGCCCCTAGTAAAAAATAAAACAATTGCTATTAAAATTTAATGGTAAAAACTAAAAAATAAAACAATTGCTATTAAAATTTAAAACATAATCATTGCATTTGGTATTTGTGAAAATAATGGTTAAAACTTAAAAGAATAACAAAAAAACAAAAAAAATTAAAACTAGTTACAAACAAAACAAAACAAAAAAAAAGCCACAAATCTAAAAAACTTATCTTAAATCATCAAATCCTCTTCCCTGCAAGCTCTTCAAGCTCCTTGGCTCCAAATAGGTTGACGTAATGGTGTAGGTTTAGCACAAGGAAGGAGTTTCAAGCTTATGCAACTGAAGAAAATAACAAGAGTGAACAAATGTGCAATGAGAGTTAAAAATGTAATGAGAGGGAAACGTGTTGTTATCTTGTGATAAAATGAGTGTGAATGTTGCTTTTAGGGTTGGGAATCCACTTTATTTTGTTTTTAATTGTATTTGAAGTCCATGTTTGACTTTTCATTGGGCAAAATTGAAAAAAAAAACATTTGACATCAAGGAGCGTGTCGAGACGCCCAGGGAGCATAACTGGGCTACGAAAATGCTTGGGTACATCTGGGCAATGTACTTGGGCATTTCCGCAGCCCAGACACGCTCCTTGGGCATCCCCCCTACACTCCCCCCACGTTCCCGTATCCTAGAGCGTATCCCCTGTTTTCCCAGGGCCTAGGGTGTATTCAAAAATATAGCTAAAATCCAATATTATGGTTACTTACCTGGATTTACCAGATTCCTACTAAAACAGTTACTAGCAACAGCATAACATACAGAGCATCTGAAAGAATTCTGCAGGTAATTGAAATTGATGTCCTTGCAAGGAAAGGAGAGAAGTCAATGCCATAGACTAAGCTAATACATTTGGCAATAACAAAATAAAATGCTTCAGAAAAGAATAATGTATTTACGTCTTATCTGTGATCAGCTATCTACAATTAAGTTGAATTTACTATCCTGTAAATAAGCTGTAAGTCAGAAATGCAGACTTAGAAAGATGAAAAAAGGAGTAAAAATGCAACTAGCACATTATTCCCAGATCAATAGGGAAAAGCATCGAACACATACTCATATAAAAAAGAAGTTAAAATCTTAGAAATTAGATGCAAAGGAATATAGCATCGTACTGATCTTCTCATTGTAATCATTGCTCTAGTCCTAACCATAGTTGAACAAACAAATTAATGTTTTATATTAAGATTCAATATATTAATAGAGAGAAAAAAAGGTATAAAGAAGAGCCCAACCGTAAACCTTTTCAGGTTGGAGAAGGGCAGTAATCAAGAAATATTACATTTTTCCAATTAACCACAGCTTGAGAGGCCAAAAAAACCAGAGCATAAACAATGTCTTTCAAAAGCAAAAGCATATAAAGACTTGCTACCAGCAGCATGTTCTGTTTTTAATCTACTATAACTACTGAAATAATCACTGGCAGAGTTTTATATATTTTCTTTTGCCTATAAGTACAAAAATACCCAATGTTTGACAGGCCTTTTCTATGTCCTGATAGGAAATGTGTGCGCCAAAGGAGCCACTTGGAGTCATGACTAAATAGAATGTGAAGATGGACCTCCCAATCCTCCATGTGGACCAGCTTCGGACTCCTTGCCTAGGGACGTGTCCATCCTGAAGGGGTACTTTGAAGTATGGAATGCATGGTTGGCATCACATGCTCTTGTTCTTGATCCAATGGTCCCACTAGGCCCTCCACTATGGAAGGCTTGACACTTGGAAGGATACCGTGGTTCCTTTCTTGAATGATTTCAGCATAAATTAAAGAAGCGATCATTGTTGAGGGGAAAGCTTGGAGGTTTGATCTTGGGAAGATGAAAACTCATCCTCCATGAAAGCATCTTCAAGCTTCCCTTCGATGAAACCGTGTTTATATGAGCTTTTCTCTTAGTCCTCCTTTGTCCACTTTGTTCTTACTCGTTTTTTGTGTACGTTGCTTTCAAAGTGTCAATTTTTTATGTGTTTTGTTGTTTGTATTGTGTCCACTTGCTTGTTTGTTGACCATGACATGTTTGGGGAGAAAGGTTGAGACGTAACACAAACCTTAGCTTATAATTTTTATGCTTTGCGCATAAGGGAAGCAATATTGTAGCACTTAAGAAATTTAATGCCCTAATATTAAAGGTGGAAACCCTATTACTGCGAATTGTGTTGATGAAGGTGCCAAGTTTCAAAGGCAAGGAATAAACCTTTCAAGGACACGATGCAGAAGGATACTATTGTTGATATCCCAATCGGAGATTGCTTTGTCATTTGCAGAGATGGATGTAAATCGGACCAGGAAGACTGCAGAGAAAGCATTTCAAGAGAGAAAGGTCTTGCTCCAAATGAAGAAATGTCGGAAGTTCTGAGAAAGGAAGAAGTTAGGTTTAAAAATGTGGGTATTTTCTTAGTTTGTTTGAAAAAAAATGATTTGCCTTCCATAAAAAAATTTGATGATTGGGTGGCCTCTATTTGGGGAAAAAAGCTAAGGCTTATGTGAATTTTTGCCAGTTGACAGCTTGGGGTTTTTCTTATTCTCTTTAGAAACTCTTAATAGGCAACGAAGAGCAATTTCTAGGTTGTTTTGGAACATTGGACGCTCTGTTTGCAAAGCCATCCCATGGGTCCTTGAAATGCACTAGGACAAACTTATCCTGCAAACGGCATCTAGGTGGGTCGAATTGAGCAAATGTCCCTATTGACGCAGTGGATTGCACCCTGGATAGGAGGCGGAGCTCCTGCCTTCCACACGCAACAATGGAAACTCCCCTCTCGCCTATGGGACTGGCAAAGCTGGGGGGAGAGTCTCTAGATAAGGGCTAGCTCCCTTCGATGTATCTTTTAGGCCCTGGATTCCCTACTGCTAACAAATAAATGAAAAAGAGGGGGAGATGAAAAGGGAGAAGGATGCTGAAAACAAAACCTAAACCTAAAAAAAAAAAGGTGATACACCAAAAAAGTTGATACACCCAACCCGAACATACACTTTTCACCAAGAAGAAGCTCCCATACACTTCATCTGATGTGGGAAGCTCTTTTGTATCAGTGAGTCAGGGGTTCGTAGAGATACAGGGAGGAAGAACTATCAAAGGTGTTTTGAGACACACTTTGGCAGCCTATTCACATGTGCCTATATTCTTGTTGTAGACACTTATGGCAGACTTGCAGAAGAAGAAACTTCACAATGCACCAAACATGCTGGAATCGTTCTGTGAAAAGCATAAAAGAAAATAACTTAACACAAAAAAAAAACATAGACATATGCGTGAGTGCAAGTTCAAATGGAGGTAAAAATTGCTAAGTCTTGATTCAAGGTAAAATCCGGTAGAGTTTTGCCTTACAAACCCAGAGATTTTTGGGCAGAGCTTTGCCTTATAGGCTGAGAGATTTTTTTTTTTTTTAAATGAGAAGTTTACAATATATAGAAAGAGGAGAAGAAGTAAAAGCGCCGCTTTGGAAAAGACTTTGGCGCTCTTTGACAAGTTGGCCAATGTGTGTTGAGAGCATCGAGAAGAGGAAGTCACTGTTGCTGATGTCATTCTTCTAGAAGAGACCTGCTATAACCATGTTGTGTAATCGCCGGTCTTGACTTTGACGTTCAAACATTAATGTGAAAGCACGGGCCGCGCCTCTTTTTTGCAAACAAGACTGCTCTTTCCAGATATCACGCAGTTTGTCTACTCATAAATGTAAAGTGGAGAAAGCAAGCTGCGCCGCTTACTATTTGCACCGTTTGATGACCACCTGGCAATAACTCGCCTCCCCTTTGCCACCTGGGCCGTCTTGTCTGTTTCTGTACTTTGTCTCTTCTTGGCTGTCTCTTTCTGGCTCCTTCGGCCCTCAGGGCTATCTTCTTGGTGGGTCGCTGGCTCCTTGGGCTCTTTTCTGGTTGGTGTTCAAGCATTTAAAAATCAAATGGCTATTCCCTTGCTTAAAAATTGACGTTCGCGGGCCCGTCACTGTTTGAAAACCAATGGCTAGTCCGTTTCCCTGAAATTGACGGCTTCGGAGACGTCACCGTCCTTTGACAATTTACTCGGCCTTTCCCTTTTCTTCGACTTCTTGTTGCTTCCCTTTCCCTCGGGCTTCTTGTTTTGAACCCTTCCAAAGGGGAGGTGTCCCTTCGGCTTTGGAGAAGTGCCCTTCTTTCGGCCACCGAGAATCCCCCGCAAGGGCACCTGCCCTTCAGGGTCCTTCGACAGCCTTTTCTCTTCGGCTAAATTCCCGCAGACTTTGTCTCGGCGACTTTTCCCGAATTTCTTCGGACTTTTTGTTTGAAGGAATTCCTTCGGACAAAAAGTCCGAAGGAATTAATTTATGCCTTAAGTCCTTTTTTCGCGGGATTTTGTTCGTAGCCCTTCCGAATTTCTTCGGACTTTTTGTCCAAAGGAATTCCTTCGGACAAAAAGTCCGAAGGAATTATGTCCTTGTCTTTTCTCTCGACTACCTTCGAAAAGTGCCCTTCAGGGAAATTGGAAACGACCCTTCCGAAGGGTACTTCCCTTGCCTTAAACAAATTTCTGAAAGAAACTTACCTTTTCGGCTTTTCTTTGTGGCCTCTTTGCAAACGCTCCCTGCCCTCTGCAAGGGCACTTGAGTCCTGAATTGCCCTCTGCGAGGGCACTTGAAATGGTCCATTTTGCGCCTAAGTGTTGGGAACTCGTTTCTGCCTGCAAAGTCCGTAGAAAACTTCCCTAAAGAGTTCGTAGAAACGCCTACAGATTTCGTAGAAATCCCTGCAGAATTCGTAGAAAAAGGCCTGCAGAGTCCGTAGAAACTAGACTTGTGCAAAGAATCAAATTTTGGACTGGTTCAGAACAGCAGGGGAAAAAAGGGGGAACTGATTTTGGCCTGCAGGACCAAAATGGTCAACAGTCCCTATCCAAATTTGGCATCTTTTTCCCCAGTTACTTAAGCCCTTTGGTGGCATTCTAAAAGTGGCACAATCTAGGGTTACTATGTTGCATATGAATGCCCTGCTACTTGTTTCCTTAAAGTTGTCCTCTTCCTTCTCGAAAACCCTACTTATTAAAATTAAGAAAGAATTTGTTTTCCCTATTTATGGGTTGGGGGGTTTGAATGCTTGTTTCTTCTATAAAAAGGATGGGCACCTCCAAAAATATTGTCCACTAGTAAGCCGTAAACCTCTTCCTGTCCCTGATCTGATTCTTGCCCCTAAAGCTATTTTGGTTAATAGTCTCCCCTCTTTGCAATCTGCGAGCTAGGCTTTGGATTGTAATATTGCTTCCCCTACCCTATCTTTTGTTTTATTAGAGTTCCCTAAAGCACCTAGGGGATCCCTTGATCTTCCGATTGTTCTACTAGACCCCGAGGGGAATTTTGGTTCCTTGGGACATGGGAATAGTAATCCTTGTTTGAAACTCTATCGGAGACGGTAATTGAGAATGTTGAAACCCCTCAAAGGGTAGCTATGGATATTTCCCCACTTAAAAAGGTGAGGGTTTCTGAGGATTATGAAGTCATTCTTGCTAAAACTATGGATGTTGATCACCATCCCACGAGGGAATATATAGATGATAATGTTGAGGCCATTAAATTGGTTGAGGATCAAATGAAATATTGGAACAAAATGGCCCTTAGCGCCACAATAAATAAATATAAGCACCCCTTGCTTTCTCTAATCACTAAGGAGCTAAAGGAGAAAGACCCAAATAATAGGAAACACCTCTCTAAGGGCCCTAAGCCCAAGCAAGGTGTTAAAAAGCAAAAAAAGACAGGTTGTTTAACCCCTCAGATGATATCGTGTCTAGTGGGGAAGTGGTGTAAACACCTCTCTCACATTTCAGAGTCACAACTGAAACACACAACTACTTGTGATACTGTCTCTTTCATGATGAAGTTTTCTCTATTGGTTAAGACACAAATTTGGTCACCAATGTTCCTTATTGGTGACAAACTAATCAATTATAGTAAATCTATAGTAGACACAATCCAAACACTCTAGACACACCTATACAAACTATTTACACCTATCCTAACAATCTTGACTGATCAAAATGCACAACCAAGGCCATAAGACCATACTTGCCTTGTTGTAGATCTCATGGGCTTGTAGCCCTGTTTTGATCCCTTTCCCTTGATATCTGTTATGGACTCCTGAATACCACAGAACAAATATGTGATTTGGACACCCATTAAGGTTTTATGTAACATATGTGAAACTCAGGTGGGGTTACAGTGTACGGAATAGGACTTCTGGCATGTGTCAGGGCTAATTAGGCCTCTAAGAGCTCTGTTTAGGAAGGTATATAGAGAACAGAGTGGATCTAAGCCCTGAGATTCATACCATACGTGTGAAATGTCAGAATAAGACTATTCAAACCAAAAATTAGCAAGTTCTCAACCTAAACCATGGATAAAATTCTCTGTCTCAGATCTATTAGGCCTACAAGGGCTAAAACAGGGTAGGATTTTAGAAAATGGCCATAACCGTGGAGTTAGGTCTTGAAACTTAAAACAGTAAAAGCATACATGAATATCATCAAGATTTCAAAGAATTAGATTTTTCCACCGTACGGATTAGGAGAACTAGGAAGCCCTAGTTGGGGTCCAGTCCACATTCAAATGGAGCTACAGAATGCGTCATAGGGTGTCATGTCAGGATCTAGAACAACAAACAGCTCTGATACCACTTGTTAGGATTTAGGCTCACAAAGCTCTGACACCAATTGTTAGGTTAAGAGCACAATTGATTACCTTTGTATAATCAACTAAACACGAAATTTAACCAGAATAATAAGTAACTAGAAATCAGAAATAGCACAGAATATGAGAGACAATACACAATTGTATTCAACTCATCCAGAAGGAAATACAATAAAGAGATCACACTCTTCCCACACCTCTTGGGCGTCCCAGTAATTCTCCCTCAAGAGTTCTTTCTCTCAATTACAAACACAATCAACTCAATAACCGAGTTGGTGTTTCAACCAGTCAATAACAATACTGCCAGTACCACCGAGTATACACACATACTCCAAGTCCGAGTACACCACGTACTCCAAGTAGATCTCACCTGATCTTGCACACCTGCAGATCAACCTGGTTTTGCACACCTGCAAACCTAGATCTTACTTACCTTGATCTTGCAACAACCTGCAAATCAAACGATCTTACTTACCATGTAGATCTCACCTGATCTTGCTATACCACAGATCAACCTGGCCTTGCACACCTGCCGACCTAGATCTTACACACCCGAAAGAACCCTTGTCCTTGCCTCACCAAGTCTTTATGATTCTCCCTTGGATAGAACCCTTCTGATTCTACACACCAGCACCCCTGTGGATCTTCTACCAGATCTTGCTCTCCCGCAGATCTACCTGATCATACACACTTGGCACTGTGGCACTATGAGGAGCTAACCTTGCTCTCTTCCCTCTGAAAGAGCTAACCTTGCTTTCTCTATCTAGCACACTTTACAATACAGCCCCATGGGTCTCTTAAATAGATCCCATACAAACAATAATTAGACTTCCTAATTACAATAATTAGAAATGCAGCTCCAAGACTAAAATTAGTCTTTACATGTAAACTAGTCATTCAACAAACTAACTGTTCGTGTAACTAACAGTTTTGGAATGCACAGGTGATCGACGTCGGTCCCTGTCTATCTGGAGATGACCGACGTCGGCCGATCCATGACCGATGTCGGCAGCTTCCTGTCTACTCCTGGCCGACATCGGTTGCCCTGACCGACGTCGGTTGCTCTGACACTCAGCTACCTCCTCCATGTTTGCATCAGTGAAGCTTTTAGCTCCACAACCTAAGAATCTCCCACTTGGAGATAAACAGCTGCACCTGTACCTGTACATCGTCTAATTTATTTTCTGGCTTGTATCCCTCTTCAAATTCAATCTTGAAGACCAACCACCACACATCCTGTGGTGCTACGCATGTCATCCAAGTCCCCTGCCACATCCAAATCTACATACCCATGTAGAGAAGTGCTCGACCCTGCATCGCATGTATACCTGCTACTGGTCCCTCTCAGATACCTGAGAATCCACTGAACTGCTTTTCAGTGCTTCTTTCTCGGATTGGCCACAAACTTGCTGATAGCTCCCACTGCTTGAGAAACATCAGGTCTAGTACACATGTACTTAACCTCATCATGTGAATTGGGACACTATTCTGTGAACTGTCCATCCATAGGTGTGCTAACCGGTTCTGCATCTTGTATCTTGAACCTCGCCACTACCTTATTCACACAATCATCTTGAGACAACATCAACCTATGATCTTCTCTATCTCTAGGAATACTCATGCCAAAGAATTTTGTTGCTCCCAAATTCTTCATGACATACCTCTGAACTAACTTTACATTTAGCTCAGCAACTCCCTGCATGTGTGACCCTACAACAAGCATACACACTACATACAGTAACAGGATAATGTAGCTAATATTATCCAACCTGGTAAAGAAAATACAATGGTCACATTGACATTGACTAAAGCCATGCTTTGTCATACCCCTGTCAAACCTCCATTGTCCTGCAGCCTGCTCAAGACCATATACCCTGGCCTTCCATCTCACGTGTCCATTCTCTCTCTTCTTTAACCTGGGAATCCGTTCGTCTTTCAGTGCTTTCTTTCCGACTGGCAACTCTACCAAATCTCCCGTTTGGTTCTCATCCAAGGAATCAACTTCCTCATTCATGCCATGCACCCACTGTTTTCTGGATTCTACCTGCTCTGCTTCTTTAAAACTTCTTGGTTCTTGACCATCAGTGAGCAACAAGTAGTGTAAAGAAGGCGAATAATGAATTTGGGGCTTACCCTTTCAGTCCTCCATATGGGCATTTGAGACTCCTTGACAGCTTGTTGTCCGTCCAAAATCCGTTTTTTGATCGACCCTAGTCTGCACCCGACCGATGTTGAAACCTCATGATCGCCGACGCCGGTTCCCTGACCGACGTCGGTGTCCACCTGGTCGCCGTCGTCGGTTCTCTGACCGACGTCGGTCGCCACCTGCCCGACACCACCGAGTCTGGTCTGCACATGACCGACATCGGTACCTGCCTGATCGACGTCGGTTCCACCTGACCGACGTCGATAACTGTGTTTTCCTGTGAGTGATGACTTTTTACCCGCGAGCTTACTTTGGATCATAACCCTGTCCAAACTGCCCTGCTCAGTTTTATTCAACCTCCCTAACTGATCACTGTCCATCATCTCCTCCATGAACACCAAGGCTTTCCAATTCTTAAGTTTGTCAAAGACATCAGACTTCCTCTTAAGAACATGCATCCCCTTCTTACTCATGTGACCAAGCCTTCAAAGTCACATCTTTGCAACAGAAAAAGAATCAGTAATACAAGTAGATAGATAAAGAATACCTACTTTCTTACCACATGCTAATTCAAGTGCATCCGCTGTGAGAGTTATTGTGCACCTCTCATCACCCAACTTTCCTGTAGAAATTAGACTCCTCTTCAAGACTGGGACCTGCATGACATCCTTCAACACCCATGTGTTGGCCATCTGCAATTTCAGCCGCACTTCCCCTTTGCCAACAATTTGACAAAGCTCACCAACCCCTAAATAAATCTTTCCAAAGTCTCCATGGACATAATCATGGAAAAATACTCTATTTGGGGCTGCATGGAAAGAGGCAACAAAATCTATAATCCAAGATTCTACTTTATCCAAGGAACATACAAGAGCATCCTGTGCAACAACCCCTGCAACATCTGCTTCTTCATTTTCTTCATGCTGATCTTCTACCAACCAACAATCTTTCTTTACCTGCTCTTTCTTTCCATAATTTCGTAATTGAGAATTCTTGCCATTGAATTCCTCCATTCTTAGTGTACTTTTTTCTACCATTGTTATACTCCCACTCAATCAGAAACCCCTGAGAGTGACCTGTAATCAACAAACACTTAACACACTCTGAAACCAAGGTGTTAATGAACCTCGCTCTGAGAACCTGCAACCTGGCTCTGATACCACTTGTCAGGATCTAGAACAACAAACAGCTTTGATACCACTTGTTAGGATTTAGGCTCACAAAGCTCTGACACCAATTGTCAGGATTAAGAGCACAATTGATTACCTTTGTATAAGCAACTAAACACAAAATTTAACCAGAATAATAAGTAACTAAAAATCAAAAATAGCACAGAATATGAGAGACAATACACAATTGTATTCAACTCATCCAGAAGGAAATACAATAAAGAAATCACACTCTTCCCACACCTCTTGGGCGTACCAGTAATTCTCTCTCAAGAGTTCTCTCTTTCAATTACAAACACAATCAACTCAATAACCGAGTTGGTGTTTCAACCAGTCAGTAACAATACTGCCAGTACCACCGAGTATATACACATGCTCCAAGTCCGAGTACACCACGTACTCCAAATAGATCTCACATGATCTTGCACACCTGCAGATCAACCTGGTTTTGCACCCCTCCAAACCTAGATCTTACTTACCTTGATCTTGCAACAACCTGCAAATCAAACGATCTTACTTACCATGTAGATCTCACCTGATCTTGCTATACCGCAGATCAACCTGGCCTTGCACACCTGCCGACCTAGATCCTACACACCCGAAAGAACCCTTGTCCTTGCCTCACCAAGTCTTTATGATTCTCTCTTGAATAAAACCCTTCTGATTCTACACACCAGCACCCCTGTGGATCTTCTCCCAGATCTTGCTCTCCCGCAGATCTAACTGATCGTACACACTTGGCACTGTGGCACTATGAGGAGCTAACCTTGCTCTCTTCTCTCTGAAGGAGCTAACTTTGCTCTCTCTATCTAGCACACTTTACAATACAGCCCCATGGGTCTCTTAAATAGATCCCATACAAACAATAATTAGACTTCCTAATTACAATAATTAGAAACGCAGCTCCAAGACTAAAATTAGTCTTTACATGTAAACTGGTCGTTCAACAAACTAACTGTTCGTGTAACTAACAGTTTTGGAATGCACAGGCGACCGACGTCGGTCCCTGTCTATTTGGAGATGACCGACGTCGGCCGATCCATGACCGATGTCGGCAGCTTCCTGTCTACTCTTGGCCGATGTCAGTTGGCCTGACCGACGTCGGTTGCTCTGACACTTAGCTACCTCCATGTTTGCATCAGTGAAGCTTTTAGCTCCACAACCTAACATGTGAAGACTTCAAATAAATTTTATTAGGCTTGTTTTTGTCCCCTCTAAGGGTCTGAGCACTCACAGTAACAAAAATATCCCTCTAGATATTGACTGTCAAGTTTGAGCTTGCTGCCCTGTCTGGTATGAACACATAGTCATGAGAAAAACATTGATAAAACACATAGTTTTCTCCAAACATCTGGAATTTGTTTATTCATCAAAAACATGATTACAACATCTCACTCTATCCTCCTTATCACGCATCCACACTCTAAAATTGACCAACCTATACTTGGTATATGCCAATCTTGCTCCATGGATCAAGCAAGTTGACCCCTACAAAGCCTCAACAACCTTCCTACTTAGAAAATCTTTTAACAAACACTCTTAGCTCGCCATTTTGACTTGTTAACTCTTATCTATCATACTAATAGGGATTACAAGTCTTGATTTTGACAAAATCATTAATTTTGGCCTTAACCACCAAGGCCTATCTTCTCAACTAGTCAACTTGCCCCTACTCACCTTTGCACAACTCAAGGTGACTTTTACATTATGGGTGAATACAATATGTTCAATACGACTATAGAGGTTCTTTCCAACCCTTGACCATTTCCTATTCTAAGTTTGAGACCTTCAAAGGTCTTTACAAATTCCAAATCTCCAAAAAAAAATTAATTTGGAGGGAAAATGCAAAACCTCCACTTAAACACTTCCAAGAAGACTTTTGGCCTTCAATCATGCTTGAAAGCATGCAAACACTTTCTTTGACATCTCCTAGGACCACTGACTTGAGATTTGTCCCATGCTCCTGCATCAGGAAGACTTGGGAAAGACAAAAGGATTTGAAATTGTAAGAAAATAAGTTGCCCACTTGCTTTGAAAGGTTGTACAAGAATGCAGGAGTAAATAAGACTCCTATCCCTCTGTCTGTGTAATTTATGAAAGTGGACAGCTAGAATATTAGCATTTTAGACGCCCAAGATAGAAAAGCCATTGTCATAAGATTCTATAGGGCTAGGGAGGGTTTGCACTTCATTCTCCTTCAAGACGTTAAATCTGTTGGATTTGCACTTGAGTCAGCTTTGCCCTTCATCTGACCAGGATCTTCTTGCTTTTATACAAACAATGAGAAAAGGAAAGGAGGGGCTGCTGTAAGTATTTGCAAAGATTGAGCTCCAGCTGTTACAAATTTTGGTTGCTCACCATCCAATAGAGCTGTGTGGGTCACCCTTAGGATTGATGGCATTGAGTTTGGAATATGCTCTATGTATGCTGATTATAGGGAAATATCTGATCTCTAGGACTGATTGCCCTCGAATCTCAAAGATTTTCGTGGATCATTAAGGGAGATTTCAATATGGACAAAGGAGGATAAAATGGGATGACTTCCTTTTGAATGAAAAGGTAATGAATACTTATACTGGCATAAGATGAAGCGATTGCTTACCCTGGTTGATCCCCTATACAAGGGCAAGAAAAATAGCAAGGGTGTTTGGTATACTTGGTCCAACACCAGACTGGCAAAAGCATGCTATATTCTAGACTTGATAGGTTCTTGGTCAACAAGGATCATTTTCTCCTTCCTCCGATTGTTGTCAATGTTTTCCCTTATAGTCTTTCAGATCATCATCCAATTGCAGTGGAGGTCCAATTCGCCTTGGCCACTATTTTTGTGTCTATGGAGTGGAAAAGAGTTTACAAGCTGAATTTCACCCATCTAAAAGACCTTGACTGTTTGGAGGGTTTGAAGACTTCCTAGATTCTTGCCAAGCATTTTTCTACCTTGCCCTCTGCTACTAGCACCTGGAATCAGTGTGTCAGTTCTTGTCAAAATTTTATGAGAGATTATGGTAAAGCGAAGGCTAGGATTAGATAGAAAAGAGAAAGGAGGCTTTAGGAGGAGCTTATTGTTTGTGAAGCTAGATTACATAATGATCCCAAGAATGAAGGTTTGCTAAAATCCTTGGTCTCTGTCAAACATCAACATAGGATCTTGCAGGCATATATTGCTCAAGGAGCTTATACTTACGCAGCTTAAATTTGGTGACAAAGGTTCTATATAGTTCTTCATAATTCTCAAGGCAGGCCTATTAATATTGGAGGGATTGTTTCTGATAACTCAATAGATGTTAGGAAAGTTTTCTTTTGATTCTACCAAACTCTTTTCACATCTGATGGTTCCTCGAAACAAATTGAGAAGAGTAGGGAGATTTGTGCCAAATAAATACCAAAAAAGGTGCCACTGAATGCTGCTATGGAAATGGATGAAGACATAACCCTTGATGAGATAAATATTTTCATTGAGAATTTGAAAACGGGTAAGTCCCCTGGAATAGATGGATTCCCAGCTGAGTTCTATAAAGCCAATAAGGGATGGCTACTGGAGGAAATTTAAACTCGGTACCAAGAAGCGATAGGGGTGAGTACTCTACGGGACAGAATTAATAGAGGTATTATCAAACTCCTCCCCAAGGATGGAGACAAAATGCTTGTGAAATTTGGAGACCTATTACTTTGCTTAATGTCTCCTATAAAATCCTAGCGAAGGTTCTTGCCAACAGAATTGCTAAGGCACTCTTGAATATCATTTTTGTTACCCAAACAGGATTTGTGGAAGGCAAATACATTTTGGATAAACTTATAAGCTGGGAAGGTATGCAGTGGGCCAAGGATTGTGGACAGAGGACATGTATGGCACTTCTTGACTTTGAGAAAACTTATGATAGAATTGAGTGGCCCTTAATTGGCCTAATGTTGAAAACTTTGAGGTTCGGTGATAAAAAAATTTGAATGGTCTCAGTGCTCTTCCAAGATGCCTCGGCTCAAGTAGAAATCAATGGAGAGCTCACAAAGTCCTTTGTTCTTCAGAGATCCATTTGGCAAGGCTGCCCTCTCGCCCCATCCTTGTTTGTTATTGCCCCTAAAGCTCTCCACTACCCACTCAGGAATTATGTGATAGGACCCCCTGTTAGGGGAATTGTCTTACTAATTAGAAAGAATTCATTGATATACAGTTTGTTGATGATACTTCTCTTTTCCAAGTTGGACCCAAGCAACATGGCCAAGGTTTCTCAAAGAATAGATATTTATTGTTTTGCCTCTGGATCTAAAATCTCTACTTCAAAATCCTTGTTACTAGGTTGCACAGAGCACCCTCCAGATTTGATTTCTTCTTTGAGTTGGTCCTAGGGAGGCCCTAACAAAATGGTTAGGTATTTGGGGATTCCATTTACACTTTCCCCATCCTTTAGTGAAATGTGGCAGTGGGTGTTTGAAAAAGTTTCTCATGAAGTTTCTAAATGGCAGGGACGCTTTCTTTTCCGGGAAGGATTTAGGTTTGTCAAAAGGTCCTTTCACCATTCTCTATTTACTACTCTTCTTGTTGGTTGTTCCCCAATTCTCACATTGGTAAACTCCACAAAATCATTTGAGACCTTCTATGGTCTGATGGCAAGGGTTGTAAGAAGAGGCACACAAATGGGACTTGTGTTGTATGCTAAAATCCTTGGGTGGCCTTGGGATTAAAATGCAGGGTATCTCTCTGACAGTTAAATGGATTCTGAGATCCTTGACTAGGAATGAACCATAGAAATTACTAGTCAGATTCTACATTTCCAAGGGTTTTCCTAAAGGAAAAAAGGGGTGGAAAGATACCCATATGGTTGACCTGATATTTGGGTCTTTCTTTGCCTGTACTCTAGGGACCTTCATTTTTCAATCGATTTGGAAAGCTTGGGAACAGGTGAAACATTTGATTGTGAGGCAGCTTGTCTTTTCTTGGTTTGACACTAGGTGCCAAAGTTATAGATCTTTGTGGTGGAATTTACAGCATATACATTTGATTGTGAGGCAGCTTATCTTTTCTTAGTTTGACACTAGGTGCCAAGGTTATAGATCTTTGTGGTGGAATTTACAGCATAATAATAAACCATTAGCCTTGACTAGAAGTTGTTCGGCTCACATATGGTTTAATAAAGGTATCAGATCCTTTCAAGATTTGTACAAGAATGGGAAGTGGTTGGACTGGGATGAGGTCAACGCAATTTTAACCTCCCTTAATCCCAAGACTTGTACAAGAATGGAAAGTGGTTGGGCTGGGATGAGGTCAATGCAATTTTAACCTCCCTTAATCCCATGCCAGAATGTATACTATGCTTGTAATGCTCTCAAGGCTTCTTCACCAATGATTACCATGGATGATGAAGGGGAATTTTGGGATGATGCCAGGTGGTTAAAAGGGCCTCCCTTGCTTGCGACCACTACTATGCAGATTTATGAGCGGCTGGAATTTTCCCCAAATGTATTACTTGGTATTAATAAAAAGTGGAATATCTATGACCCTTGTAGGATTTGGAATGATAGGTTTTATGTGTTATGGTCCTCTTGTGTTGAACCCAAGAGAGAGAATTTTAGACTGATTCCTCCTCCATGACAAACTTCTTGTTCGGTCTCATATGGTCAAAATGGGTATTTGTAGTAGATTTTTTTTTTGGGTTTGTAGTAGTGCTGAAACTGTTAACCATGTGTTTTATGTAAGTCAATTTGATCCAGAGTTTTGGTTGTCTGGAATTTTGTTGCTCAGAAAGAAATCTATCGGAATGATAGTACTTTTGGTATTATTAGTTATAATATTGCTTGCACCCCTTTATGCTTAAGTTATGGTTTTTCATGTTTACTGAGGTTTTGTGGTTCATTGAAAAGCAAGGAATAATGATATTTTTCAAAGTATTGGCAGGGGGGTTACCGACTTTAACTCATAAGTCAGGATCCATTTACTTGTTTATCAGGTTAGTGTGCAAATGCAGATTCCAAGAGAGGAGCTAAGGAAGTTCCTGGTTTCTCGGTCCATTCAAGTATACCCAAAGTTTATTAAACACGTTGGAACTTTTGCAAAAATTGGCAGAGTGCCCAATTAGCAGGAACCCCCAGACTCTGGTACAAACAGTGATGACTTTATGCCTAGTTGGGATCCGGTAACTCAACCCTACTTCCTGCAAGTGATCCCTGAGAATTTAGAAGAACCTGCTCAAGATGATCCAATGGCCGGAGGTGCTGCTTCTCTCAATAAGATTGATCCCCTCGAGGTCCCAAAGCATGATGAGATTATGAAGGCAATCCATGAAACTCTGGTACAAATGGAGAGTAGACAAGGTCACTTAAATGCTAGTGAGTTGCTCAGTAGTGCAGATGTAATTGAGGTTGAAAATGCAGAGTCCATGGCTAATATGCTTTTGAGGGGGTCTCCTACTTGTCAGAAAGTGGAGACTTCAGGGATTGCTGCTGGAAACAGGGTGACTCAAGACTGGGTTAGGAACTTGATCAAGAAGCATGTGACTCAAATTTGTCAGGAACTGCAGCAGCATTTGGAAGGGGCGGATTCAGTTGATGGTGAACATCGGGGTGTTGGTTGTATCCCTGAGTCGGATGCTAATAGTGGTGTCAATATGGACAATTTAGAGGGACCTGTTGGAGATGCACAGGGCAACTCTGAGGAACCTCTTGGCAGCATATTGGGACCTGGTCACAAGTAGTTTGGCTTGATTTTCTGTGGTTTGTTTTCTTATATAACAATCTGGCCTTGGTGGTGATACATTTCATGCTGTATGTAACTTGTTGGTGTTAAGTGGGTTTTTCCCGTAACCCTTCTGTCGTTTGCCCAACTGGGCTAATATCTATTCTGATATGCCTTTAACTGGTTGACCTTCGGGTTGTATATCCTTTTGTAAACTTTTTGCATTATAAAAAAATGATTTCTGCATATGTGCGCTTGACTGGGTCTTTGTATAAGACCTCTTCAGTCATTGATATCTCATGTGGCTGGTATTGGTTGCTGGCTGCCAGGAGCTCATTACTAGCCACAATTAAGTCATTGCTAGTAGTAAGTGCAAAATACAGTTTTGTAATATGGGAATGTGGTCTCCAAAGTTGTCACAGCATTAGTGTGCTAAATATTTGGTCAGGGTGCGATTGGGATTGGTAGCTTCCCTAAAAGAATAGGGATGTCAAAATTTTGATGTTTTGATCAGTTTAGACAAAGAAAAGACAGAGCAAGAAATGAGTACTTTGCTAGATGTAATCACTAAAACACCATGCAAAAAATTGTTGAACACGCACATTGTTAATCATACAAAAAAATCAGCAAGGAGAGAAAAAAGCAGAAATAGGCATCAAGTCTATGCCAAGTAAAACCTTTTCTATCTTGCCTCATGTTGCTCACGGCAGAACAATATATTACACGCATTCTGTATCTCTACAACACTCTATGGAAAGAGTCTAACTTACAGAACAAATGTGGATGCGAACAATAATCATTGTTTCTGATGGTAGAATTTGGCACCACTGCTACTTGTCTTGAATGTATGATTAGCTTCTTAGTTTATTTGATTTTACATCATCATATTTGTTACCATTTGTTACAGATGTGAGTGACTTAGAGAAGTCCTTATCCTTATGGAACTATAAACGTTAGTTCTTACAAAGTTAAGTTTGACTTTAATCACAGGTGGTTCCTTTTGGTCATTGAAGGTTATGAGATGGCCATTTTGAAATCTTAATGAACGTTTCAGAATAAACCAAGAACGGTATTTATGGAACCCATATGAAGCAAAAAACATCAGTTAGCCATACAAGTGATTGCAAATGATGCCATTAATTGACAAAGACAGATGTGTAGCTCAAACTGGTATCTCTACATTATTGTTTAATCTCAATTGATTCTCAATGTGGTTTTAAGAGAATATTCTAGTTTCTAAAATCAACAAGTTCACAAAAATAATCTTGGATTACCTGGGATTTTCTAGGCAGTAAAAGGGGTACTTGGCGAATTTTGCATATAAACTAGCATCAGGTAGACTTAGTTATATTATGTAACTGGAAAATTTAATATATTTGCTATAAATGAGTTTATTTTGGAAAGCATACCACCAAAGGCAGAGCATTTGGTGATAACCTTTCATTGATATTTATGTGGACACTCTAAAGTAATGGAAGCAGCTCATCTTGGCAATTCATAGCTATTACTTCCTGATCACTATCTTTGCTATCAGTTCATGCTTTTATATCTCAGTTGTGTGTATCCCGAATATATCTCATAGCTGTTTACAAACACATTCAACCCAGATTCATGTTATCATTGGTGGAACTGACATAGCAGCCTGAGAGGAGTTATTGACAATGTAGATAGGAAGCAATTTTGAGTGTCAAGTAAGTGATTCGACCCCACAAGCAAAAGATAAAGATTGAAACGGCAAAAGGCAAGAGAAATACAGAGATAAGTAAGATTATGGAGTAAGAATCACGCAATTGATATTAATATCAATCAAATTCAATCTCGGAATTTGAGGTAGATACATCATCCACTCACCGAGGACCATAGTTACCAGATTCGGCCGCATCTGGCCGAAATCCGGAACGTTCCGCATTTTTTGCGGGCTTCCGGATTAATAAATTCGGTTCGCCAGGGAGAAACAGTGGAAGTCAACAAAAAAATTTAGAAAATGTAAATCTAGTCCGAACCCAATAGTATGTAAATAAAATAAACATCTAGTTTCTTATACTATAAGTTATATTTTATTTATATACTTTCAGGGTGTTTGAGAGGGGTTTCGGACCGCTAGGAGCTATAATGCAAATTCTAGGTTTTGGAGGATCCTATCATATTTCAGAGTTAGTCAGATTCCAGGGTTTCAGGGTTTCAAACTTAGCCATATTTCAGGGTTTCAAGATTTCAAGGAGACATCATAGGAGGTATGAAGGCTGCATGAAGGGATGTATGCGTGATAGAATAGTATGAGAATATCTCTTGCAAAGTGCCACAAGCCGATCCCACCCCATTCCCAGTGCACCCCTTAAGGCATGCACTCTGTGAGATTCAAGTTTGAACTATGGACATTTTACTATCTTTTAATGTAATTCAAGTTTGAAACTTATGCATTTCCCAATTTTGCAACTGTTAAATTAATATTCAATGTTTCATTCCTTACTAGATTAAAATATTTTACATACATATATATATATATATATATATATATATATATATATATATATATATATATATATTTTTTTTTTTTTTTTTTTTTTTTTTTTTTCCAAACCGGATTTTTCCGAACCTTTTCAAGAATTCCGCATTTCCGCATTTTTTTGGCCTCCCGAACGCATCCGGATTTCCGAACCTGGTAACTATGCCGAGGACAGCGTTAATTGTTGCCAAAAGGACCAATTTAAGGGTTGAAGGATACCTCAGTTGTCCTGAAGGATACGAACCCCAATGTTGGACCAATTCATCGTCCACAAAAGACAAAAACAGCAGAACTTAGTTCTAGACTGCTTAAAAGGGAAAAAATGGAGACAAAGCCATCAACGATCTCAAAACCGGCAAATTTTGATGGTGAGAAAAATTAGGATCAAACAGCATGTATAAATTGCTAATACTATTGGAAGGCGAATGGCATTAATGGTGATAAAGCCCAACTAGAATACTTCACTGGGACATTCCAAGATTATTTAATTAAATGGTACAATCAGCTGAAAGCTAATGAAAAAGATGCTTGGGAAAAGAAAAAAACACCATTTAGCAAGGAATTTAAGCGGCATATGGAAGCCCACATATTGAATGAATTAACGAATTTGTATCAAGGCAACGTTAAGCCAATAACAGATTATAACAAGCGGATGTTAAATCTGGTACAAATGTTGGAAAACCCTTTATAAGAAGATTTAAAATAGCAATGTATTGTAAATAGACTGCAGAAAGTATTAAAGGAAAGTTTGAGGATTGTGCCAACCTAAAAGTACCATGATGTATACATAAGAATGTTACAAGTGAAACAGCAGCAGTATTTGCAAAAACTATGTTGAAGAAGAGAAATGAGTATAAGTTAGAAGAGATAAGGAAAGAAAGTTTTAACAGAAAAGACCAGCATAGGGTGATTAAAAGCCCGTACAGAAGAGCACAAAGAAGATGGTTAGTATTCGGTGAGTTTCACGTGAAAACACACAACATAAAAGAAACGACCATTCAGTATGAAAAACAAAGAAATCAGAAATCAGCCAGAAATAGTTTTTAGATTGATAATAGGAGAATTAGCATTGTATGATAGCACGGCAATCATTTTCAAGTGGAGAATATTGAAACCAAAGAAATCAGAGATCAGCCAAAAATAGTAGTAGTGATAGTAGGGGTCCCAGGACACCACTGATGAGAGAGTGCAGTAAATGTAACAAGTGGGGGCACTTCGGAAAAGAATGCCCCAACACCCCAGCTTAGGTTTCAAAGTTATGCACAAAATGAGGTCCAATTGATCATGATGATGACTGCCCCGATGTGTAATCAGCTAATATGGTGGAAAGTGAGGGCAATGAGCAAGATAAATATTCATTGTTGGTAACAAGAGAAGACAAAAAGAAGGAATTCAATATGTTTTTACAACAAGGGTGGATGACAAATCCAATTCAGCTCATTCAAGATATTAACAATCAATCTAATAATATGGTGTATGTCCAAGAGGCCACACCACCACAAGTAATATAGGAAGCATCAATGGTCAGACCTAGGATGAAGAGAGAAGAATTGACTGAAGTCAATAAGGAAATAGATCCATTCTAGCAGTTGGTATCATTGATAAATGGAACCATGATAGCGGTTACAGTAAATCTACTGATGGACCATCTAATGTCTACATGTGGCACCAATGAAGAACAATAGATACTTGGAAAGGATGGCATATCCCAAGTAAACGAGTGAAATCGGGAATATGGTTCTTTTGAATGCTTTCATATATGAAGCATCTGGCTAAAAACACATCCAAAATAAGTATGGAAGAAATTGGGAAAGCCAACACTGATTCCAGCAATGATTGAAAAAGGAAAATCAGGAAATAATAACTCCAATAGGTATTTTACTATATCAAAATATAGTGATAGCAAGAATAAAGCCATATGTCACATTTGTAATTACCGAAATGGAAAATGTATTGCAGCGTAAGGAGCGACCATCGCTGGAGCTGGTGAAAGTAATCCACAACTGGGCACATAAGACAATTTCTGTAAAATTTGGTAGAAACCAGTTAACAGTGGGATTTTTAAGAGATAAAGTAATTGGAGAGGAGCAATCTAGTTCAAGCAGTAGTTCCAACTCAGAGAATGAATTTGAACTTGACAAGAAAGGAGTGTTGCACTTAGATGAATGTTTGGAAAATGGTAGATATACAGACTGAGATTGCTACATTAGCAAATGGCGCAATATGAGATGATGAAATCTGCATACCTCGTTGAAACTGAAAAAAGTCAACGAACATGAACAAAACATAGAAGAATAAGGAGTTCGGTTTTTCACATGATTGAAATAGGGATTGAGGAAAAAATTATTGGTGTATCAAAGTGATACAATAAAAAGAAATAGGAGGACTATCCTGCCTATTTCAGAGACTATAAAACCGGTGAATCTGAACTAAATATGCAACCTGCATGAGTTGCCACAAGAACAAAGTATATATATGATGTACCAGACATCCAAAAGATACATTTGGGTACACGAGAGGAACCAAAAATAATTATTACGCCAAGAGGCGTTCCTACAATGGCATCCAGAGGTGGTGGAGGCCTGTAATGGTGTGTGTTCACTTTAATGGCCGAGTCCCGACATCACTCAAAAAAAATAAAAATAAATAGATAAATGAAACATATATATATATATATATATATATATATATTTTAAAATGAAAACATTCCCCACATGTTCTGACCTGCACCATTGCTGCGCATCCCACTGCTTCCCTAATAGTTTTATATTTGGTTCAACCCAACTCAGGACTTCCACAATTACAGCATTATCTCGACACCTAATTAAATCATAGAATTTATTTTTCTTCCAATTGAGCATGTCAAAGCTGAATAGAATCATGAGTAATATGCATCTACAGTTTTAATTTGGTTATATTTTTTCTACATATATTTGGTGGAAAACATTCTTATACAGAGGTTTCAAATGGTGAAGAGGCTTGGAGTGTTATATCCATCCAAGGTAACGTTAGTGGATGCAACCATTTAGGATGCATCTTCATGGTTAACAGATGGCAAATTACAAATACAATCCCTTTCTCTTGACATACATAAACTTCCAAAAAATTGAACGTAATGATGAGGATGAGTATTGTTCTAAAGTATTAAATTCCAAATTCTATATATATTTATCCAAAGTAATTTTTTTTTGGGGAATTTTTCAAAGAACAAGCTCACATGTATGATTCCTACAAGTATGAGTAGGTGTTCTAAACTATTAGTTTTAAGATTGGCTGAACATGTTTTTAGAGTTGATATTCTAGAGGAGATGGGAAATTTGGGGGCTCTTCAGACACTAGATTTCAATGGATATAGTTTTCAAAATCTTGTCCCTTCATCCATTTTAAATTGTACAAATAATTGAGTATTTCACTTGGGAAATAAAAAATTTAGGGACGCATTCCATTTTCGATTGAAGAACTAACACAATTAAGAATTATCAACTTAAATTATATGTTTTCATTTTCGTTGGGTATTATAATCGTTTTTTATCAATATATAGTTAGTGATTTTGTTTATAATCAAAGCAATTTAGTTTTCTGATTTATGAAATTTAGAGTAAATTTGTGCGTTGATGTCTATAAAATAACGACAAAAACTTTGTCCCTGTTTGAATTCACACTTCCCATCTGCAGCGAACAACTGCCAATAAGTTGGAAGCATTTCTTCCACTGCCTTCCACGGTGCAACTGTGCCCTTATAATAAACTCTCCATTAGAGTCCTGGAAGCATTACTACAGAATTATTATTTTTTATTTGTTTGAGAAATTTATCACCCCTTACCCACTTTATACCAAATTCCCGTTCCACCTAAAGCGATGTGGAAGCATTAGCAGAACCAGCACTACAATTTTGTTTGAGAAATTTTCGAAGTGTTGAATTTAAATATTACCAGCTATAGAAATTTTGTTTGAAAAAATTTCGATGTGTTGTATCCAAATGTTTGTCAAAAACGTGTTGTTATGGTATGCAATGGGTATCCGAAATTAAATTGGATGGTTATATGGAAATGCAATTAACAAATAACAAGACATGGTTATTAAAGATATACTAATCGAAACCAACTCTATTTTTTTTTTTTTTCAATCTAGTATATTTGCAACAATGCATAAGGTCCCTCAAAATGTGGTGCCTCTTTTATATATTTTTTATAAATTTGGTTCTTTATTTCAACATAAAATATCAAATTATATGTAACTTTATTTTGTAGCGTCTCTTGAGAATAGTTAATTTTTAACTCCCTTCTTTCTCTTAAGTCAATATTCTTTTAAACTCTCATTTATATGTCTCTCAACATCTTTTGTTGAGCTCTAATGCCACCTTATGTAGGGATTGTTTTAGATTAACCTTTATCTATTTCATTTTACTAGCATACATATCTTAGATAAATCTATGTAAAAGCCACCAAGATATATCATTCTCGAGTCGCCTATATTAGATTCGTGACTTAAGTGGAATAGGCACTTGGAGAATGATATATCTCGGTGTCTTTTACATAGATTTATCTAAGATATGTATGCTAGTTATGAGTGTAGACTTGGATCCAAAATAGGTATGAGGAGCCAAATATTTTTTTACCAAACATAAGTGTTTTCCTAGACACACGGATTTGAAAGGAATTCTATGAAAAATATGTGAGAATCATATTCATTCCTAGCTTGCACAACTTTTTGGCCTCTCTTTGCGTAAGATTGGGTAAGAATCTAATAGGCCTAGGGAAGCACTTAGACTAGGGAATGGGAATGAATGCTAAACTCAAAGCAAATGCGTGAATCATTCATTCAATTGATGTAACAAAATAAGCTTACATAGGGGGTATTTGTAATAAATACCTCTCACCAACCCCACACAGGATTGTGACAAGTGTCATGATCCTGTGAAGTGAGACAATCTTTCAAAACACCTAAGTAAACCTAACTAATTAAGGTGTGAATGGAATCAACCAGTGGAATCGGTTTGGGAGATAACCCTGTTCACACCTAATGGTGGAACTAGACAGAAAATAACTCTATTCACACCAACACCCCCCTAAGTGCATCTCAGGGTTTTATTCAATCATGCAAAAAATAAAAAATGGGTCCCGACAACAAAGCCTGATGAGGTACCTATGTACACACTAATCCCCTCAAAACATAAGAGGAGAAAAGCCATAGGAAAAAATTCCCCCCCATGAGAGGATGACAAAGGAAGGTCAAGTTACCCCCTAGAAGCAGTGTCCCGCACCCTTAAGAGAGTTCGCAAGCGATGGAACTTACTCTCAATGAAAGGTTTGGTGAATATATCTACAACTTGCTCTATCATAGGACAATAGCGTAGATCAATAACTTGCTCCTGAATCAGCTCCTTGGTATAGTGCATATGGATCTCGATATGTTTGGTCCGTTGATGATGAACCGGGTTCTTCGAGATCTAAATGGTACTCTGATTGTCACAAAGAATGATAGATGGCCGTGGAATAGTGATGTCGAACTCAGTCAGAATATTCTGAATCCAAATAGCCTCAGTAGCGGCATTAACAACCCCCCGATACTCAGCTTCAGTAGAAGATAGAGCAATAGCATGTTGCTTCTTACTCTACCAACTAATGGGGTTGAAGCCAAGGTGAAAGTTGTAGGCGGATGTGGACTTACGATCCTCAGAATCGCTAGCCCAATCAGAATCTATATATCCGACTAAGTCAAGACTAATCCCTGTTGCACAGTGTATCCCATTCGAGGAGTGTGTTGGATGTGATGTAAGATGCGTTTGGCTGCTTGCCAATGAAGTTCATGTGGCTCTTGCATAAAGCAAGAGACCATGCCAACTGCAAAACAAATGTCAAGGCGAGTGTGCGTCAAATAGATGAGACTTCCAGCAAGTTGACGATACAAAGTGGCATCAACTAGTGGAGTAGAACACTTCACCTCAAGCTCAACTCCAGACAGAAAGGGAGTTGGTGCAAGCTTACAATTAGCCATATTAAATCGAGCAAGTAGATCAGAGCATGCTTGGGCTGTGCAAGAGTGATCCCAAAAGAAGACTGAGTGATCTCAATCACGAGAAAGTAGTGCAAAAGGCCAAGTCAGTCATAACTAAGCGCTCGTGCAAAGCACTCCCAGTAGATCAAGAGCTCCTAGTAAGAATTAAGTCAATGATGGATGAAGAACTCCTAGTAGCTTACAATCTTCAATGATGGATGAAGAACTCCCAGTAAGAATTAAGTCATCAACGTAGAGGACCAACAGTAAATGAGAGTCATCTTGTCTCAGAATGTAGACAGTTGGATCCAAATGACAACGTGAGAATCCAATCGATAGAAGAAATGAGTCATGATCTTGTGAGTTGAGACAATCTTTCAAAACACCTAAGTAAACCTAACTAATTAAAGTGTGAATGGAATCAACCAGTGGAACCAGTTTGGGAGATAACCCTATTCACCCCTGACGGTGGAACTAGACAGGAAATAACCTTGTTCACACCAACACTTTGCATTCAGAAGATTGCATACTTCGCTTCTCAAGACTGATTTCTTCCTCTTCTCGCTTGCACAAGTACATTTTCAACTTTTTTGAGTCTTCAAAAATCATACAGATTTCATAACATCATTCTTGTCTTGTTATTGCTTGTTTGAGTGTATTCCTTCATTTATTATTCATGCCACTCACTTATTTGGAATGTTCACATAATATTTTAGTCCTAACGTCACTTGGAAACTACGTTACTGGATACTCTTATATAGGGGTCCTGGATACGATATGATACTACTCGGAAATGGATCCTGATACAATCCTTCCTAGATACATCCAAAGAATGTTGGGAGCCCTATGCATATTCCCAGATATCTCACAAGACGTATTTGGGAGTATCCACAGGGCTCCCGACATTTCCCGGCTGTATCCAGGAAGGATCCACGACAAAAAATGTTTTTTTTTTAATTTATTTTTTTGTTTTCACCTGACAAAAAGTCAAATATGGACCTTGAAAACAATTAAATATAAACATTGTGGGCCTATTTATTTCAAAGTTGGGAGTGTTTGATACCGGTTGTTAAAGGTTGTTGACCTATTTGATCTCTTGTGGGAAAATATAGTGGGCTCATAATCTCTCTTTGGAGGAAGTAACAACCATCTTATTGTCAAATGGTGCCTAGTCAAATGATTTTTACATCTTTCTTGTATGGTCATACTCTAGTCTTCATCGTGGTGGTCATCAAGAATATGTATTTATCATTTCCTGCAATGTTGTAAAAGGGTTTCAGTTGATGCATCGTGTCTCTACGTGTGTATGAATGTACAAGAAAAGTTGTTTATAAGAATAGTATCAAAGTTGAGTTAGCCATTCGCTGCCATCATACAAACTTGGTTAGGATGTTAGGGGCAAGTTATCTGTTGTAGGGTATGGAAAATTATAGATAACTTCTTAACTATTATTTTGACAGTCATATTGGTATATGTGAGCCCTTCAAAATGAAACTACTTTAATATACTGATTTTTCTTGTTTTTGTTCCATACATTGCAACATTTGCATTATGTACTTATTATAAGACTAATCTAAGTTCGACCACTGAATATCATGACATTTGGCATTGAATTATTAGTATGTTTTGTGGTTATTTAACTGATTGTTTTTACTCTATGCATATTAAGTAGTTAATTTTGCTTATTTGGCTATTTTTTAATATTTTATATATATTTTTGAATGGACATATCTAAAAACGTATCCAAGCCCCCAAAAAAATCGCCATATCAGCATCCTACCTGAGTCCCATATTTGTATCTAGACCAGTACTAGGATCGGCTACTTACCTTGGAAACATAGTGATAACATTCTTCTTTTGCTTATACAAAGTTTCTCGGACTTCTTTAGCACTTGACATATCTTTGCATGTTTCTTTCTTTCCCTTCTTTGCTGATTTCAGTCTTACTTTCATCCTTCTTCACCATCTTTGACCATCATCCAATCTCGCATATCAAAAATTTTAATATTTTATATATATTTTTGAATGTATATATCTAAAAATGTATCCAAGCCCCCAAAAAAAATTGCCATATCGGCATACCTGAATCCTGTATTTGTATTTGGACCGGTCCCAGGATCAGCTACTTACCTTGGAAACATAGTGATACCATTCATCTTTTGCTCATACAAAGTTTCTCTAACTTATTTAGCACTTGACATATCTTTGCATCTTTCGTTCTTTCCCTTCTTTGCTGATTTCAGTCTTAGGTTCATCCTTCTTCACCATCTTTGACCATCATCTAATCTCGCATATCAAATTACTTTTTAAGTCAAAAGATTTATTTTGCTTGCTGTCCTTACTCATCTTAGGATTTTTTTCTCTTTGGGGATCTTCAAAATCTGACTCTCGCTTGCCCTCATCGGCTTCCTTTGTTCACAGTTTATTATCATTGCATCAGCATCACTCACAACAATCACAAGATCTCTTTTCCTTGCTGATTTTGGTGCATTCTTGAACATCTACGCATCAAAATATGCGCTTGGGTTCTTCATATACATTGCTAGGATTGATTTCTTGCATCTACATCTCTTGGAAACATTAAGAAAATGTCCTACTTGATGTTATTCTATCGTTTTAGCTGATCTCTTCCTCATTTAGGTTGCATATCGATTTTGAACATATCATTAGCATTCATACTATTTGCAGACATTGATAAAAGACAGATAATTGAACGTTTAGTTGTAAAAATTTGAGTGCATTTAGCCTTTTACATAAGCCTTCTTGCATCATATATAGACTCTCACTTGCGTTATTCAAACACGCTACTTGCTGATCTTAGCTAGTTTATAACTGATTTCTGAATTTCTATAGTGAATTTAACCCATGGAACCTATGTTGCCTACGGGGGCATCCTGGGCACGCCCGGAGTCGTCCGGAACAGTGTCAAAAACGTCCGGCACTGTTTCGAACGTGTCCGAGCTTGCCCAAGATGTTTTTGGTGACTTGAAGGCAAAAAAATAAAAAAATACTCAAAAAACTTTAAAAAAGAAAAACCTAAATCGCTGCAAATTATTTATACACCAAAGTCCGAACAGTATATAAATAAAATTCTTTGAGAGGTACTGTGCAAGGATTATTTGTTAGTTTTCTTCACATAAAAGTACAAAACTACAAGAAGATTCTAAAAAATTGAAGGTAATGTTGATGAGTGTTCCACTTTTGTCACATCCCAATTGGGATAAAGAATTATACAAACATGTGGATGCGTTGAACCAATACCTATGTTACTGGTTCATAGGATTTTGCAGCAGAACCAGGGTCTGGTTCGCACTGGGTTCTGGTTCTGGTTCTGGTTCAACTCGCTCAAAAACGCCTATGGTTCATCTTGAGACACCCGAGTTCACCCAGGTTCTACTGCCATAAGAGCTCATTTCTTTGCCTTTAGAACACCAGTCTTTGAGAGGTATTGTGTGAGGATTATTTGTTAGTTTTCTTGACATACAGGTATGAAACAACATGAAGCTTCTAAAAAATTGAAGGTAATGTTGACAAGTGTTCCACTATTGTCACATCCCAATTGGGATAAGGAATTACACATACATGTGGATGCGTTGAACCAATACCTACATTATATGTTTGTGAGTTTTTGCAGCAGAACCAGGGTCTAATTCGCACCAGATTCTGTGGTTAGTTCGATTGGCTGTAAAAAACATCCAGGGTTCGTCCTGGAGCACCCAGGTTCACCCGGGTTCTTTTGACAGAAGAACGCGAGCGAACCCAAGTGCCCCAGGACGAACCCTAGGCGAACCCTGGCAGAATCTGCAATAAAAAAACAGTCAAAACAGGATTTTTATAATTTTTTATCATGACGAGTTCCTTTGCTGTTCGGCCTGCAGAAAAGGGAAGCGGTTCAGTATCAGTGAAAGGGCGAGCCATAAGGTGCTACGTGAATGCCCCAAGCTTATCAACTGTGAGGGATGCTCCATGAAAAACACATGAACCGGTAATGTAGGTCTGGGTTCATTATGGGGCTGCACTCACCTGGTGGCTCTCTTCTCTCGTCAACAAGCTCCTCTTTCTCTCCTCTCAGCTTTGTGTCTCTCTCAAGTTGATCTCTTTGACGAGCTTTTTGGTTTTGAAATTCTTTGCAACTGCAGGAGTGGGAAGTTGGGTTTTTCCATTCACATGCCACAAATGCAAATGTGTCATTAAAATATAGACCATTATGTACGAATTTTTTTTTTAATGGATTTGGGTTTTTTCATTAAAATATAGTTTTTGGAATTTAGTCTATTAATGTATTGAACTATTTCAGTGATTTTATATTTGGGTTTTTAACATTTTCCATTCTAGTATTGAACTATCTCACATATGAGCTTGGGCTTTAATAAAATGAATAGATGTGGTGGTCGTTGTAGTTAAATGATAATTTAATTGGAAAGGATACTATTTTATAATCTTATTTTATTTACAATGTGGTAAATGACAATGTCACTAATTTCCTATTTATTATGCTAGAATTTCTATATTTTTTTAGATTTTTATATATTTTTTGTATGGACGAACCCAAGGAGGGAAAAGTTATAAAAATATATATATATCATACCAGCAAACCCGGTTCTTCGAACTCAAACCCAAAATGAACCGGCAACTTAGACCAATTCATAACAATATGAGCAGGCATCATCCAACACATTCTAATCTCATTAAGGAGAAAAGTATCTCACACTCACTAGCCTTTGTTGTCGAAGACTACCAAAATAATAATGATTCATGAATGAATAGTAATCTATGAACCTTCTTTCCAACCTAACAAACTTCCCTCCTTGAGCAGGGCCATTCCATTTTGAAATTGTTTTCATTTGTCAAACTGCTCATCACTTAAAAATGTATCTCAGCTTCAAGCTGAAATGGCATTGAAACATGTTTCTACATTACTTTGATAAAACCAATCCCTTCTGGAAAGACACACAGTTAACACCAAAATGTAAGTGTATCACGTCTTTGGAGAATAGATTCAACATACTCTCAATAACATGCATGCAGCAGTAGATATAGTTGCATAAATTTTTATCACAATATGCTGAACTCTTCCTCTAGGTAGACATTCCACTCAATATTTTCTAAGCACCAAAGTCATGATACCAAATGATTGCAAGACTTATCCTTGCTGCAGACTGACTTGAATGGGAATCAAGTTGCCGAGGAAAGAATAACAAACATAAGATTGTCATAATACCAACAAAATACATTTATCAAAATGGAATATAAAATGGTCTCTAGAAGTGGAAATAAAATTCACACTAAGATCAAGAAACCATAACCACCGTAACGGCATTTAGGCATAATTTCGAGCCAAATTTTATGTATAAGGAGCTTATAATGACCACGGAATAGGAGGACCCATTGTTAAAGAGGGACCCATACCTGAAGCTTTACTGCTGCTGGATCAATGAAGCAAACTCCTCCAGCCACACCCTCGTGCAAATCAACGTCAGGGAGGATCCCCTCATATCTGACTGCTGTTGTTCCTTTACCCTGTCCTAGCAATGCATAGAATAAAGAAGTCTTACCAGCACCCTGGAGATTAAAAAGTGTTTGGTTAAAAACATAAAACTAAAAGCTAGTTTAATAAGACTCTCGCTAAGCTAACCATGCTATATATGCACATCATGTATAACTTGATATTCCAAATGTGGATACTTCTGCATCAAGTCCCACCCAGTAATTCTAGATTGGAGAAAATGGCAGCTCGGCGAATGTGTATATAGTCTGTGAGGCATGAACGCATAAAGCATATTTTTTTGGAAGTGTAAATTTGAAAGATAGTTTTGAGCAGAGAATTTTTCACTTTCTGTAGCGCCATTTGGTCTTTAAATTGGAGATCTGCACATTTGGAAGATCCCTGGCTATTTAGAAGGCAACATGCAGCTTCCTGGCTTTTCTTATACTCTCAGCTTTAGTGTTCACTTGGTGAGTAAGATACAAGGTAACATTTAAGGACACTAAAGATATTTTTTGTTGTTTTATTAATGCTTTAGCAATTCAAGAATGATATTATGTCTGCTGATATGGGAGCTCCAATCCTAGATACTCTCTGCTTGCTGGGGTAAGGAGTGGAAGTAATGGTCTTTATACCACTTCATATTAAACTTAAACTCTCATCAATGATATAAGTATAGCTTTTTAGGGAGGAATTTATATGAATTGAAATTTAAACTACCTCAATTCCCAATAGTCGAATGCGCCGAAGTCTTATGTAAACCTCCTTAGACACTGTCACAAAATCACTGGTACAATGAATAATCACCTCACTTAAGCCTTCAGCTTGACAATTCTCACTTCCATTGGAACAGCCATTTTGAAGATTCAAAATTGGATTTGGATGATTTGAATCAGGCACAGTAAAACCTTTTCCCAAGACAGAATCAGATGCTTTAGAATCTGTACTATTCTGTTGTTTGGGACGCTGTTTGGGTGGGCCACCAATTTGGATTTGCATTTTCTGTAGCTTTGGTTCCTCTTGATAACTAGATGTGAGAGGTGGTGGTGGAGCTACTGATTCCACTGTGGTTGAGCACCTGAAAGATAACAGTAAATGTAATCACAAAACAGAAACGAGGAAAACAAGTGCCAAGTTCATTAAAAAAATCCTGAATAACATTTGCCAGAGACGTCTCATCTCATCAGAAATGTTTAATCCCACCAGAAATGCTAGAGTGCAGAAAAATAAAATAGATACAGTTCAACTAGTCCAAGCTACAATTCTCTCAATGAGGCCCACCAAAAAATCCTTGAACAGTTCCATCAAAGGAAATGTATTGAAATTGCATGTTCCCTTCAAGAAACTCTTAAGAAAACATTAAAAAAAATTAAAAGATCAGTCTGATATTTGGAAGGTTAGATGTAAAGCTACTTTTTTAGGACAAAAGAATAAAATTTCTAACATTTATTTTTAGAGTTTATTGCATGACATAGCTACATAAGCCTATTGTAAATTCTATCTGCTTAGAAATTATATTGTATCTACTGACGTTGGGGTTAATCTGATATTCTTGTTCTCCTCCGTAGATCAAAGAGCAGAAGTAATGCTCTCCGAAGCCTGATGTTTTGTACTAATAGTGTTTATTTTGAAGTGCAAGGCTCAGTTTGCTGAAGAAAAAACCATTGGACAATCTGGGGAAAAAAGACATATTGTATTTTAGTGTGATATCCCTTTCTGGAGAAAATATGAATTCTGAAATTTTTTTATTTTCACAAATCTATTCAAATCTGGAATATTATAAAATAGCAGCTGAAAACACAGTATGAACTAGTGCACAGGAATAAATGTGAATCTTTATTCAATTTTGGAAGGTACAACAGCATAATGAACTCAAAATAGCAATTGTTCTTGATTTTTCCATCAAACCCTAATCTAAAACAGCGTGAACACATCAAGACTGAAGCTTTCCTTGAAACCCTAGCTGTAAATAACTCTGAACAGTATGGCAGGCTGCAAGAGGGTACAAAGTCCTCCAAAGTCAACGATCTACCCTAGAAGGTCAACACGCAGCTCCCAAGGTCAGCGATCTGAATTAAAACATTGGGTACAGCAGTGAAAAGGCCAAAAAAGGTGATGCCATCAATCCAGGTACTGTACTGCATCATTAAATGCTCCAAAAATATGATGCCAGCTGTAGGGAATGATGACACCAGCAATTTGGAGGTCTGTAACAGCTCAAATAATCACCAAAAGTGGGACGCCCTTGCTTGGAATAGTGGAAACCCTTGTTTCATTCCTCTGAAACCCTTGATGGCAAAAATTAATAATCATTTTCAGCCAACATTAATCCGAAGTAACCTAATTCTCTACACAATTGCAACCCTTAGATGGAATTACCTCTGAAGATTGGAGGGTTTTCAACCTCAAACATGATAGCAATGGAGGGTTTTTGTCCTCAAAAACAGAAGTTTAAAGAATTTTGAATTCAATCATGAATAATGAATAATCCGTCTTTTGGCCCCACTTGTCCTTTTATAATTTCACTTTTCCAATTTCACCCTAATCTTAAGAGCATTTAAGACACTTTTAGGCAATTATCACCTTTTTGGCCATTTAATAAATATTTCATTTTTTGCCATGTAGTTAATATTGTTTTTTGGCCCCTTTTAATAATAATAAAACCTAAGTGTCATTTTTCCGCATTATAAAATAAAGTAGTTTAGACAACTTAAATGAATTAATTATCAATTTATTTCTCATTAAATGTTTTGAAAAGCGGACATGATAATCCGCCCTTCCCAAAATTGTTGGCCCTCAAACAATTACAAACTCGATTGCTTTGACTCTCACCCAATTTGATCATCTCTGTAATACCCAAATCCCAAACCATCCTTAGGAATTTGCAATTCAATATTCTAACTTCCCACAAGGCCAATGGCTGCCACATATACTCACCACCGTGTTTTTGTTGCCCTGCTTGGCTTCTCCAAAGTGATGAAGTTGGAACACTTGTTAGAGCTTCCTAACCGAAACCTTGATTTCCAATGGATCCTCCCATAATGTTGTAAGCTGTACCTTCCAAAATATGGCGCAAATCAGACTGTGTATGGGCTGGAAACAAGTTACAACAGCCAAAGACCAACTAAAATCCCATACGAATTAGAACTAGGGTGGCTAAAATGATGGTTCCCTTCAGCTGAAACCTCCTACCAACCTCATCCAACATCGATACTCCCTTAAAATGTGCAAACTTGCCGCCGTTCATGACTAAGATCATCAAAACCAGCAATATAAAGATGGTGTAACAGCTAGAAAGATGAAAAAAATGCAAAATCCCGCAGTGTGATCAATGTAGAAGTGGTGGGCAGCCATACAAGGGCAGAAAACTCCCCATTAGTAGTCACAAACTGTAAAATACTCCCTCCCATGACTAGAAATCCTTGCAAATCCACTTGCATGAGTGCAAAAGAAGTAATGTGGTGACTGATAATAATGATGACAGTAGCATCAAGGCTGAAAATCAGACTCGTAGTTGTCATGAGTGTGTTCCTTCTAACATTTGATGATAGGATACTATCACCACTTGCTTCCTTCATATCTTGTTGATAAAACTTTGTACAAATATCCAAATTTGAAGTTACTCCACCATGTTTATGTTGCGCTACTCTGATATTCATGTGAACTTCTCCGTGAGGTCTTGTGGTGCCCATAACTTTCACAATAGGAAGGATATATCCAGCACAATTCCTCAACTCTTGATGGTACTCTTTAGTCAATAGCAATTTTAGAAGTGCAAAATCAAACACCATGCAAAGCTGATCCAAAGTAGCCCAAATACCATACAATGAGAAGGTATGAATACCTTCTAAAGCCAAGCATCTAGCTGCCCTTGCTATTTGTCTTTTACGAAAATAACTCTCCATTTTGGTTGTGACAACTGTATGGACTCCATTGGCAATACCTTGGAATACTACCTTTTTTCCTTCTAATTTGAACTTCAACTCCATAGTTTGATAATTTTGTGTGAATTCTACAAAGAAATGTAACCATTGCACCCCTAAAACCATATCTATTTCTCTTATGCCCACAACATAGAAATCATCACACACCTTGTGTTTTCCAAGTGTAACCTCCAATTGTTGAATTCTCCTAATGCAAAATAGTAAAACCATCAGCTACAATAACATTGAACCCATCAACGTTCTCTGTTTTCAAACCTCTTCTAGCTACTAGTCCCTCATCTATGAAGTTGTGGGTTGCCCCACTATCAATCAGTGCTATGAATTCATGACTCTGCAAAACTCCACAAACTTGGAAAGGGTGCTATCTAGGTACACCAAAAAGTGCGGCATGGGTGCCTCCTGAAATAAGTGTGGCAAGGGTGCCTCTTGAACTATCTCCTCTTCTTTCAGGGTCTAGTACTCTTACTTTAATTTCTAGTTCAGGTTCCTCTGCCTCTGACTTATTATCTGATATGTTGGAGAGTTGTTGTGATGATGTCATAATGGTGTCATGGAGGTGACCTGTTGAGTGGATGAAGAGCCTTGATAGTCTATGTGACAATGACAAAGTGTGCAATGTGTTTATTCTAGTATGTTTTATGTATGGTTGGTTGATCCTCAGTATTGACATAGCAAAGAGGTGTTTAGAGTTGAGTATGGTGATTGGAGCATGTGCAAGAGGTCTCTAAGATGTTATCTATGCTTTGAGAGCTTGTGTCCATAAGTGGAATTCATTAGGTAGTCCATAGTTTTCATCTACACAGTTTGGGACTAGTGGTAGAAAATCTGAGTACGCAATTTGATGACATCACCATTGCCACGTGGAAGAGAGTCAAGGGGAGTTGGTCATATGGTTGTGATCACATTAGTCCCTAGTTGTTATGCGCCAAATATCAAGTCATGCGTCGAAGTGCGGTCAAAGATATGAGAGTGCAAAGTTGGCTTCTAAGACAAATTTCATTGTTTTTTCATAACCAAGCCAGAAAGAGCCGAGTAAGCAGTTTAATGGTGGAAGATCTCACACGTGTGGACGTTTCAGGTGAAGGTGATCATATGGGTTTGTTCAATTTTGGACCTAGTTTATTTGCGCTAATTTTTAGATCATGCAATGTAGCACGTCAAGAGATATGCATGTGCAAAGTTGGGTTCCCAGGCATTTTGACTATATTTTCCCATACTTAACCAATTTTGCTGAGGCAGAAAGGGTTGAGTGAGCATTTTGATGGTGTTATATCTTGCACGTGTGAAGGTGTCAAGAAAATCTGATCATATGGGTTTGTTCAATTTTGAGCATAGTTGATTTGCACTAAATTCCAGATCATGCGCTGAAGCGCGAAAAAAGTTATGCTTGAGCAAAGTTGGCCTCTCAGGGAGGTTTTGACATGTTTGACTCTATGACAGAAGATTTTGATAAGGCACATAAATGGCGTTATATCTCGCATGCATGAGGGCTTCAAGAGCAGTGTGTCACATGGTTGGATTCTCCTCTATAAGGAGATCATCTGGTCCAAATTTGAGATCATGCGTCGAAGCGCAGAAGTTATTGAGGTGCAAAAATGGCTACTCATGCATATTGAAAGGGTCCCCATACTTAGTCATTTTTTAAAGTGTTAAAGCTCGAGCAAGATCAACGATGCGCGTTGCTCAAAGGCGTTAGGAGGCAGCGAGATGAGGATAGGTGCACGATGTTTAACGACTGAGCAACGATACAAGATAAGGATCCAATGGTGAGCGGGCATTCATACAGTTGATCGAACAGTGAGCATTGATCATTAAAGCCCTGACTGATCCATAGAGATCGACGGAGCGCGTCGAGTCAAAGTTCCCAGATTGCATGAGATGAGATCAACATGACAGAGGTTTAACGATTGAGCTTTGACGCCTGTGTGTTAAAGATCGATCAAGATTGACGAAGCATATTTGATCCGATGCTGAGAAGACACAAGATGCGAGCATAGGGTTCAAAGTTTAACTGTGACCGTTTGCATTTGAATATTTGAATTTGCAAAGAAAAGCCCAGTGTCTGGTTTTTGGACCATTGCTTTCGATAGACGTCGAATTTGCTATTGCAGTAAAAAAGCAAAGTGGTAGAGGACTCCAAGGCGCATTTGGCAATATGTATTAGAAGATCTGGAAGTGTGTACAGACAAAGTTATTGAGCTCATGTAGATGTTGTTTCGATGTTTCATGGTGAATTGGCTATTGGAGAGTATTTTAGACTCCATGGGAATGCTCTGTGAATATTTTGGAGGTGTGATCAATATATCTTAGGTATGAACAAAGCTTGAGATGTTGATTGTATGTTTGTTAATGGCATTCTTGTGTTTAAGGTCTATGTTTGAGTTGTTTGAGCATACACGGAGGTAAGCTAAGATGACTGTGATCTTTTGAGGATGTCCTAGGGGACATAAGGAGTGGACCTATATATTTGTAAGTGGTCCTGTGTTCTTATTATGCTCGGAGATGTGTCAAAGAGCTGAATGGACCTCCATAGGACCTAAAAGTGACTTAGGCCTATTTTGAAAGGGGGTTATGCTTAAGTGTGACCCATATGAGATGCCTTAAGGGTGAAGGCATGTATTGTGGCTGACAAGGATTATTATGGACTTGATAATTCATAATTGCTCTATATATAGTGGAACCAAATGTGTTGGGTTCTAGACTTGTAAGCAAGAGACTTGTGAGGGTGAAACTGTGGAGAGATTTTGTGAGAGGCTTATGTGTGTGGTTTGTGAAGCGAAGGATAGGTAGTGTGTCTATTGGTGGAATTAATGAACAGAACAGTTGGTTGACTGTGTGTATGACCTGTAGGTCATGTTCCTACTATCAAGATAGTGCTCTTGCAGTTTATGGATATGTGAAGAGGTCCGAGTGTGTAGATGAGAGCAGTTTGAGTGAAGAAGAAAAGTGTTTGTGACATGCCTATGTGAGAGACCTCTTTGAGATAGAGAGTTTGTGCAGTTGTCAAATAATCAAGAGCTCCATCATTAAGTGTTGAAAACATCAGTTCTAAGGTGGAAGTGTTCTATCAAAGGAAGGTCTAAAGAAGTTGGTCTTTCTTACGGGAAGTTGCTCCTTGTATAAAGTTGTTTTACTAAAGGCAAGGGGTCTAAAGGAGTTGATCATCTTAGGGGCAAGTGCTCCTTGTGGAACAGGTGTTTCACTAAATACCTTTAATCAGGAGGACATGATTAAGGTTTGCTGGTCTAAAGGAGTTGATCAGTCTCTTGTTTGTAATCATCTTATAGGACAGTAGTCCATGTTTTTGCATGCTTGAAAGTGGGTTTTATTCCCCAAAAGGGTTTTCCACGTAGATCTTGTGTTGTGTATATGATCTTGCATTATGTTTATTGTTCACTGCTATGAATGATATGTATGCTTCATAAATGCTTGTGTTGAATGCTTAAGTATTTGCAAAGGTTTGGAAATTGAATTAGATTGTTTGTCATCACTTATTCACCCCCCTCAGTGGATTGTACCTCTAACATATATCACCTCAATTTAATGTACCTGACCTCGCCCAAGGCATCTGTGACAATGCTCCCATGGATCTTTGCAATTGAAAGACAATTTCTTTCTTTTGAGCTCATTTCTGATTTCTATATCTTTGCTTGGCTTCTGTGGCAACTCTTTCTGCTGAGAAACTCCTTGCTGAAATAGTTTCTTTTGTTGCTAAAAAGCTGATGTCATTGGCTGCCCATAAGGTATTGTCCTTCGCTGTCCTATAGGTAAAAATTTGCCCTTAGGAGCTGATGATTCCAAGCTCAAGGCTCTCTTAATTGCTTCCTGGAGACACAGAGGGTCAAAATCTTTTACTAAACACTTGAGAGGTTCAGCCAAGCCTTCAACAAATAATACCACCAGCCTTCTTTCAGTTACATCTAGCAACATCACGGATAACCTCTAAAAATTAGCAATGTAGTTGTCCATTGTTCCTTCTTGTTTGAGTTGGGCTAACCCCCTAAAATGGATCTCTGGATCTTTCCTATCAAACATTTCAGTTAAATTTTGGCTGAATTCTTCCAATGTAGAAACAAATATGTCCCTGGATGACCATGCAATGGTACCACCACTCATATGCCACTCCTTCCAAGTGGAGGGTAGCAAATTTGATTGCCTCTTCCTCATACATCGAATTCAGTGAGAAGTGTCCAGCTTTTGTAACCAAGACCTGGCTGAACATTTGTTTGATCCATCATAAGTAGGAAGGGTAATCTTACCCAACCACTGTTGAATATCTTACCGTGGCTGATCTAGATGATGTCTCATACCTATTTTGGTGTTGTTTTTCATTTTCAGATCACAACACTCTAAAAGTTAGGGCTTGTTGCACTGCAAGGCTAAGTTCTTCATGCTCTGTATGATATACTACAAACTCATTACTTGCATGAAGTTGTTGGGGCTCTACCACTTCAAGGTGATCTACTTTTTCTAGAAATTTTGCACAGAAAGATTTGGAGGGTGGGTTGATTGAGACTTGTGGGTTGATTGAGACCCGCTCATTCGTTGATGAGCTTCCTTCTCCTTGATTTACCTTATTCTAATTAACACTTTGCAAAGCTTTTACTATCGATGCCACGGATTCTCTCAACATTATTTGTGTTGTTTTTTCATAATCCTTTTGACCTCGACTGATTGTTTCATGTAAATAACTAATTTTATCTTAAGCAACCCTCTTTTCTCTATCACCCATGTCTTCTTCTATCTCAGGTGGCTAAACCTTTCTTCTTTCTCTTTGATAGTATCTTAATTCTCTTCCATGGATACCATTGGCATATGATTGTATACAAATGTTAACTTTCCCAACAAACAAGCAAGAGCAAGGCTCGAATACCACTATAATATCCCTTTCTGGACAAAATATGAACTCATTTTTTTTAATTTTTCCAAATCTATTCAAATCTAAAATATTATAAGATAGCAGTTGAAAACACAGTATAAACTAGTGCATAGGAATAAATGTGAATATTCAACTTTGGAAGGTACAACAGCCTATAAAGTCAAAATATCAATTATACCTGATGTTTCCACCAAACCCTAACTTGAAACATCGTGAAAACACATAAAGATTGAATCTTTCCTTGAAACCCTAGCTGTAAATAACTTTGAACAATACGACAGGTTGCAAGAGGGTACAACCCTCTAAAGTCAACGTTCTGCCCTAGAAGGTCAACACAGCTCCCAAAGTCAACAATCTACACTAAAACATCTAGTACAGTAGTGAAAAGGCCAAAAAAGGTGACACCAACAGTGCAAATATTGTACAAAAACATTAAACGCCCCAAAATGTGACGCCAAGTGTAGGGAATGATGACGCCAGCAATTTGGAGGTTTGAAACCACTGAAATAATTACCAAAAGTGGGATGCCCTTGCCTGGAACAATGGAAATCCTTGTTTCGTTCCTCTGAAACCCTTGACAGCAGTTCTAAAAATTAATAATCACTTTCAACCAACACTAATCTGAAGTAACTTAATTCTTTGTACAATTGCAACCCTTGGATGAGTTACCTTTGAAGATTGGAGGGTTTTCACCCTCAAACCTAGTAGCAATGGAGGGCTTATGTCCTCAAAAGCAAAAATTGAAAGAATTTTGAATTCAATCGTGAATAATGAAAAGTGAATATTGAATAATGAATAATACATCTTTTAGCCCCACTTGTCCTTTTATAATTTCACTTCTCCAATTTCACCTAAACCCTAAGAGCATTTAAAACACTTTAAGCAATTATTACCCTTTTGGCCATTTAATAAATACTTCTTTTTTAGCCATGTAATTAATCTTAGTTTTTTTGCCCCTTTTAATAATAATACCACGTGTCTTTTTTACGCATTATAAAATAAAGTAACTTGGACAACTTAATTATTATTAAATTATTTCCCTCATTAAATATTTTGAAAAGGGGACATGACAATTAGACAATTCGATTGACTTATGTCTCTTCCTAATAAATCAGTTGCATGTGAATACAATCAAAAATTTACTTCAGTTTCTGCTCATTCTATTTTAGTTTCAAGCAGTTTTAAGCTCCAATGCCATCAACAAAAATAATCACAAAAATCAACTATGCTATTCATAGTAAAAAAAATATAATGTGGTATGTGAATAAAATCTCTTTCAAGGGAACACAAAATAGTTCTAATAGTAGAGATTTCCTAAAAGCAAGATCCAAGAAAAAGTAGCCACTTACTCTTCTAACAGTAAAGTTTAATACGAAAACAAAACAGCAATCACATATAAAGAAGAAACTATTTTAGTAGAGATTTCCTAAAAGCATGAAGCAAGAAAGTGTAGCCACTTACTCTTATAACAGAAAACTTGAATAGGAAAACAAAACAGCAATCACATATAAATAATAAAGTATCTCCAAGAAATATGCAATCATTCTATGCAAAAATGAACACATCACGATGTGATGGAGATAGGAATGTTGTCATTGATAATCACTCTAATGTACATGGCCTCCAATATGCTCAGGTCTGTCTCACAGATGATACTTGATAGACTTGAGAATGGAGAACTCCCAGAAGATCAACTCAGTCATACATATAGGAATGGATATGGTACGTACAATAGTTGACCACAGCAGTCCATATCTGCACAACCTTTCCAACCCATCACAACTCCAAAATCTAAATTGAGGCAACAAGTACATTATATGTATGAACAATAAATTTATTTATTTTTTGTTGAAAATGCATCTCATATCATGATAATAAACAAAAATTTAACATCAAACAAGAGAAAGAGTTACAAGGATAATCTTTCCCTATGAAAGCAAGGGGAGAGCACCTGGGTCTGTGCCTCAATGGCAAAAGAGTCAACATATTTCCGGAACCACAGCCGTGGAGAGCGGAGAAGAATCCTCCTGAAAGGTAGCTTTACGTTGTGTTTTCCACAAGAAGCTCAAACACTTTTGGTGCTGCACCTAATCATCTAAGAATCTCCTAACAAAGCTCCTAGATAGAGGAGCAATAAAAAGGAAATGAAATTCAACTTGAAGCCAGGCCCAAAATAACTTACATATGGAGCACCTCCAAAAGATGTGATGACTTGTCTCTGCTCTCCCACATAAGATGCAAGAAGACTCAATGCTGCCCAACTTGCCCAACCATTATTCTTGAAAGATGTCTTAAAAGACCAAATGAATCACCTTCATGAATCACAAGCCACCCCAAAACTTTGTGCTTGAGAGATGTTCTTGAAGAACAAATGGCTTGCCATCACCTTTTCTATCAAGCTTCCATATCCTTGGCTCACCACCGCCTATTCAAACATGGGGTAAACATCGTGGTGTGCTTGATTTCATTATACAAGGCTTTTGTCTCATAATTTAGAAAATATTCCTATTGTTCCACTTCCACTATCTCCTTTAATGACCCAACACTTGCAATTTACTTGAAAATGTTGAAATAGTTAATATAATAGTCATAAATGTAACTCTGATATTTATATATTAAAAGTGCATTGACATGAATAAATGCACAATATTAAAAGTGCTTTGTAAAAGTTAGTAATAGTGGTCAATGCACAACCCGACGATGATAGCCTAGTGGTGAGTGAGTTTTGTGTTAGAAGTGGGAGATCTCAGGGTCTATCCCTAGGATGACCATTCTCTAGTGTCGCTCCCACACTAAGCTACGACAGATTATTCGTAAAAAATATCCAAAGCAATGGACTACCAGCTCGATGTTCAATGCGACAGGGGTCGACATGTGGCTTGAAACCTATGTTCAATGCAACGAGGCAAGTTCACGGCCCATGACTAGGAATAGTATTCACCGCTAGTTTGGGCATTTTGGTTATAAAAATGTTTGCGGTTCTGGGTCCGTTTAAAAAATCCTACTACCCAACATTTGCCCATGAGAGGCAAGTCCACGGCCCATGACTAGGAATAGTATTCACCGCTAGTTTGGGCATTTTGGTTATATAAAATGTTTGCGGTTCTGGGTCCGTTTAAAAAATCATATTACCCAACATTTGCCCATGAGATGTGGGTGAGTTGGTTAAGTGACTTAGTTGTTTCAAGCCCCACCCAGGTTCAAATCTCTCGAAAGGCATATGAGGCCGGTTGTGACCATGGTTTATATTCTCAGGGCCGTTAATAGCCATTGGTTGTTGGTATATCTGGGATCTAGGCCCCCGACTGTGTCCCAAATAGAAAAGCTCCGGTCAAAAGCGAATATCTATCAAAATAATAATGGCCAGTGCATTTAATTAACCTTGTAATTATCGGTTAGTTGAACTTGAAAATCTCTCACTTTATGCATTCACCCATTTCATTTTATGATTCAATTTTAAAATGGTGCAGCGTGCCTTTCTCCTCATTTTCTGAGTTTATATCCTACCTTTTACTTTTTTCTCGATAGTTCTAAGGGATGATTTTGAAGTTTTTTGTCAGTGATTTTATCACTTGTAGTTAAACTTGAGCCCTGTTTGAATCACACCAAGTAGCCACTTTCAGGATTCCCGACTCCAAATATCTCCCCAACAAAAAAATACTTGCCAAACACTTGCCTACGAGTTAGGGAAAAAGACCACCATGTCCCTGTGAAGCCTGGAAGATTCAAATAGGTCACGAATACAGGTCCCAACCATCAAATGGACCCTCAAATTTATAATGTATAAAATATGAACGTGTTTTCCAGGGAATCCAGCTTATCTTGACACAGACAATCATAAATGCTTTAGCATTACCAGCCACATCACACATCTGAAATGGGCCTTTGATTCTCTGCACAAGGTTGAGCAGTAAGAAGTCGATGTTTGAGTAGTTGTAAATTGCACTCTTCTGCATGAAATTGAGGTATCTATGATGAAGACCCAATTCCCATGCCTATCAACATTGAAATTTGGTGTACCTGATCAAAACTAATCTTAAGCACTTGGCAGTATAATGATGTCATGCTTGACTAACACAACTCCAAGTATTGATTCGGTTGAGAACCATTAAAAGGCAACATTGTAGGAGGTTAATGAAAAGTAGAAATAGGGCACCTATGGGGGAATGATGAAGATATAACAATGGTAGCAAGCACCTACAGAACCCAACCTTAACAAAGTGTCATCTGCAACTTTGACAATAACATATAATAGGGCACCAAAAGAGATAATATTTGTTGGCATTAGACACCATGCACATTCAACCCACATGGAACTGCCTCTACCACGACCTTTCTTTATTCCATATTTTCCCAAGGAAAAACATATCTGCCTTCACCAGCTGATCCCACAAACTACTGATCCGGGTACATCTCATGTTGTATGATCTGTATTACATTCTGCATATTGTTATTATTTGACATATTTCTGTATTCTGGATATTTGTATCTTACCATACCTCCCAGGTTCCATCATGTTGGGTATCAAACTGTCATAATAAAATAACAATGCTGTTTTATGTATGTCAGTCATAATAAAAACAAAAAAATAAGACAACTAAACTGTTGCTAGTCCTACTGGGCTTAATGAACCAACTGTTGATTTGGATCCTCTTGATAAAAAGCAATACGGTGATTTGTTCAAATAGCTCTTGAGTTTGACTGAATATTGATTTTTTTCGTATTTTGAACAGATGATATAAACCATAAACCTATCTGATATATCATGTCATGACTCATATAATATTTAGAAGTATAGATTAGTAGTAGCGTTTGTTTGTTTTTTTGTTTATTTTAAGCATATGACAACAATATTATTGCTAATTTTATCTATAATTTTTATATTTTTATAATTTTTTGTATGGACGTACCCAAGCCGTGCTGTACACAAGGTCCAAAAAATAACAACAAAACCCCATAACCATACCTGTACCCAAACCCAAATTTGTACCACAGTATTGCCAGAAATGCAAAAGCTTGACATTGAACAAAAGGTTATAATTTATAAGTAAAAGGCACTGGTGGAAGCTAACACCTAAGTGATAAGCTGGGTGGGTTAGCGCCCATAGAAGATGGTGGATGGCACCAATGTGATATGGAGAATGGCAGTGGGTGTTCAAAAAAGTTGGTAGTAGTACTGTTGAATGCAACGATACTAATGAGTACACACTATGATAACTATTATAGTTTTAGTCTGGCGATGAATTGGCAATTTGAAATTGATCCTAGGTATACCAAATTCAATATTTCAAAATCAGGAGTTGATAACAACCATTGTCAAGAAGTTTCAATGGTCATGCTAAAATTATACCCATCAAGCCAAAAGAGGTCAGAGGTTTCATGATGTTTCAACATCATTAATGTGTGGACAACTGGGATTTGAACCTACATGTTCACATTTGCTAGACATAATGGATGAAAAATATGGCATACAACTTGATGTAGGAGGTCAATAATCACATGTTCACAAATCATCACATGTCTCAAGCCATCTTCAAGAAATTCTCAAAGTTGGAGTTGTTGAAGGTAAGAAATTCGAGAACAAATTCTTAATCTTACTTTTGAAGTTCTTAATTTTGAAGTTATAACTTTTTAATAATTAATAATTTAATTCCAGTTGTTTATCAACGTTTACAGTTTGGACAATTAAACTTGGTCTTATTTTTTTTTTGTAGATTGTTGAAACTAGATTTGCCTCTCACACGCTCGTCTTGAGACGACTTGTGAAGGTGAAAGAGGCACTAAGCAGTATGGTGATAAGCAATGTTTGGGGTGTGTGGAGGCAAGCAAGCACCACTGGTATTGAAAAAGCCAATAAGATCAAAGCATTGATCCTTGATGATAATTGGTGGACCAAGATTGAATATGTGCTCAGTTTTACAGAGCCTATTCTATCTATGATCCGATTTACGGATACAGATGCAGCTTGCATGGGAGAGGTTTATGATGGGATTGATTCCATGCTTGAAAGTATGAGACAGATCATACAAAATAAAAAGCAAGACCCAAAAGAAATGTTTTATAATGAAATCAAGACGTTGGTCATGAAGAGGTGGAATAAAATGACCACCCCATTACATCTCCTTGCTTATGCTCTCAATCCGAAGTATTATAGCAATGAAATACTTCGGCTACCAAATAGGCAACCACCATATGATGATGTAGAGGTTGCAAATGGAACTAGGCAAGCATTTAGAAGGCTTTTTCCTGATCCATCTATAGCTAGTGCGGTCCGCAACGAAATGGCCATGTTTGTAGCTTCAGAGGGCAGCATGGGAGAAATTGAGGCTCTTTTTGACAAATCTAATTTGTCTCCAATCAAGTGGTGGTATGTACATGGCCATGATGCCAAGTACCTACAACCTATTGCAATCAAGATTCTGTCACAGGTATTCAATTTGAATTAAATAAAAAAAAATTATTAAGTTATTGACATTTCTTTTTACATTGTTACAAATTTTAAATTCAAAAATTCTAACAATTAACAACCTTTTTTTGTGATAGGTGGCTAGTAATTCTACAGCAGAGCGGAATTGGAGTACATATGGATTTATCCATTCTGCTAAAAGAAACAAGTTGGCATCCAAGAAAGCTGAGGATTTGGTATTTGTACATTCCAATTTGCGCCTCCTTTCACACAAGTCTGAGGACTATATGCGAGGGCCTAACAAACTTTGGGATATCCTTCCAGAGAATATAGACTTGGATGCCACCACATCTACATTTGCCCAAGTTTCATTACTTGGTGTGGATGATGTTGATGACAATGAAGAGAATTCAACACCAGGGGTGGAGAGTGGAGCTAGTGGGAGTTGTCCAAGTGGAGCTAGTGGGAGTAATATTCATAATTATTAATTATAAATATGAGGACTATCTAGATGAATTATGAATCTATGATTTATTCTACATTTGCATTTTGAAAAGCCCGAATGTCTTTGCAATGTATACTTTGAACATTTTGAAATTTGAAGCAATGAATGAACAAACACTATGTATTTACTATTTTCAAGTGTTTTACAAAAAAATTGAGTAATATGCACATATATATATATATATATAGAGAGAGAGAGAGATGTACCCCCGACGTATCCAAATCAAGGTTTTTGAAAAATGACGTACCCGCGTACCCAAATCGTACCCGTACCCATACCCGTATCTAAACAACATAGACATGAATAGTTATGATGGTGCCTACAAAATACTTGGTGACAGTGTGATGTGAAATTGTCCACTAACAGTTTCATGTTGGTGCTATGAACAATAGAGACTGACACCACAATCAACAGAGGTTGCCATTGGATATAAGGGCTAAAGGTAGTGCCAACTCCAAACCTGATGAAGACTGCACATTACAACTAAAAGGTTTGACCTTGAAAATTGAAGCTTATCAAGTTAATGATTGTGAAGTGCTAAATTAGAGGAGGTTATCGAAATTGAAAAAATTTGTTGAGTCGTGAAGATAGAAAAAAGTATCAAAGTCAATATTTGGAAATAGTAGCGAATGTGAAGAATCGTCTTTCTTTTAAGTTATCAAGTACTAAGTCATTTAGGTCTTGGAATTACTATTCAATATGGGTTACGAATGCACTAATTTGTGTTTGAACTTTGTATTAATGTAAATGGCAGATTGAGGGGACAAAGGGAAAAATTCTCCATATGTAGCCATAAAGTCTTACTGGAGTCTGAAGTCTACGGTTGCAAAGTTTAATGACTTGGGTCAAACAGTGTTCCTAAACAAGATCTCAACACTAGCTGTAACCGACTCTGGCCAAATCAATGATCCCTTTTACATATGTCATGCTATAAGATAAAAGACTTTGATATCATCTTTAGTGAAAGATACCCTAGGGGAAAAATAAGATATGGGGACTAAACCAGACAGCCCTATTAATCCCTAGTGGAGATATTAGACCTAGGGAATCAGGCAGACAATCATTGACAAACTTCACTTAGTCATAACAAAGCATTTCAGAAAGAGCAGAAAATTTCAATAGTATCCTACAGTAGTAGCAGGAGAATTTTTCAACTACTGCCTTGGGATGGGATAAGAAATAAATGTGAGGCAGTGTTAGCATGAGTTTTATTTTCCTATGTGATATACCATCTAAACATTCTATTGTGGAAGACATTATTTATGTTTTAAATATTATAAGGGGACTTTATGTTATATAATAATGATCATTTCATCCTCATAAGGCATAACTATTTTGTAACTCCAACCAACTATGTCCTCTCTATAGCTCAAACACAACAAATACTCATTTCAAAAGTAATTTGATGGCCCATCAGCATCTTCAACTCAGCATAATCAATCATTAGGGACATGAGAAACTTCAATTGAACCCAAAATCAAATCATTCAATGAATTTGAACAACCTCAACTGAACTGAACAACCAAATAAATCTTTCCAGAGTACAAGCAACATTAATTGAACCTTGTCAATCAATCAATCATTAGGATAGATGAACAACCAAATTTGAGCTTCAGAATTCAGCACCAAGAAGGATGAGCAGCCTCAGTTGAACCCTCTAATCAGTCATTGGGGAGCATGATCAAGCACCGAGAAACATGAGCAACCTCAACTTCACCCTGATATTCATCATAGGAGAAACAAACTACCTCAATCAAGCACCTAGACCTTGTAATTCAATGCATAGCAGCCATTATAACAAGGGCATCTCATTTACAAGAACCCACATTGTCATAATCATTCAACTACAACAACCATAATTCACAATTAAATGTAATTAAGTCCGTGAATTAAACTAGTCAAACAATCCATATACCTTGTGTTTATCTTGAACCATAGCAGATTTAGCCAATGCAGGAAGTACAGTTGTCAAACTAGCAAATGCAACATAACAAAATACTTGAATAGGTCAACGTAGCATAAATCCTTTGTTCAATAGCATAGCCTTAAGTCAGAAAGAAGTCCTTGGTCAAAAGGAGTAGAAATTGATCATTGGAGGATCAAACGAATTATGAAATGCCTAGGTAAATAATTTAATCTTTGCTAATGTCAATGCAGATGTCAATCGTACATTCTGCCTCAAAGTCCCATTTTTCTTATCCTTAAAGTCAGCGCAAGTCAAAGGTGAATGAAAGTAAAAGATTGATCGTTTATGAGGGATATGTAATTGTATTTATAGGGGTTCTTTGCAATTTAATAGTGTTGTTCCATCACCTGCCTGCCCAGTAAACAATTCATGACATTTAGTGCTAGCATTAATGCCAAGTCATCCAACTGAGGCAAAAATTCCAAAAATTTTACAAATTCCGTAGGAAATATGAGGATGATGTCAAAATGATATCATGAATGGAAATTCATTATCCTTTCTTTGACCAAATTCATATTTTTGTCTCCTTTGGGCTCAAGATGTCTTCTCATAGTTAGATTATATTATTGGCTACTTGGCTCTAGAGTGAAGGTCTAGAGAGGGCCATTATGGGCTCTGTTGAGGGAACTTTTGTTGCAACAATTTTAACTCTTTGGCCGTTAATGCTCCTCCACCCCTCATGCCCAGCCTGAAATGAAGCTTAAATATTACAAGTAGTGTTCCTGCAGCCATAACAAATACAACTACACCAAAGCATCAGAAAGAGGGGGAGTCTGCACAGCCAAAGGTATTTATTGCACTACAAATCCAAAAGATGTAGTGGATAGTTTTTCAAAATAGTAATTGTAAGTGGTTACAACTTAGACAAACATTTACCATCAAAGAGTATACTGAAATCACTCAGAACTTGACAAGAAGATCACTCGACCTTCCAATAAAGTGCCAAACTCTTAAACATTGAAGGCCTCAAACATCACATCAAACGAGCAATCCTAAACGAACCAAAGAACTGAGCTCAAACTGTACCACTAGCTCTTAAAATCGATAAATTAGAACAAAATTATTAACTACCATTTTTATAAACAACCATCAGAAAACAGGCAACAAACAAAACAAGTTTAGAAATGACCGACACAAAAAAAAAGGACCAAATTCAAAAACACTAAATGCCCAAATTTTAACAAAACACTACGTTGGAAAATGCTCGTGAAAGAATACAACAAACAATGACAACTCAGACTCAAAACGAAGAAACCAGAAAAAAAATCAAAGTTTGCAAAGATGAGAAAACTCAGTCAATCAAACACCAAAAGGTTACAAGAAAACCAATTGAGAGATTCAACCCCACAAAACTCTTCCTACTTGGAGGGAAACTTAAGGACATGTAATCTTTGTCCCAAGAAAAGAAAAAGCCATCTCTTTAATTTTCTCAGACACCGGTATATTGAGAAAGACATTGAATTTTGAAGAAATGAAGGATAATATAAGAGAGAGCATGTTCTCCTAAGCAAAGGGTCTACTTCCATTTGGCTCCATGAGGAGAGAGCATAAGAATGCAGCTGCAGCAAGAACAACGTCACTAAGATTATTTAAGACTTGTCCATTAGGCAATTTAAGGGGAACCGAGTTGATATGTTGTCTGTTGCGAACGGAACAATGGAAAAAGTTTGTGCTCAATGAGTCATCCTCCCTAATCCAAGAAACACGGGATTTTGGTTTTCAATAGGCCGCCTTCTTCTACTGCAATGAAGAAACTTTGTCAATTAAATGTTCTTGTCATTCCTTTTCTAGACAGAGACCCTATAATCTCTGATTTGTTGCTGTAACAATTCTAGCAACTCTTTTGCTTTAGACAATTGCGAGAAAATGTTCCCAAATGCCATTCTGTTCCAAATCATAAGTTTTCCTTGGAAGTAGTAGTGCTTGCTTGCAAATCTATACCGGCCAAAACCACGATTAGATGAGCATTCATTCCAGCCTTCCTCAATAAGGCTATGAATTTAGTATGTATACACCACACTTCTTGAAAATGGGGTACCGATCAATATTGAGGAAGATGGGCCAATGATCAGATAAGGTGAAGTCAGAGACACAAAGCCAATATATTTTTCCTAGAGTAAACCACTGGTGAGATAGAAGAACACATCCCAGTTTATGGGCATTCATTCCAGCATTCCTCAATAAGGCTATGAATTTAGTATGTATACACCACACTTCTTGAAAATGGGGTACTGATCAATATTGAGGAAGACAGGCCAATGATCAGATAAGGTGGAGTCAGAGACACAAAGCCACTATATTTTTCCTAGAGTAAACCACTGGTGAGATAGAAGAACACATCCCAATTTATCAGCAATATATTTATTCCCTTTCTGTCTATTACACCACGTGCAAAATAAAGCTCCAAAAGTTTGTTCCTTTCAATGAAGTTCTGGAGCAATTCATCATGGCAGGGATCAAACGTCAGTCCTCCTTTTTTCTCCTCTTCTGCCTTCATAAGATTAATATCATCTCCAACAATGAAAGCCGCATTGGAGCAGACTGGAGCTGAGCAGATAGGTCTGCTAGAACCTGTTGCTTAAGATGTCCATTGGAAGTGGCATGTACTGAAAAGCAATATAAATATAAATATTGAGCCCAAATGATTGAAATACAGCTTGAAAGCCTGAAACCCCCCAGGAGTTAGTCTGTGAGTGCTTGCCATGATCTCATAGTATAACAACACCTCAGATCTGTCCCTGGCATCCATGCAACTGTCAGAATGATGTCCCCAAGGGGAAATACCAAATTTAGCCAAGACATTGAAAGGATAAACAGGTTTCCAGGAGCACAATCAGATCGCACTTGGAGTTGCAAATCAGACATTTTAAGAACCTACGCTGATTGGGAACCTCAAGGCCCCTAGCATGCTTTCAATGTCTTTGTTCCCAAGTAAGCCCCCCTACACTGGCAGTTCAGGGCCTTCGCTTTGAGAAAGCTGAGGTTGTTTTCAAATTTCTCCAATGCAAAGTGAACTCTAGGAGGAGAATTCACTTTCAAATAACAACTATTATCTATTTTTGCAGGAAATGAAAGCTAAACCACAGTCCTTCGTGGGAGATGGTGAAAAAAAATCAGAAGTTCATCCCTAGTAGAGATTGGGATGTCTTTAGAAATGACTGCCTTGAAAGTGCTACGATGAATAGACAAGGAGAACATGACCCTGTGTTCCCCATCACCTCACCCGAAAAACTTCCACCTCTGAAGAGAGGCCCAGAAAGAAAGCCTTCAGAAGATGCTCACATCAATTCAAAATAAAAGTAAAATAAATGTACACGGCCAATTCTGGTTAAATCTATCCATCATAGTGTCTTAAATTGGGTAATTGTCTCATTGACTTCCATATAAACAATACCTACATAGACATATGAACATATATATAAACACAGACACATTTTAATAATGTCATTCACAATTTGGCACACAGTCATGGAAGAAAATTGCCATAGTGACATCTACTACTTAATATATTCAGATTTAGTGATAATTATTTGGACATTTTGTAATGCTATTTTAATGCTCTCTCAATAATATTCTAAAGATTTTTTTTTCAATATATTTACCTAAATACGGAAGTGTGTGTATATGATGGATTATTGCATGACTATAAAACAAGGAAGGGATTTGGGAAGTAGATTGTGTGTTGGCATGGTCACAACATGCTTTTGAAGGTATGCATAGAAACCCCAAAGTATGGCGAAAGTACAAGAATTTGGATAGACAGAAATGTACACAAAATAAATGGCAATGTAATTCTATTCTACTATAAGATTCTATTCACTACCTACTTCCTTCTAGCCTAGGTTGCAACAGGAGCGCTTGTTTGCATCTTCGGAAATATTTTAGAAATGGTAATACATTTGGAATGCTCAAACTTTTCCGTAGGCACTTCCCTGTTTCCAAACTTCAGTGGATACGTTTCCAGTGATTTACAGCATATTTCCAACAAAATTTGTGTCTATTTCGGCCCCTTTTTAGCAAAATTTATGTGTTCTCACAGACTAGTGTCAGCCCCACATGACTGCACTGAGTAGAAATTTTATTTTTTAAAACAAAAACACTTGTAAATGAAATTAAGAAAAAAGTAAATTGAGAAACAAAGATGACGCTCATACCCATCATTAGACATGCATATATGTCACAGAAAAGAGCCAATTGTGCAGGAAACCTTGTCTAGACTCTACATAGCTAGCCTCTAGCAATGACAAGTTTTCATATATATTGCATTTGAAGGCATAATTTTCTGAAAATTAAACATTTTAAAGCAACTCAGACGTTACCTATTAAAATTTAAAAGAAATCTATATATTTCATAAACTGTAAACAAAATAAGGATACAAAACCATCTGCAAAAACAATGTCATTTCAAGCTGTATCGTACTAGTGTCATTGACGGAATATACATAAGAAAGAAAATATTTGTCAAGTACAAAGACCTATATATGCCACGTTTGGAAATTTTCATTGGTTCACTAGATAACCAGCTGAATTTTAAAATAACTAATTTGGTAGCCATTTCTACGCTCCAGAGTCTAAAACAAAAAGTTCATAATGTTGTGGAAAATAAAAGATTTACTTATGAGACTTGAAACTTTTGTTTCAAAAAGCACCTGAAAGTACATTCCCATTGAAACATGCATATGATAAAACTATTTCTTCATATTTAGATGGTTCCATGACAAACTCAAAAGGGGATGCCCCTCATGACCATTTAAGTTTTTCATGCATTTTTCATTTTCTTTACTTTATTTTACAAGACATAATTTTTTTCTATTTTTTATGTAAGCCTTTGCATGTTCTGTTTCCCTACTTCAAAGAAGTTTTGGGACCCATTTCTGTATTTCAAACATAGCTTCTAGCCATGTGTAATGTCCCCAATTTTTCTCTAAAGCTTTGGAGAACCCTTAGTTCACTATTGTTCCAATAACTAAAGGTGAAAGAAGAAGGAACTTAATACACCACTTGTGAAAGGATATTTCAAAAAGGTACTTTAGGATTCTAATTTCAAGTTATGTTTTGGGAAAAATGTACTTTATGTTTATTTCATTTAAGTGGGGGAATTTATAAGTCTTGGCTTATAACACTTAAGTTGTTTTTAAAGATTAACCCTCTCTTTCTATTTTGAAGCACTACACTTGGAGGAGGTTATTTAAGAGGCATGAGGGCTCATTTAAAGATCATGTGCATATGATATTTGGATTTGATAATCAAGTATGTCAAACTTGGTTGTTGAAGGTAGATGTTTGAAGAATGTTACCCTTCAAGTTCTACTAATGGTTCTATAAATAGTGTCTATCAACATCACCTATTGAGTGGAAATCGTGTTAAATCTTTTCAAGAATTATTTAAGGTTTTATCTAACATTTGCAGCTATAGCGAATTGGCTTGAAGGACTTGAGCGAACTATCTAGAGGGCTTGGGAGGTCACCAAAGGTTGGCGATTTGCCTAGAGATTGAAGATTGTTGATTATCCTTGGGCGATTAACTTGAGAGCTTGAAAAACATCATTTCGGAAGGTTTGTTGTTGATAAAAACCCTCGCCTAGGGTTTTAATAATTTTTGCTATTTTTCTTTGGTGGAGTGAGTCACTTTTGAGGTATGATTGGTGAGATTTGGGCTGAATAGTGCTTGAAAAATATTATAAAATTATTTGCATAATTTTATCTAGTAGGGCGATTCACTTGGAAAAATTTTTGAGGTTGTGAGAAGGGTTTGTGAAGGATTTAATATTCAGAAAAATATTCTTTAATTTTCCTTGGCTTGGCGAATTGATTTATGAGGTTGTGGACCTTATTTATGCTTGGAAAAATATTCAGATTTATTTTTATAATTTTTCCCAAGGACATCGAATTAATTTGCAAGTTGGGAAGGCTTTGTTGATAGCTATTTTTAAGGGTTTGACTTTCAAAAATTATTCCTAATTTTCGTTGAAGTTGGACGATTTGTGTGGAGATTTGAAGTGATCCTATTAAGCTGAATTTATTCTTTGAAAGCTTGAAGAATTACTAGGGCTTTTGGCCTAATTTTTAAGAGTATTCAAGGGTTTTGAAAGCTGATTGCAAAGGAAAAGGACTGTTGTATCAGCACCATATTAGCAGAATTTTACACTTATTTCCAGCAGCTACATCATTAATTTCACGCTACAAAAAGGTACACAAGTATAGCATGTTATTTGTTATTTATTGAAGCATTTGTGGAGTATTATTGTGAGGGTTTGGTAAGATCAATTGTGGTTAGGGTTTGCTAAGTTTGTGGGCAGCATTCAATTACTTTTCAGATTGGGGGTTTAAAGGAAATTATCTACTTTGCTTGAGATCCTATTTGGGGTCACTACAATGGTATCAGAGCCATATCTTGGCTATATTTGATGGGTGTTAGGGTTTGATTGTATGAGTGGTGCTAAGCAATTTTTAGTTTATCAAAAGAGGAAAGATAAGACTCCAAAGTGTTGAGAGTTTAAAATCAAAACAAATTATGGGTGACATGGATCACCAAGAGACAGATGGAGAAAGGAAGGAGAGGATGGACGAAGAGAGATCACAAAGGTATGATCAAAATCAAGAAATGATAGTTATAGTTTTGGAGGGTCTCCTACAACACTCTTGGTGATAAGAGTGATTTGAGGGCACCTAATGGTGATAATGGAGCTTCAAGTAGCAAGACAAATATGGGAAATGGATCACTCTTTCTTAGGCCCACTTTTCCTACTTTCATTCAGACAGAGGAAACCGTACCTAGGAGGGAGGGATCATCTAATCCCAGTGAGGAGCTAAACAAGGAGATAAATGAGTATGCAACTTTGGATAATGCAATAAAACAAGTTATGACATTTTCTGAGTATTCAACTTGGAAGAGGGGATACAATGGTCCCAACATCGGACAGAGATTCAGAGCCACTCAAGGAGATCTCCAACATGCGTTGGGGAAGATATCTCTTTCTACTTTTGATAAGTCACATAGGAATTTAGCGAGGGCTTGGATCCAGAAGGTGGACACCACCTTTTCATTTCACCCTATGGCATAGGATGAGGCTATTCAGTTTGTGACATTACATTTAGAGGGGGCAGCCCACGATTGGTGGTACCACAGATTGATCACACAGGGGCATCAACATATACGTTCATATGAGGAGTTTAGTAAGATATTGATAGAGAGATTTGATAGAGCGGATCCCGAACTTCATTTTCGAGATTTAGCTCAATTTAAGCAAATGGCCTTAGTTGATGAGTATGTTTCAGAGTTTCAAAGACTTGCAGTCATGGTTACTGACATTTCAGATAGGAGACTTGTGGTTTTATTCACTGAGGGCTTGGTTGATTCCTTGAGAGGATTGGTCAAGGCATTTGATCCACCATCATTGAAAGAAGCTATCTAAAAAGCCTATGACTTGGAGTCATCTACATTTAGAGGCAAGTTTCCACCTTTGGGACAGCCAAAGGGACAGTTTGTACCATCTTCCAGACAGCCTAGAGGTAGCGGTTGTGGGCAGCCTAAGGGCCACTATGTAGGGCCTCCTAAGGCCAATCTTGAGGGTCCTTTGACTAAACCAAATACTTTAGATTTGGGGCAGCCAAGGAGACTACCTCAAAGTAGTTTTGAGGAGAGGAAAGAATTAAGAAAGAAAAGACTTTGCTTTGATTGCAAGGATCCTTGGGTGAGAGGCCACAATTGTCGTGGCAAAGGACATTTCATTACATAGAGATAATTTCAAAAGAGGAGGATGAGAGAGAAGATGGTGGGACAGGCATCTATGAGGAAGTTTTTGAGATTGAAGGGGAAGAAGAGTTGAGTGGCACCTTGGCATCACTTTCAGGAACGCCTAGGTACTATCCCTTTAGAGTAAAGGGGTCTTTGAAGGGCAAGCCAATTACCATACTCATTGATAGTGGGGCAACTCATAACTTTATTGATAGAAGGCTTGCGAACTCTTTTGGTCTACAACCCATTGAGTTCAAGGGGTTTAAAGTCACGGTGGCAGATGGATTTACTATTCCTTGCACTACCAAAGTTCCAAAGCTTTGCATTAATTTGGAGGGGCACATAATAGAGGATGCTTTCTATGTAGTTGGTATTGGAGAGACCAATGTGGTCCTTGGCATTCAATGGATACAATCCCTTAGTGAGTACACACAGAATTACCAATCCATGGAATTGAAATTCAAAATGGAAAACAATGAGATTGCCTTGCATGGCTTGAGTGAAAGAGAAACACCTCCACCTTCATCAAACCATATGATGAAAGGGTGTTTTATGAGCATGAGATGGATTGGGAAAGAAGATAAGGATAGGGTTGTTCCTAGACACCATGGGCAGCCATCTACTTGCCAAAAAGGAGAGGTAAGGTTGCAAGAAATAAACATGAGTAATTCTGATTTTTACTTGTCACCTAATGGTTGGATAAATAAGTTTGCTTATTCACAAAGGCAGCGCCAAAATTGTTGTCAAACACACTTCATTCCTATATGTCAAAATAACACGAGGACTGATTATTTGAAAGAAAAGGTACAGCGATACGATAAAAATGAAAGTTCTGATTTTGGTGACATTAAAAATTTTAGATCCTCATAGAAAGTGCAGCCCCACATTCAAAGTACAAATTCTGATTTTTCTGAGAAAATTTCTGAGTTTGATGAGGAGGAACAGCCATCTAACAAAGATGGAAATAATGAAAATTGTTGCATGGAAAACCTCGAATACACATGGAAGGTACAGCTGTGTCTTGAAGGTATGAATTATGATTTTTTTTACCACTTCCAGCCTATGTTACATGGTGAAAATATTAATTTTGAAAAGCATGGCATCAAAAGAGAATTAGAGAATATATGTTATGAAGGAATGCTCTTCCCAATAATCCTTAAAGGAGAAACTGTGACATTGGACAGCCTTATGTATTATGAAAAATTAATTTTGTTTGACAGCCCTAACTCTCTCTTTGCAAAATTGGGATCATGAGATAATTATTGGAGAAATATGGAGCGAAAAGTGTCACTAAGAGGCAGTTTGATGTTGAAAATATTGAAGGTATGAGGTGAAAGCATGGTTGTACTTCATTGTTACAGCGCACCTAGATACATATTCAGATTTGTAAAGAAAAATACAGCCCTTGGGAAGGTAAATTTGATTAGTTTAGAGCATGTTAGTCTTCATGGTAAGTCGCATGGTTCTTTGAACAAGGCAAGGGTTCAAACGGAAGTATTTTCTTTATGGGAAACAATCTCAAGGAATGTGTGTGTATTAGAGGATGTTGGAGTAGCCCCATGGTTGTTGCAATTGTTTGAGGACAAGCAATTTTGGGCGGGGAGGACTGTAATGTCCCCAATTTTGCTCTAAAGCTTTGGAGGACCCTTAGTTCATTATTGTTCCAATAACTAAGGGTGAAAGAAGAAGGATCCTAATACACCACTTGTGAAAGGATATTTCAAAAAGGTACTTTATGATTCTAATTTTAAGTTATGTTTTGGAAAAAATGTACTTTATGTTTATTTCACTTAAGTGGGGAGAATTTATGAGTCTTGGCTTATAAGACTTAAATTGTTTTTAAAGATTAACCCTCTTTTTCTATTGTGGAGCGCCACACTTGGAGGAGGTTATTTAAGAGGTGTGAGGGCTCATTTGAAGATCATATGCTTATGATATTTGGATTTGATAATCAAGTATGTCAAGCTTGGTTGTTGAAGGTAGATGCTTGAAAAATGTTACCCTTCAAGTTCTACTAATGGTTCTATAAACGGTGTCTATCAACACCACCTATTGAGTGGAAATCGTGCTCAATCCCTTGAAGAGTTATTTAAAGTTTTATCTAACACTTGCAGTTGTAGCGAATTGGCTTGGAGGACTTAAGTGAACTATTTAGAGGGCTTGGGAGGTCACCAAAGGTTGGCGATTTGCCTAGAGATTGAAAATTGCTGATTATCCTTGGGCAATTCACCCGAGGGCTTGAAAAACATCATTTCGGAAGGTTTATTGTTGATAGAAACCCTCGCCTAGGGTTTTAATAATTTCTGTTATTTTTCCTTGGTGGAGCGAGTCACTTTTGAGGTATGATTGGTGAGATTTGGGCTGAATAGTGCTTGAAAAATATTATAAAATTATTTTCATAATTTTATCTAGTAGGACGAATCACTTGGAGAATCTTTTGAGGTTGTGAGAAGGGTTTGTGAAGGATTTAATATTTAGAAAAATATTCTTTAATGTTCCTTGGCTTGGCAAATTGATTTATGAGGTTGTGGACCTTATTTATGCTTGGAAAAATATTCAGATTTATTTTTATAATTTTTCCCAAGGAGATCGAATTAATTTGCAAGTTGGGAAGGCTTTGTAGATAGCTATTTTTAAGGGGTTTGACTTTCAAAAATTATTCCTAATTTTTCTTGAAGTTGGACGATTTGTGTGGAGATTTGAAGTGATCCTATTAAGCTAAATTTATTCTTTGAAAGCTTAGAGAATTATTAGGGCTTTTGGCCTAATTTTTAAGAGTATTCAAGAGTTTTGAAGATTGTTTGCAAAGGAAAAGGACTACTGTACCAGCACCATATTCGCATAATTTTACACTTATTTTCAACATCTACATCATTAATTTCATGCTACAAAAAGGTACACAAGTATAGCATTTCATTTGTTATTTATTGAAGCATTTGTGGAGTATTATTGTGAGGGTTTGGTAAGATCAATTGTGGTTAGGGTTTGCTGAGTTTGCGGGGAGCATTCAGTTACTTTTCAAATTGGGGGTTTAAAGGAAATTATCTATTTTGCTTAAGATCCTATTTGGGGTCACTACACCATAAACGTAAGAGTCAAGTTTGGCAAGCTGACTTGTTACTCGGACAACCCGGACTCAGTGAAAAAACTTGACCAAAACTTGGCAAAACTCCACAATGTTAAAAGTCATAAAAATAATCCCATATGAAATCAATTTCAGATACACTCAACTAATCAATTACATCTACCATACACACATATACACCAAGAAGTAAGTAATTAATGCATATCCAGCCCTTACACATAAACAATCAGCTCCTTCAACTTTCAAGCAAAAATGAAATATCAGAATGCGAGTGAGAGTGAAAAAGTGAAATGGGCAATTCAAATGAGTGTTAAAAAAGGCCATTTAGGTGTTTTAAGACCTAAGTGGGACTTTTATGTTTATCTTCTTTTTTTCTTTTTTGAATTGAGACTCGTTTTTTTAATGGAATGCAATGATTGCAGGATATACACGGCATTTCACACTTATTTCGAAATTAATGACACCCTTTGCCGTGTAAGCTTTGTTTAAGTTTTATTTGTATTCAGCCTTATAAGTTTAAGTTTAGCACAGATATGTATCATAACAAGGCACATGGCATCTGATATTCAGTGGATAAATGTAGCCAAGCCGAGGTAAACAGGGTTTTGTTAAATTTCTATACAGTTATATGCCTTTCAAAGGCTCACAGAATGCACTGAAATTGTTTGAAAAAAACTACAAACAAAATGGGGTCTAATGGAAGATAATGTGCGTTGATTTTGCAATGCAGATAAGGAAATGTAGCGGTTGGAGTTGTGAACACCTCAACACTATACAATGCCATCCATTTCTTATATCAATCTCAAAGCAACATGTAGAGAGGGTCAATCAAAGAAGGCAATAGCCGCAATGCACACTATGCTTACTGCACACAACCCTCCTCTAACTATCCTACATATATTTTACTGTTGCAAACCTTCAATGAAAAAAAAAGCAGACTCAGAGAGTCAGACTCACAAGTCCTGAAGGCAGACTTGCCAGGTCGGAAAACCTCGTCTGCAGCATTGCCAAGGGCTACTCGGACTCGGATTGGCAAGTGCTTGCTTGGACTTTCCAAGTCTCATTATCTAGCCCTTGTCTTTCCCTCCATCTTATTCTTTTTCCAATTTGAAAACTACTACATTAGAAATATGCATGTCACACGTCACAACAAGAAGTCCATAAGAACAGTAAATGCATAACTTGATGTCAGCTCAAAGGAGAATTTTAATAGGAATAGATTATATCGTTGTTTATAGCAATGATGATGTTTAAATACAAAAGAGTCAATCTTGATGGGTCATACTTATTTTTCAAATTAAAACAATGGACTAAAACAGGACTACCTTTTCCAGGAAAATTTGCCATAAATTGTTACTATGATGCATTCATGCATCTGTGAGCTTTCTCGTTAACACATCTATGGACCTGTGCACTACTAAATGCATGATTGAGGGCACTTCACACAACATAAAATAGACACTTAATTGGCCTCTTAGGTTTCAGTTGTAGAAATTAAACCCACAGCACACTTATTCCATTTAGCTCCTGCACAATTTCGTATAAGCTGCTTCTAAATTGTTCAACTCGTACTTTATAGAATCTAATAAAAATCAATTCAATGTCTTGAAGCTCTTCAAAATATCAACATGAGAGATAATAGCCTTTCATAAAACACTGCTAAGAACATGTCAAGAATATAGATAGGTAAAGATCAAAATCCCCAACAAGATCAGATTAATCAAAAATCAGAATGAAAGACGTGCTTACCAGCATCCATTGACTTGAGCTTGAATCATAGTACAAAAATGCAAGCCGTAGCCATACACATTGACTTTCAAGGGTTCTGAACCATTTTTTTCACAAGGTAATCCATTCCAACCAAGTGGAACAAGGGAAGTGGCTGTTTGAACAACAACTGGCTCTGCTATGTGTCCTAGTTCCACAGCACCAGCAACAGCCAGGCCCAGCCATTGCTGCAAATGCGGCAAATTTGGAAGATGCTCCATTCCCAAAACCGAAGCAGCATTGTTGCCCATGCAAAGGTCATAAATTCTTTTAACAAACACAAATTTGTATCATAATCAGATTTTTCTAGGCATGTCATAGGAATTCTACAAGAAATTACAAACCATCTGAAGCAAAGTATGAACATATAAGACAGCAATGCTCTTCAATGAGAAGAGAGGAATAAAACTACATTGTTCCCTAAGCTGTTTATCAAATGCATGATTTAGTAACAAAAATGTCTGAGAATGCAACTACAGAAAGTAATGAATACTGACAAAACCCTTCTGATAAACAAATTTAAAAAATCAGGCATTGTGTCATCAATAGTATAACATTGGACTTGTTATGCTCGATTTTTACCAGTTAAAAAGCTATGTCAAACAAGTCAAACTTTAAAAATTTGAGATTCCATTTCTAAATTGAGTCTGATGGTCATTGTGTCACAGTTGGTCATGCATAGTCCAGTTCAGGGCAGGCACGTCTTTACTCAGGTACAAACTTGATGCCAAATTTCATCCAAATGCATAGAAAATCTGTGCCAATATTTTTGATTTCTTTTATGACAGAGATTGGCAAACAGCTGGAGTTCATTTCTCCCATAGCAGGCATGGGATTGGCAAACTCAGCAGAAAAAAAATGTAAAAGTTCTATGAAACAGTTCTAGAGTAAAGAATCTAATCATCAAGGCATCTTAACCATCGTTTCAAGCTGAAACTAGTGCAGAGGGAGTTCATTCCAAAAATCTTTCTGGAGAGAACTCAACCTTACACAAGTTTGCAGTTCATGTTCATTTATCAGAAAGATTGAGAAGAGGCAAACTGGCTTCCACTCAGCTGAATACACATTTAAATGAGCAAATAAACGAGCAAACCATGTCTGGAACAGATATTTTCCTCATTCATCTGAAGAATTAGAGAGTATGTGCGATGTTCAACAAAGGATTTTTATTGAATAAATCACCATATTGACATCCCACATTCAAAGGGTAGCAAAGACATGTTAAATTTTTATATGAAAAGTCGCCTATTATAAGTTGTTCAAGCAATAGGATGGTTATGCTTGAACTCATACTTTAATCACATTATTTGGAATCCTTTGCTATGTTATTTGTTATGCAAATTAAGTTGACAATGATTTGTCACATTATTTCGAATCCTTAGTCATGTTATTTGTTATGCAAATAAAGTTGACAATGATTTTGTCACATTATTTGGAATCCCTAGTCATGTCATTTGTCATGCAAATGAAGTCAGATTTTGTCACATTATTTGAAATCCTTTGTCATGTTATTTGTTTTTGTTTTTTTTTGGGATTCGTGAATAAGGATTAAATGGGCCCCTTTCCCGTTATATTGATATCCAAAACATCCATTACATTTGCAGTAGCTAGAAAGCCACTCCGCCCTTCAGCCCTGAGAACAAAAACAAAAAAATAGCAACCTATGCTCTGATGAGACTAAACTCAAAAGAGGGGAACACCCCAAACAGAGCCGGATCCCTACTTAGCTACAGCCATCTGAACTTAGACATGCCCTAAGGACTTGCTCTCACAAAAAAAAAGAGACGATTCATTTCATGGACAAAAACAACAACAAAAATCAAACGACAGTCACCACTGTCCTTAAACAAAGCCAAGGGGCAAGTCACCACCCTTGTTGTCAACAGCAAAAAAAGAAGCGCCAACATGGAGGTCCAGACAAGCACCCAACCCAGCACGAGAAGAACCTGAGAAACTAACCAACCTCATTAGAAGTTTCACTACTTTGTCCACCAAAGCAACAGCCTTCTTCTCCATAAGAAAGTGGGTAGGCAAAACAAGGCGACACATAGTAGATAGATCCATCAAAGGAAAAACTGACCCAAAATTCACCTTCCCAAAATGTAGAAAATACTCCACTTTCTCCCTCCCATCAAGCAAGACAAGGAAACAGAATTCCAGCTCCCGGAATGATGCCACAGAACCAAACCTCTTACTTCAGCACCGGAAACAAGTTGATCACAAAGATCCAGCAAATTTGTCACCTCCAAAGCATGAGTCAAACCACCCCTATGCTCTGCAAGCACAAACTGTTCGGCAATGACTATGACAACACACTTATCCAGAATCAAGTGGAGGACATTAGAGTCAAACAGAGACGTGACCTCGGGATTTACCAAATTGCGCATCTCCAACTCCAAGTAATCTACTCCAAGAACCTCATTGACTACCTGAAGGACCTCCCCTTACAGAACTATAAAAAAAAATTTCATGTGATCGTCTATGATTGTGGAACGAAACCCCATTTCCCTCTTTTCCCCAAAACAGAAAAAATGAGCAAGTAAATACGACCACATGGCTGAGAGGCAAGACCTAACCAAAATTTTCTAAACAATTTGAGAGGAAGGAATGAAAGCATAAAGCTTTAATCTCGAGATGTACGGGCGCCAGCATATGCCAATCCTCCATGTCCAGCTTGCCCAGTTGTCCCTCTCACATGCCACTACCAACTATTACACCCCTTTCACATCATCACATGGAAAGCTCGCTACGTCAGAAAAAAGTGAGGGGCCATTATGATTTGAGAAGGCCAAAGATAAGCCAAGAAACCAGGATATTTACCCATATAAATAAGCTAATATTTATAGATAGGTAAATAATCGAAGATAGAGGTCGGTAGGATGCAAAGGGGATTAGAGTCATGTTCAATGCTTAGGAATGAGGCATACGAGGGGAGTCTTTAGCCCACTGCTCATCAAGGCCCGGCCATACTTCCACTACATTATCCACAATCAACAGAGTTGTTTGATCAATGCCTGAATTTTTCACTAGATCTGCCATCCCACTCACCTCATGGAAGCAATGTTGAGCATGCAATGAAGAGAAATCATCCAGAAGGGGCCAAATATAACAGAGAATGTTGTCTGGCTTCCAACACTGTGACCCCCTATTCTCTAAGGCTTTGATTATGACCATGGAATCTCCCTCAATAATAATCTTATCAATACCACAGGCTCTAACCAGCTGAATCCCCATGACCAAAACCTGAGCTTCAGCCTCATCATTAATGCCATCTGAAAGGCTCCAAGAGGCTGCCCTTATGAGAGACCCATTCCAATCCTAGATTACACACCCAGCTACGGTGGCCCCTGAGTTACCCCTTGCAGCACCATCAAAATTCAGTTTGAATAAACCAGGTTGCAGAGGCAACCACTATGAATGCAAATGATGATACCTATTCTGGTCAAAAACAAAAATCCTTGACCCATTAACAAGGTTTGTTATGTTACTTGTTATGCAAATAAAGTCGACAATGATTGTCTAATTGGATGTGCAATGATGTGCAATATTAGTACTATAATTGATTTTGTTTTGGTTAATAGAATCGGTACCTTAACAATTGTGGTCAAACCAATGCACCTCTCAGTCAACCAACCTATACGTAGCATGATGAAGGTTAGTGAAGGCAGCCCACATTGTCATACTCTCCCTGTACAATGGCTATTGGATGTACACTACCTTATATGTATAAAGTTATAGTTTTTTAATTCTATCTTGTGTGCAATATCTGGTATGTTGATTATTCTATTGTACTTTTCTATTGTGTTCTTCATTCCCTGTGTGAAGCCATGCCAGTAGAATGTACGGTCGACAATAATCATTAAAGATGCACAAAAATGGAGGCATAATTAAGGGTGAATGGGTTAACCAATCAAAAAGCTGAAAGAAACCAACTAGGAAAGACAAGATCAACTAATCCAATACTTCATGTTTCTTTGGGACCTATCAATGTGAGAGCACATACGAGAGGAGCCCTAACAAACCCAAGCGTCTCAAGACATTGTTTGGGACAGCCTAGCCTGTAGCGAACAAGTGGACCAATTGATGTGAAATATATTGAGACTATTGCCAAGGAACTTATATTTCTCGCCAATATCTGCATGTAGGAAAAGAATGAAGCTGAACGATAAAAGGTACAAACAGCAAGAAAAACGTCATCTAGTTGAAGAATGGTTTGAAGATCAGTGTCAGAGAAAGAATGAATGCACTTGATCCCAACAACAGGCAAAAGAAGATGCTATTGGTATCATGGAGAAGAATGTGAAATAATAAGATCATTTCAGCAAGAGGAGCAAAGAGAGCGAAGATAGAGGTTACACGAGGCATCCCATAACTTGCCACCTAAGGATCAAGCATAAATTCAAAGCCAAAGCCAAAACTAGAGATAAATGCAATAAGAGCCAAAAATTCTACCACTCGCTAACAATGAATGTGGGTTGATATTGTTCGGCAATTGCCCCTTTTAGATAAAGGAGGTGCAGACATTACTAACCAAGTTGGGTTGGAAGGTGTTGAAGAGGAGTCTATTGTGACTCAGGCATGAGGGAAGTCCTTGTCCCAAGACGAAGCTTGATGAATTCCTCATGGCCAAGGACAGAGAAGCATCTACTGAGAACATAAGGCATATTATTTTGATTGGAAGGCAAAGACACTCAACTGACGTCAAGGCCTAAGGCACTTGACAACCTCTTGACTGTAGATAATCCACTCGATGGCCTCCTAACTATAGATAGTCTACTCAACGACCACCTAACTATAGATAATCCACTCTAATGATAAGGAGAGAAAATCGAGGGCGACTATCTATAATCACATCTCAATCTCCCACCTACCTCTTGTTTTATCAAATTTGGGATTTATTGAAATCCCTAAATGACAACACTATTGTGCAAAATCAAGAGAATAATATAACAATAATGGCATTCACTAATTTGGAACTACTGTATTCTGGAAACTTGTTAAAAATGGAAAAATGTAATGAGAAAATAAAGACTTGGCTAGAAACTCTATCTTCGGGAAGAATCAGAGACTGAAACTTGTTGTGCAAGGAGGTTTGATGACTGGGATCAGTGATCAGGGATTAGATCTGAACCTGGACAAAAGCATTGGGAAGAGGACACTAGAGGGGTGGTGCTCTTATCCAACCTGGGGCACTCCTGTCCACTTGTAGTGAGGAAATCAACGTTTTTGAGTTCTCTGTGTCTTTGTCTGCAGACCCTGTATCTAGTGCGGGGGCTTACGATCACTTGCAGAGACAACTATATAATTGATTTTCCTTCAAAAACCCTAACTCCTTGACATGTGAAGGCCAATGCAAATCAATGGAAATGAGAGTCAGTGGTTGAATTTGGGCAATACCTCATCACCCCATGTGCTGAGCGTTGCCTACATACCAATACTCCAAAGAGAGATCAAACTTCATGTAGTTCTCCCATGCTACAGTGGTGTGTAAATAACTAGTGCAATATGCTAGATGTTGGTGCAAAATGGATGTGATTAAATGCTTCAACCATGACTTGTGACTTGTAAAATGTATTCATACTTGATCTCTAGGCTACTAGGGTTGTATGCAATCAAACTTGGGGAAAAAAAGGTACTTTGCCCTCAATGTGCAATTATGATTCTAGTGTTTTTCGATGTGGAAGCCTCTTCCTTACAAAATGGTTTGAAAAGTGTTTATATAGTCATATCTTTGAAATTCCTTCAAATGGGGCTCATTAGGGACATTGGCCGACCTTCCTATAGCTTTTGATTTTGTAAATTATGAATTGTCCCATTTTTCGAATTAATAAAATCAAAGGACCCAAAGCCTATTTTTATTTCCCATGGGCTAAGGGGGGAAGGAATTAAAAAAGGGAAATAATATTATAATAATTCATTAAGTTGTCCGAAAAGGTACTTTAAGTTTTAACTTGGAAAAAAAAGGGACACTTAGTGTATTATTATTGAATGAGGCCAAAAAGCAAATATTGGATACATGGCCAAAAAGGTAATTAATAATTATAATGATGGAAAAGGGTGAATATTCAGTTAAAAGCACTGTTGCAGGGAGACATGTCCCCCACCCCCCGGGACACGTCTCAGGTATGGAAACACGTTTTGGGTACGGAGATGGGTACAGAGACGTCCCTTGTGCCCGAAGATGTCTCCTTGCACGTTCCCACATCTCCAGCGCGTTCCCACGTCGAAATATGGCATCCCCAAAATGTTAAACAAGTAAAAAACTCTAAATGCATAAAAACGCAAAAAAAATGTGCAAAAAATTACAGAGCATCATTGAAGATCATTGACTCATTTGCAGTTGCAATAGGTCATTTGCAGGAATTCCTACCAATAAAGTTTCAGGGATTCCACTATGAGTTTTTTCATAAGGTTTTTTAATTTTCTTAGTAGGCTCAACCTGTCGTTGCCGGTTCATGACAATGCCTAGCAGTGTCATCAACGGCAATGCTTTGTTTTTTTTATCTTTTTTAATGTTCATAACAAGTACATATTTTTATGCGAACAAATTTTTTTAATTTATATTTTTTTCATAAAGGATAATAAAGCTCCAATAGCATTTGAAATTTCACATTTAATTTCAATAGACTAGAAGGAAATTTTGTGCCATCATGCATTAATATTAATCAACATAATTAATGACCTTCTAAAAGTGAAGCATAAAGTTAGAAAACACATTGACATTTGAGCGAAAGTGGCGGAGTTGTAAGAATGGTAGCATCATATATATGAGTAATTGTTTCAATGTTAATGTTGGTCTAACATTTTTACTGTATAAAATTTAAATTAATAAATAATAAATATTAAACATTATTTAATAAATTATTATTGATTTTAATATTTATTTTTTATGATTTTTAAATGTTTTAAAATTTAATTTAACTTTTTATTTGTTGTTTAGTATTTTTAAATTTCATTATTTAATAAATTAATATTTATAATTTTATTAATTATTATTGTTAGTATTGGCATTGCAATAATATAAATTTTATTAAATTTTTCATAATATATATAATATATAAATAATAAATATATATTGCCATCTCCCTGTACCCGTCTCCTATTTTTCAAAAAAACAACGTACCGATACTTATACCCGTCTCCTCGTACACACTCCTGGCAACTATGGTTAAAAGTAATATTTATTACTTTTAGGATTTTTGATGAAAAGACCTTATTAAAACAGTTGATTGGAAAAAGTGATGAATCATTCATTCATTCGAACACTTTTACAAAACCCTTGTTTTGCAAATTTGGGGCAGCAGCTTCAATATTTTACAAAGAGGACGAAAACCCTCTTGTGCACAGGTTTGGGGATGAAAACCCTCAAACCCATTTGGTAATTCCATTAAGGGATTACACCAAAGCTTTCAAATTCAAAGGAAATCCATCAAACATCGATAGAAAGACTCATTTACAGTTGTGTATGGGGCTGCAATAGTTCAGAAAATTATGTATATATTCTCTCGCAGTGACATTTCAGCTTGACGTCACTATTCATGACATTACTATTCACATCACTATTCATGATGTCACTATTCATTGTGGTACCTAGCCAGACTTTTTAGGCTTATCGTAATTGGGCATTGACTTTTATGCACTCAAGTTTGACTTTGTTGCATTGGTCGCTAGTTTTTAAGCGATGTCGTACCATGTTGAAGATTGTCGTACTGCTGCAACTAAGGTTTATTGTTGCCCTGCTATTTAGGTGTTAATTTTAACTCTGATTTTTAGGAAAAATTCAATTTTTATGCCTTTTGATGCTGTCATATTGTTCCAAGATATTTCCAGCTAGGGTTTCAAGAAAATATTTTACCTTTATGCTGTCCCAGATTAGGGCTTGGTGGAAAAAAAAAAAAAAACTAATATTTTGATTTTATTATGTATTTTGTATCTTTCATAATAGTTTTCACTTGTATGTACCTAAAGCGCTGCGTTCACCACTGTGTGGCCTGTGTCCATTCATATTCTTCATGGTTTGGATGAATTAAGCCATCATCTCCGTCAATCGCTCTTGAGTTTGAGTAAATTTTTCAAACCTAGCCCTATTCGGGTCATCCATGTCACTATGCCTTGACTGTACCAACTCTTCCCTTGGCTGCTCTTGATCTTCTACCTGATTTTTTGGACCCCCTTTTCTTTTCCCTTTCGTAGTACCTCTCTTCCCTATCACTATTTGGCATGAAGCCAACTCAAACCTCCACAACTAGCCAAGAATTTGGCTCTGATAATGTCCCTTTTAGAACAAAATTAGGCAAATCTAGAAATCGTTGCAAACCCTTGAATTGAAATTGCAATTTTTTTATTTATTGAAACCCTAACCCCCAAAAATTACAAATACCTAAAAGGGGCTAATTTATGATAAAATAAATCTAAATCATTTAGAAACCCATAGAAAATTATGGAAAATTCAATACAATTATTTGCCACATAAATCTGATTTTTTGAATAAATTAAAAGTCGGAAAACTCTGAATAATTTCCAGCTGAGAGTAGAGATGAATTAACATCAATAACCACCCACTTCACAAGGTAATTGTTAGGTATGGCTCCTCCAAGGCAGTCGCCAACCTTCTTGATATCCCTTATTGTTGTTCACTGCCCTAACACCCAACCCTACTGCTGCATCAGCACCTTCAAACCCTCCACAGTCCTATGTGCAAGCCAAAAAGGCCTCCCATGAGGTACATTGACCCTTCAAGGCTGTTGATGATCGTTCACTGCCCTTTGAGCTGATCCTTGAAGCCGAAATGACGAATTTGAAGCCCTAAACGTGGTCTTTGAATGAGAACACCAGTTGAGTATGAAGGGTTTACGTCCTTCAATACTAAAGCAAGTGAGGGTTTCTGTCCTCCAAGCTAATTGTTCAAGCAAGCATGCTTTGACAATAATAAATTTGATTTCATGATAATAGATAGATCCCAAAATTAGATCTCCCTATCTCCCTTTATACCCCTTTTTCCTCCAATTTACTTTATATATTAAGGGCCGACTTATATCAGATTAGAGAAGTCCCCCTTCTTTATTACAACTCAATTTAGAAAGAAGTTGCCGACATGTTACTTTTAGCAACTTGAACAAAGAACCAAGTTTCCCTTGTATTCCCTTTTAGCCCACGGAAAGTCAAATTGAGCCAAAGGTCTCCTTAGCAAGCTAACATTGAAAAGGGGACATTACATTCGCTGTAATGCAACATTATTAGTTGGCGTAGATCAACTTGGCCGATGGCAACATGTCAAGATACCTGAAGTTACCATGCGAATTTACGACACAATACTTTGTAGATGTGGTGAATGGCATCTCAAATATGCAGAAGATAACCATGCACGTGCAAAGGATAGATGCAAATGTCCACACCCTTCGCGCCAAATATGTACGCCCAAGGGAAGCCACACTAAAGGAAGACGATGAGGAGGTGCTTCGTTATCCCGATACAAAGTGTTATCATAGAGGGTCGGGCACACAAGCTTTATTATATGCTCAAGCCAAAGAGAAGAGAATCAGCAAAGAAGTGCAAGGATGGGATGATATAACACTGCCACCTTTGTTGAAGCCAAGCAATTAACAAGCCGCCTCCTCCAAAACGAAAAAAATAAAGAATTGAAGCCGCTATCTCCTTTGTGAAGGGACTTGAAGGAAATGAAGTCAAACGATATGCCTCTAAAGAATTAGAAACAATGGATTAAGCCCATCGACCCAAGGCTGCCTTCTCCACCAGTTTGTGCCCACCAAAACAAATGTGGAGCAAGAAAGGAAAGCATCGCGGAAGACCTCCGCAATACCGATGCGCACTAAACAAGTGCAACAAGAAACAAGGCAAGAAGCGCAAACCACTCCTAAAGATAAGGGGCGAGAAAAAGAGAAAGCATAGGATTCCCCACGCGCAAGCAAACAAGGACCTGCAGAGAAAAAGGCAGCATAAGACTCCCCCTGCACAAGTGAACAAGAGCAAGAAGCAAAGAAAGAGGGGCATGCAAAGTGGGAAAAAAGTGGAGGGAAGCATGAGATGGAGCTAGATAGTGTGCAAAGCTTGGAGGCAACAATGGATAAAGGAGATGATGTAGCCATGCAACATCTAAAAGACATGGACTCCATAATGAGGCCCCAAGAAGAGAAACCTGGCAGGGAAGAGTCGGAACAACAATAGAAGAAGTACTAGAGACAGAAGAGAGAGAAGGCAGCGAAGTAATAAACAGGTTGGATGGAAGAGAGCCCCCCACAAAAGGAACAAGAAGAGGAGGATAACATTCGCACCAAAATCCAGGGCGCCATGAGGAATGAAGAGTTGTATATGTGGAATGCAACAAGGCTTAAATATGCCACAACAAAAACCTGCGAGTAAATGCCCTCTGCCTTGGATGCATATGTAGACAAACCATTATTTGAAGTTCCTATGGTGGCAAGATTGGATCCCCCACCAGAAGTCACTGAAGGTCGAGCCCTGATTTTTGTGAATCCTATGAACATGAGTGATGTACAAGCAGGGAGAGCGCTGGTGAGATTCGCTGCAGAGGTTGCCAGAAAAAACTTGATGAACAACACAACCTGCAAGCTACAAAGGCACACAACAAAGGAAGTGTCAAAGGCGCTTAAAAAGAAAGAGAAGAAACGCACCACAGCAGAGAGCACGCTTGAGGAAGATCAAGGGAAGCACATAGTAGTGGAGCATAGGGTAGCTATCTGGAGCTCAAAGCTCTGAAGTTATGTTAACGGGACCTAATGAAGCAATCAAGCATACTAGATGGAGTTGACATAACCCAAGCCAAGGATATGAAAAAGATAGAAATTATAATTGATCAATTTCTAAAGAGGGGGAAAGGCATCAAAGATGCACGGGAAGAAATTAATAAGACCAAAATTGAGTTTGTCGAAACATTGCAAAGTTGTAAGGACACATTGAATAAGCTTTCAAAAATCGTGATGGCAGCAAAACAACTATTTTTTAATTTCTCGTGGCAAACAACTATAATTAATGCGCATCTCCACAAAGAAGAACAAGGGTAGAGTGCGCTACCTGCCCAAGTATATACAAATAAAAATAAGGAATGTACAAAAATTTTGCAAGAGGCTAAAGAAATTGGTCGGACAATAAGTGCAAAGGAGTTCGAGCGGCACTTCTCAGAGCTTCAATTAAAGACTATTGATGAGGAAAGCTTTCTTGAGGAGAAAATAAAGAAAACCACCAAGAAGATATGTAACATAAAACATTAGGTCGAAGAACTCCAAGAACAACCTCCAACCTTAAGGGGATTGGGCACACAAATAATAAGTGTCGCAAAGAACATCTAAAGCATGCTCAAAAGGTGGGTCACTTTTGAAGAAGAGATGAAGTAGGAAGCACCCAAATTCTTTGATTCAATGTAATAAAGTTGTCCAAGGACGGACAACAATATTAGTGTGGGGTAATGTTGAACCCCAAATTTTGGCTAAGTATGGATGCACGCAGGAATAACAGAGAGAGAACGCGTGCAAGAGGTGAATTATATCAGAACGTGCAAGAGTTAGGATAGGTGCCTGCACGAGGAGGGGCACCTCAAGTTTTGACCAAGTGTGGGATTAGAGAAGCATGCGAAGATGGGGAGGTACACATGAGCCGAAGTCTTCGGGAGCCAAACTATATAGACCAAGTCAAGAAGCAATGCATAATGCAGAGCGCAAGTATTGGGAAGAGTTACACAAACTACAAAGCAAGAGAATCGAGAAGACAGTTGCACAATCTATAGGGCGCAAAAGGCAGAGATCGTGACCAACCCAACAAGAGCGAATCAGTTGCAAATGTAATGACCAAACCAACTACGAGAATATAGTGAGTGATGGTGAAGATCTAGCATTGTGTATAAGTCAAACATCAACTATTTTGTAATAACGGATTCTAATTATAGTCAAAAATTTGAGCCATGCATGGGCATTTATTTATTGTTTGTAACCATAAAGGCGTGGTATGAGCATGTATAAATACCCCCCTCGTTAGATAGAAAAGGTTGGTGATACTATTGTGGTTGATATTTTTGTTACTACTATTGTTGGTGGTGGTGGTGGTGGTTGTTGATTTTATTGTTACTATTGTTATTGCCCAAATGAGCCTAGACTTTTACTTGTGTTTCTGTGATACATGAGTATGTAAATGAATGTTCATATTTGTGTCGTACCATGTCTTTGTCTTGCACCAAGTTCTAAATCATTTTACATTTAAGTACTTATGTATTTAAGCATATATTGCATGGTCAAATAAAATTGTCCATTAGTTCTTAGCTTAACTAGCATGAAAGACAGGGTTTGCCCCATTGCCAACTAGCTCAACGGAGGCCTAGAAACCTCTCTCTACACCTTGAGTGAGCGCACAAGACTTCCCTTGCGTGATATGCTAGTGCAGCTGAGCTTAGTGTCTAGGGTTTTTGCATGTGTGGCACAGGACTAGGGCACATGCATATGTTAGGTTGAAGAGGAACAAAAAAAACCCCAATTCATAGTGAAAGTTTTGATTGGGTTTTGCAACTCATGTGCAATGTAAACCAAATTATAACCAAATAAACAAAGATGCTCCTTTGTCTCCTAAAGAATCGAATAATCAAAGGCAACCATGATTTCGAAACATGAACCCCCTGTCGAAATTAAATCCCTACTGAAGATGTCCAAGTTTGAATTTTTTAAATGCAAAACAAAAAAAATGTTTTTTCCCCTGCGGGTCCCTATCGAACTCACCATGGGTACCTCCCAACAAGGCTAGATACGCTCGAGTTCGTCCTAGGATGAACATGGTAGCAAGGCTAGATACACTCGAGTTCATCCTAGGACAAACCCGGCCATACCCAACCCTATTGGGCAATGCCTGCAACGAATTTAAAGATAAATTGAACTAGGACCAGTTCCTATTGTATCGGGACTGGCCCCCTAGGTGTAAGGACCTGATAACAGATGTTAATATAAGTCCATCAATGTAAGTAATAGTACTAAAATTGAACGAATCTAAGGAATATGTGTGAAATGTATCGAACTTGGATAATCCTACTACTAGAGATGTATTTTCATTCATTCTTAAGTAGTCGCACATCAAACCTATTTCATGCATCTCTAACACTTAACATTTGTTGATTGCTAAGTTTTAACACTGGTAGTCCCCATTAGCTAAGGATTGTTTTTTAGTAAGATTTTTTTCGTTGAGAACTCATATTGTAAGCCTACTTGTGCGCCATTCATATCAAATTCATTTGCATTGTCACTAGTTGTTACACCCCTAGTTATTCACTTTTCATTATCTGTAATGTCAAGGTTTGGGGAAGCCGACTTATGTCACTAGTTGTTACACCCCTAGTTATTCACTTTTCATTATTTGGAATATCGAGTTCTTAATTTTGGTCACAACTATCTAGGTCTCTGGTAAGACTTGAAAATAGCATTAAACCATAAAACTTTGTGGTCTTTGCTACCCTTAGGAATACTTATTAACTAGTCAAATTTTAGAGAATCAAAAGCCAACTCAAATTAACAATCATGTCAGAACCTCATGAAAAACATGAACTCCCACACAAGTAGGATGTAATGTCCCCAAATGGAATGATTTAACCAAAACGGAGTTTCCCCTAAAAGCCACAATTTTTGAATTCTGAATTTAGAAAAATCAATAAACCCTAGCTACTGTAATTGCACCTCCAAACAAAAAATTAACTCAAATTCACCTTGAAAGAAATAGCAAAGAAATACCTTGTGAATTTGGCCACCAATGGCTCTTACTGCAATAAAGAAAGACCCTGAAATGAATGTTTCAATCTCCCAAACCCTAGCACCACACTAGCTGAATTGAAGTCCTTTCCCACTCTAATACCTGCTCAAGCTTCATCCAATCCAATCGCCAATATTCAAAAAATTACTGCAATAATTATATTAGAACGAAACCCTTGCAAATCTGCCCTCAACAAATATTATTTCTTATCAATAGCTGAAAACTTTAAAAATTCATAACTCCCTCGATATTTGGAATTATGATGCAAATAAGAGCTAAAATTGATCACAAAAATGACTATCAACTAAAAATAATTTCAGAATTTTCCTCCGATGGAAAGGTCACCGAAACTTGCTCTAAAATTATGAAAACCCTAGTTTTCAGAATTTACCTCTTCAAACATCAAACCCTCAATCCCAAACAAGTCGCCACACTTTGAAAAATTAATGCAAATAGTAATCAGATTTACTATGCTCAAATTGGACCTCAAATAGTCCACCAAACCCTCTCAATAAACTCACAAAGTAAATCGCCCCACTCTAGGGCAAGTAACAAAACCTCCTTTAGCAAAGGTGGTGTCAAAAGACACCTTTTGTAAAATAATCAACTCCAAATCTGCGAACACCTACTAGGCATGCATCCCAATATCTTCTTCAAGCATGAAGAAATAATATCAAATTCAATATATCTTCAATTGTGATCTTCACCTTGTATTTGTACCTTCCAAAAGGGATAGGGGGGCAAACGGCAAACCACCTTGGGGAGGTAAAATACCACATAACCCTCTTTTGCCAACTTTTAAGATATCTTTTCCTTTTCTTTGTTTTAGCTCCCAAGCAGACATTCCTTTTAATTTCACTTTGAGCTTTTTTGAATTAATTAAATAACTTGACTTAATAAATTAGTAATTAAAATTATTTTTTGGCAAATTAAATAATTATTTATATTAGGTCCTTGCTTAAATAATTAATTAAATTGCTCTAATAATTAAAGTGAAAAAAATCACTTTTCAAGTAATTTATTAATTATAAAACCCCTTAGAATAATCATTAAAATTAATTTAATTTTCCAAATGGTTAAAACCACTTTTTCGGTAATTCGAATAATTATCCAAGATAGATCTATTTTAATAATTAATTAAATTGTCTTATATTTTCAAATGATTACAATCACTATTTAGGCAATTTTATTAATTATTAAAATTATATGAAAAGGGGACATTACATAGGAGCATGACAGCACAAGTACTAGTGAATAAGAACAGTAGAAACAACAACATTAATTGTCGTCAATCCCACAAAAAATGGTTAAAGTAGTTGTTAATTACATTCTACATTATGTATCACCACCTCTGAAGTGCAAATCCAAGACATGCATAGAGACAACCAAGTCAGAAATCAAAAAAAAAATTGTGACAATTATAAAACTATCAAATAATATTAGGAGCACGAGCCAATAACAACTCAGAGGGAGCCCATGGCAATAGAAGCCCTGAAACCAGCTTTGGAGTTGGACATGGTACCACCAATATGAGTAGCATGCAAAATGACAACATCAACACCAACCTAAGAGGGGTACTAGGCACGATTATGGGATTCAACGTACACCAAAGCATACTATTTATCAACAATAACAGCTTCAGCATGGTATCCGACTTACACCAGGGATATGGGAGCATGCCCTTTATCAATAATAGTACCATTGGCATGGGAACCGACATAGATTAAGGATATGGGAGCATGCCATTGACCAACAACGGCGGTACTCCTAGCTATGTGCCATATCCACTCATGGGATTCACAATACCTACAACACTAAGAGGGGGATATACCAGCCACAAAAATACATTTGCAATAGGAGCACCCTATGTTTATGGGGAAATGCCGCCAAATCAAAGATATGGAGGATAACATTATGCATGAAGGCCTCACTTTCCCAAGATGGAGCACATAACTTTGATCAACAAGATGTTAATTCTTAGCTCAGCCTAATGGAATGATGCTTCGAACATAACAACACACTTCCACATATGAAGGTAGACTTTGCTTCTTTGTACTTGGAAGTGGAGCTTTGTCAATGGTATGAATGGATTTGTAGTGAAAGATCAAAAACACTACTTACTTGGTTAGATTTTGTGAAGGATATTACCTTGAGAACACATGGAACAGTGAATTCTTAATGCAGCTTTCTAAATTTAGGCATACAGAGGTGGTAGCTGAATACAATTCTCAACATCTTAAACTGTCTACAAGAACCAAGAATTTGGATATGTATAAGCGCTTAACTTTATCTCAGAGAATTAAATGAGACTAGGAGTTCAAAAATCCATAGCAGTCAAACAAGCCATGTGCAAGGAACTATATTTTTAGAAGAGGAACTACTGCCTCAAGGGAAGGATCCAATCTTCACAAGCAACTTTTGGGCCCTCTGCTTGCCACTTTGGGTACCAAATTGGCCCATAGCTCTTCTTATCACCCTCAATTAGATGGTCAAATATAGATTATAAAAAAAATGTTTAGAAGGATTCCTTTGTTGTTTCACTTCTAACAAGCAATCTCAACGGTGCATGTTGCTTCCAATGACTGATGGTCATATAACTCTACTTTTCATACCTGAACCAAGATAACTCTATGGCTAGCCTCAACCATCCACTACTTCCTATTTGTAGGTTTTCTCCAAGATCCAGGTGTTAGATGATTATCTTCAGCATCAACAAAATGTTCTTCAGGTCCTCAAGGAAAACTTGGTCATGGCTCAAAAATTAGGACAAACAACAAGCACATCAGCATTAGAGTGAAAAGCATTTCAAGGATGCTGATTGGGTTTTCCTTCAACTTCAACCTTACCAGCAGATATCCATCTGACAATGAAAATACAACAAGTTGGCTCCTATGTTCTTTGTTCCCTATAGAATAATATACACGACTGGCGGTTTTGCTTACAAATCTGAACTATCCCCTTGGCTGAGAGGATTCACCTCGTCTTTCATGTGCATGTTTGAAGGTCATTGGGAATAAAATTGCAGTCAAAACAGACCATCCTGAACATGATGAATAAGGAAGAATCAGCATGGAACTAGAAGCAGTAGCGAATGAGCCATCTCTAAATACCTCATAAAGTGGAACAAACTACCAGCAATAGACTATACTTGGGAAGATGAGAACTTTCGCCAGAAGCATCAGCAACTCTTACACGTTGAGATCAACAGTTTTCTGAAGAGGGAGGGCATGAGATGCCCCTACTCATTCAGTTATCGTTATATGTAATGTTGGGTTATGACTAGCCAACATGTGCACATAACCTTTGACTACTCATATAGTAGTTTTAAGCACAATTTTTTCTATGGATTCAACTTCATTAGGGCTTTGGGGATGCCCCAACCTAATATTATCTACAATATTAGGAATGCAAGGCATCTGTTGTGGAATTCTCTTGTTTTGTATTTACATTCTTCTTCTTGGAGGTTTCCTCTTCACAGTGGCTCTGCTTTCCTTCTTTTATTTACTATTATCGACCTAGAGTCACCATCTACATACCGGATCTGCACTATTCCGAATACATGTCCACAGTGAAGTGGATACTGGCTACTGCTGCTATCTTGAATTTTTGTCTGCATTTGGAGTGAATTATTGCTGCTATCTATGTTATCTTTTCATTCAACAATATAGTAATATCATAAAACTTGTCTTGGTAACCAGACTACATTTGCAGTAATGAAATAGAGATTGCATGGCAAAATATTGCCTTGGTAGCAATAGTGTAAAATGATAAGCCATTATTAGAATAATGATTGAATGAGTTCAAGAAACTAAAATTGAAGACGCGAGTATGAATCATAAGTAAATTAAATACAGCTGCTCTTATAGTCTTACCAATAAAGGTCTTGTATCAGAAGAATACATTCTTTTGACAATGACATTGCCAAGAGTTACTTTCAATGGATATGAAATTTGTAGATCGCTATTTACTTGATAATTTCCCATGATCGTTAATTATCCTATCAGATGTACTATATTTCTTTTTTGAGTTGCTATCGTCAAAGAAATGTTTCATATTAAAAAAGGATAGCAATATCCATGCAAGCAACCACATGGCTAGCATAAAGCCATTCGACATTTGTTGCTGAGCATTACTTCAGTGTCCGAGAAATAAGTTTCCTAAGATTAGGAGTGTTTACTATTAAATAATTCATTCAATATAGGTATATTGCCAAAATCAGTCCCACCTAAAATTGTGACAGCAATTAACAAATTCTCAGTGTGATGGTAAGGCTTATCGTTTCATAAGAACCCTGTCATAATGATACTGCAATAACTACTAAGATTAAGAAAATTCAGTTCTAGCAAAACAAACTAGTGTATGAATTGAGGAGATTGAGAAAATTACTTTTGAAAGCGAGATCTGTATGATTTCATTGAATGCGACTGAAACCGCTCCCTCAACTCTGCAAGGACAGACTGTACCTGCAAATACCTTTGCCAAAAACACAATCAACCAAGATAAGAGCATTCATATCCTAGACACAATGCACGTGAATCGGCCAAAAGCATCACATACAATCAGGAATGCATATCCCAAATTGAATTGCTCACAAAAAATGAAAATACCGAAACAAAAATTAAATTTTGTTCCAAAATAGAATGGATCTGGCAATATGTCTGTGGAATAACTTGCTGAATAAAGAGGACAAAGTCAAATACCGAAGTTAGTTTAGTGTATTCTGATGCAGATAGTGGTTCAACCGATGACTTCCCCAATAAATAGAGCTGACAATATTCAGTATGGATAACAAATGGAAAGTCAGCATGGGTGTTGATATAAAAATAAAATAATAAATTAAAATTGAGTATAGGTTTTAGCAAATGATGTGTTTTTTCAACTGAGAAAATTTGGCAATACAATTGTGACATTTAAGATTATTATTCGCCTTACAATGATTCATTTTTTGTGCTCATCTCACCATGGTAGGTCACCAAAAAACAAAAGGACCACCTTAGGACAGCCAAATCAGATTTATTATTGTTATTCAGAAAACATCAACTGAGGGAAAGGGTTTGAAGTGTGGGAAAGGGTACTATTAGGTCATATTTAAGGTCGAAGAGGGGTGGACCAACCCAGTGGCTTCTCTCCTGCATGTTGATTTTATGTTCATTACATTTTTCATGCCATGGATAGCATAATCCATAGATATTGGACTGTATAATCTAATTTCCATACTTTTAATGCAAATCAACTAATTGTGGAATTAATTCTTGGATTAAGTTGTGTATGAGTTTTATTTACTAGCTTAATCCAGAAATGCAATTCCCACTCCGCTTAATCCAAAAAATCAGCAAACAATACGCACTCCAAAAGCTTGCAAAATTTATATATCAACCATTTTATTCTTCATGTGAAATTAAGTAATTGAATTACATTTTGATATGTACTACAAATTTAGCACGAATTTGTTTATATGTAAACATCTTTAAAATTAAAATCTTGTGAAACAAAAAATAACAACCTTTTGCAAATTTCCTATAATTTATGAGTTTCCAATTTTCTGAGTCTGATCCAAGTCCAAGTCAACTTGGTGTATTGGTCTTTACAAATCCGAGTCTAGCTACTTTGGGGTATAATGTTTCTGGTGCTCATCATGGCCAGATATGGCATAGATATAACTCTTAGCAGAAGCTTATATATTAAGAGGTCTATTTTGGGACATGCTGAAGCTGTTCTACTAACTCGTAGCATGCTAGAAGTAAGTAATTTCTGGAAGCAATATAGTTGTGTTTTGTGGTGGCTATAGATAGAAGGGGAAGTATGGAAAAGAAAGAGGAGGAACAGAAAGACAGCCACAAAATGCATCATCTCGCGACTGATGTTGCTTCAAAAAATGATGCAGGACGAGGAATGTAAAAACTTCACTGACAAGAAGAGAAGGTTGTTGCCTGTTTGAATGTCAAGGGGAAAATTTGGAGATACGTCAGAGTTTGACAAAGATAAACTTGAGAAGCGCTGAATGTTTAATCTAGCTTAAGGCTGTGGACATACCAGGAGTTTCAGAAGCCTGTTTAACATTGTAGCAGAAGTAAATCACAACACTAAGAAAATAGCAGTGGGTTTATGTCGATCCATTCTGGAAAACTGGATAATAACCACTTGTAACTTTCTGCAAGAATTTGAAATTTGAAGAAAGTCAAGGGCTCTGCTGGTTGTGGGAGTGTGGAGGTTTTTGCTGTTATGTTGGACTAAGTTATTAAAGAACAGTGGCCAAGCAAGCATGAGTATGATCTTCTCCATGAGATGAGAAAACACAGGCTTTAAATTCTAAAGAATGGAAACTTAAATTTCAAAAATATAACACATTAGACCTGTGCAGCTTCGAAGAGTGAATTGCCGGCACAACGAGGAGCTGTGGAAATGCCTATCAAGGTGAAGAAGAAAGTTCACATTGTGAACATTAACAATTTATATGTCAACTTCCTAAGCTTGTTCTTTTCAGAATTTCAGGGACTGAAACTGGTCCTCCTGTGAATTTTGGGGAAAAATGAATGTTATCTATTTTATAGTTATCTGGATTGTTAGTTTAACTTATTATATATATCTGGTATACATGTTTATATGGGATTAGTAATGGGTACTGTTATTAGAGAAGCCTTGTTTTTAAGCTATAGTTTGGTCTCTGGGTATAGAGTTTTGCCAGTCTGGGTTGGATAGGAGAATATTTTGAAAGGGAATCTCATGGTTTTTTGCCCTTAGTGGTCTTTGGTATCTGGTTGCCTGGCTATTCTGGATGTTTTGAGAAAATTCCAACCAACCGTATTTTATGGACATAATATTTATATCGCGATATAAAAAAATCTTTTTGGCATAGCACAAAAAAGCAAAAACCATTTGAAACACAAGATCAATATAGATGTCACTTAATTGTTAGGCCGCAATATAACTCTCTCTAAATGAATGATTTTGTTAACATCAGATTGTACCACACATGAAAAATTATTTTTTTCAGATTTCTTTCTTCAAGCTTGTAAGAATCTGCAGTGTTCTCAGAAAATTCTTAAAATAATGACATTTGAATGAGACTCATATAGGAAATTTTAACACACTTTCAACCCAAAAACGTGCCAATTTATTTCTCAAAACTTTAGGTTGTGAACTTGTTGAGCTAACGGTTCATTTGAAACACGAGGTCATTCTACATGCATCTCAGTTGTTACCTTACAATATATCTAAATGGATTATTTTTTTTGAAGACTAGTACATATCATGAAGGAATATTAGAGTTTAAGAATAATATTCCAAGATTGGACATATCTGCAGGAAGGCCAAAGAAATCTACAATATTAAGACTTAAATGAGAATCACACAGGAACTTTCAATGCACCAACTACCAGGAAGCATAATTCTTCCAGCCTCCAGGGAAGGGTGTGACCACAATAAAATGAAAACTAAGATTGATTGAAACTTAGAAGAAGTTTGAAAACAAAGCTTAATTTTTAGAAGACTCACAACATCAACTCATCCACCTAGTATTTTTCCTCTCTAAGCATATTATTGCTATAGCATTCGGAAGATATATAAATGTTGCACAAACCTCTTGCCTCACCATTTAATTCAACAGTGATGGTGGCTCATGTGATGTCCCCTTTTCATATAATAGTGATTTTAATAGAACTATCAATTAATTAATCATTCAAAAATATAAGGCAATTAATTAATTATTAAAATAGATCTATCTTGGATAAATTATTCAAATTACCGGAAAAGTGGTTTTAACCATGTGGAAAATTAAGATAATTTTAATGATTATTCTAGGGGCTTTATAATTAATAAATTGCTTGAAAAGTGATTTTTATCATTTTAATTATTAGAGCAATTTAATTAATTATTTAAGGACTTAATTATTTAATTTACCAAAAAGTAATTTTAATTACTAAATTATTAAGGCAAGTTATTTAATTAATTTAAAAAGGCCTAAAGTAAAATTAAAAGGAATGTCGGCTTGGGAGCTAAAACAAAGAAAATAAAAAGATATCCTAAAAGTTGGCAAAAGAGAGTTATGTGGTATTTTACCTCCCCAAGGTAGTTCGCCCTCCTTTGGAAGGTACAAATACAAAGTGAAGATCACAATTGAAGATATGTTAAATTTTGATAATTGTTTTTCATGCTTGAAAAAACTATTAGGATGCATGCCCAATAGGTATTCGCGATTGTTGGTGATCATTCTAAAAAAAGTGTCTTGTTACTTGCCCTAGAAGTAGGGCGATTTACTTTGAGGAGTTCTTATGAAGTTTTCATGAAGATTTTGAGGCTCATTTCTTGCATATTAACTTTGATAAATATTTGCCCTATTTTTGCAAGTGGAGAGAACTACTTTGAAGGCTTGATTGAAGGTTTGGAGGCCTCTTTTTGGTCCATTTATGCAAATTAAATATTCTGAATTTATTTGGTAATTTTATGCGTATTGGCGTGAAGTTTTGGAGAAGTTTCGTGGAAGGTTTGAAGTCCGAAATTGATAGAAAATTAAATAATAATTTTCAGATTATTATTTGATTAATTTTGACAAGTTTGGAGGTCTTTTTCACTTATGAAAGACAAGATCTTGCTCTTCTATTTTTCTGCTAATTATCCTGCACTTGACAACTTGGGCGATTGGCTTGGAGGGCACTTTTTGGCCATTTTTATGCCTTAGAAAGTTCGATGGATTTTTCTGGTATTTTTTGGGCACGTGTGGTGAATTTTGGCGAGGGTTTGAAATAGAAAAATATCAAGAACAGCTGTGTTTTTAAGAAAAAATCAGATTTTTACAGCCATCATAAAGTGGCATTTGAGCATCAATAATTTGGCTAAAAGGTACTTATTTTATGCATTAATTTTCTGATTATTTTTGCAAGCATGCAAATAATTTTGGAATAAGTTATTAGCTGGAAATCATCTACCAAACTCTACTATTGTGGCGCCTAGGATTTCTAGGGCTTTGACAAGGGTTTTTAGAGCATTATTTGCAAACTAGGGTTTGTTGTTTTCATTTTTAGAATTTTGGAATTTAGGGGAAAACCCCTTTTGTGTGAAATTGTCCCATTTGGGGACATTACAGCTCATCATACTAGAAAAGGCCTACCACTTTGAAACAAGGAACATGCAAAATGCTTACTTGGAAAGCATGTTTTTCCAACCCATATAATAAGAAATAAGCACGTCCGCTTTTGAATAACTAATGACTATTTTTTTCTTCTGAACAGCGATTACATAAACCCTTAAAATTTCTAAAGTTAGTGATACTGTGATATAATATGCTCATTCAAATGCATGTTTAGCTTTCTTTTCCTGTCAGAAATTTGTCAACCACTTCTTATATCTAAGGTTTCATTTTACCAGCACATCTTTTAAGGTTCCCATGACTATTAAAAACAATAACTCATCTAAACTTTTTGTTTTAATAGTTCAAGAGACAAACACAATCTCAACAGTTCTTCATATCTAGTAATTTCAAAAGATTGTCTACCTAAGCAAACTAAAATGTTTAGAATCCACCACATTGGATTGAATCCAAAAGTAAAGAAAATAATAAAAGCTTATCTACTTAATACATATTCCTTAAAAAAATGCAGGTACATCTTGATCCTTTTTCCAATTGCTCTATCAATAAACCAATCATAGACAAAACAAAACAAAAAGGCACTTGGACACGGTACATGCAGATGCAGGAAATCCTCAACATATGGTCCATGAAATTCTCAATGCCAATGAAACCTAGAAAGTATATATAGCCATGTAAAATAATAGAAATTGGTTGCAATAAACTATTACCCACATAAGTATCCAAAAGTAAATAATACAGCACCAAATTGTGAGAATCTGTTCTTTTACCTCTCCAAATGGAACGTAAGAAGGCAAGGAAGGCACCCGGGTCCAGTGTACGTGTTCTTCACTTTTTGCTTTTCTGCCTCGAGTTGTCTGAGTGTTTGTGTTGATCTCCACAAAGCTTTTACCCACATCAGAAAAAGAAGCAAGGGATATTCCATGCATGCCTTCTTGAATCTCAAGAGACTGCAGTAATGTTTCTTGTTCATCCATAGCAGAGGTCAAAACAGGATCTGTCCCTCTCGAAGTTGCATCCACTTTTTTTCTTTCCCCAAACCAATTACAATGCTTATGGGTACTTATTGTAGGCACAAGTCTAGAAAGCCTTCGAAAAGATCTCTGAACAGGACCTAACCCTAATACTAAACGTTCCGCTTCATTTGGCTTTGATTTGGTTTGTGCTGATATCTCACTAGTTAATCCATAACTATCATACCTTGAGGAAGATTTGTATGTGCCACTGTCAGAAGATCCTTCTGATGCTTGCGCACGGTAATGCTGAAAATAAGCTGGTGATAAAATGCGTGGAACCACATCTTCTGGGATACAGTATGTCCTGAAATGATGTTGCCATCCTTTCTGATGAACATAACTGAAACGGAAAATAAAACTTTGCTCAATTGACTTCCCTTCATCTCTACATAATTCCTAATCATTATTAAACTACAAAAATCATGCAAGAAAAAAAAATCACTTAGCTTCAATAAGCAATCAAAAGGTAGCTAGTATCCCCATAAATGATAAAGGTAGTAACCATCAAAGAAAAAGTATACTTTCCTAAGCAGAAAAAATAAAAAATCATAAAGTCTAAAGCTAAAATACGTAAAAAATGTGGTGAGTGATACAATTTTAACATCAGAACTTAATCCATACCATGGCTTTCATCTTACATAAGCATCATGCATTTGAATTGAGGAATATCAATGCCATTGTTTCCATATAATTCGTGATTTATTTTCTCTTGTTAGATACTATACAGGAAGAGAAGAATGCTTTATACGGTGTAGTTGTTAAGGAATGGACGCCCACTCAAGCTAAGAAACATTTTTGGCAAACAAGGTCACAAACGTGACTTTATGATCCTTTCTAAGAACAATGTTCCAGAATCTTACAATGATACTTCATTTATTTTGAAGCAACACTCTAACCATCAAGCAAGCCACATATAGATAAATACACAGAAAACTGAAGTTATCCAAGGATACTGAAAAGGATTACAAGTACATTAGAGATGTACTGGAGCTAAATGCATGCTCGTCCATCAGCGATATGTCATTCTGACTTTCATTCAGTCTAAGTTATACATCAATTTTTAGTATGCTTGCATGAATGCTTGGAGGTTCATTACTAGGAGGCTCATGGATGATCAGGAATAGTTGCAAGACATTATGGAATGCACTACAGTTGGCAACCATTGCTTTCTCGTGGAAGATGAGATGTACAGCTAATTTTCATTAAGACACTTCTTTGATTAGCTTTTTGAGAGAGCCTTGACTTTACTTGTTAAGGATAAGTCTGCATGGTTTCGTAAAGATCTTGAATCTTTGCCAGTTGGGGCTCAGGCTTAGGTACTCTCGTTCGTCTCTTTCAGAGACAGAAATTTTCTTTGCCATGCTTATGTTTGGCTAATGAAATATTCTAATTTCCATTGATGTTAATATAAGATGCATTTTTACAAAAACACATATACAAAATAGTTGAACTCTTGTAGAAATCCTATGTTTCTTCGCATTTTCAGGACGTGGGGATGCGTTTCCAAGATGGCTAAAAACTTTTTCAGAGTTTGGTATGACAAATTATATATATATATATGAAAAACAAAAGAAAGTTATTCAAAAACATATTTTATAGCTTTTCAATTATAAAATTGAACTGTTGACATTATTAAACATTCTCAAGAGCTGAAATTCAAAAAAAATTAACATCTATAACATTTAAAATTGAACATTAACCATTCAACATTTACCATTGAAAATTGATATCAAAAATTGAGTGTAACACTGAAATACAAATGCAAAATTGTAAATATGAATATCTGATTGTTTTATCATCAATAATAATGAAAATAACTGTTTGAAAATGCCCCCCTTTTTCAATTTTACAAATCTACAATTCTTTTATGTTTTTGTAAACAGCTGTTGATGCAGACTATGCGAAGATGTCCCCATGTAAGCCCCTGAAAAAGGAAATGTCCCCAAGACACCAAAATTTTGAGAAAAAAATGCAGAAAAGAAGTGAATGCAGGGGCGACATCCCCGAAACATCTGAATCAGACATAGAGAGCAAGGGCCGAGTCTCTATGGAACACTGGTCTTGATGGAACACTGGTCTTGGTGTATAGTATTGTTGACACAGGTCTGCTGTCAAGAGGAACTGCATTAAATATGAAATATTTCCTTCACAACAAGTATGAGGAATTTCGAAATCAAGAAAACAAGTCTTTAATTTTTGTACATATCAATGTCCCCCTTTAAAATGTCTAAGTCTCTTCATATAATTTTCCATGTTGATTGGAATGCTAATGTTGAAGAATGTGTGGAAAATGATAAAAAGGAATACATATTGTTTTATCATTTTGTTTAAAAATTAACTTAAAAGCTCAAACTGATCATTTATTAAGCACCAAAAAATATTGTCATATAGTGTACTCAATTTTTATATCCAGCTTATTATACTACAAAGTATATGCGTGGATAGTTTTTTTCCAATAGTAACTTTTTACAATTTTATCAAAAGCTAAAATTGTGGGATATATATATGTGTGTGTGTGTGTGTGTGTGTGTCTTCGTTAAACATCAGCCAACTGTTGATATAATATGTCTAAATTGACCATATCACCTAAAATTTTGTAAGGATTAATAGTAAATTATGTGTTTCTTTAGATCATTCATCATTGTATAAACTTTGTATAAGGTAGGTTTTATAAAATTGGAAGATTGCCAACTGTATTGAAGTTTCTGTAAAATAGTTTATTCTAAACGTTTTCCTGCCATCCACCCAAAGACACATCTTGCTTGCTAACCTGCCAGTGCACTCTTATTTGTAAACATCCTATATAACATTTTAGTACGTATGAACAAAAATATGCTACCATTGGTGTATGGACTGTATTTTTGTAATTATCTTCTGCAGATATGTATCTGCAAGCGTGTGTTTGTCTGTGCAATATTCCAAAAAACTACTGATTTTTTGCATTTTTGAAGAATATCTTTCCCTGCATAAATATTGCAATTTAATGCCTCCAAATAAATTGTTGAATCTGAATATGCTACAATGCTAATCCACTCATTAAAACCAAATATGTACACTGTACAGAAAAGCACTCATATAGTAATTGATCACATACTCTCTAAGAGCAGCATTTCCAACTGGAGGTTGTGAAAAGGTGACACATTTGACCTTGATCTTGTCCCCATCTTTTGATAACTGTGATGAGGCAAAGACCCTCAAAATTGCGAGAGTTGCCAACACTGCTACCTGCAGAGACACAACACAATACAATGAGCACATCCTATGCGACCAGAAATCTGTCTAGTACATCAGAAGCCACAAAAAATATTATGTACTTACTGCACCACCTAGCGAGTGCCCACATAGCACAAGCCTCCGATCCTTTTTCTGTGCAAGTCTGTATATTTCTAATGCAGGAATACCTTTAGCACGTGCTAAGAAACCCTATGAGCCAAGAAAAACCATTACTTGCATTCAAACATATGACATTTTACTTTTACTGTGTTCTAATACTGAAGAACATTTTAGATTACACCTCTTCTTAAAAACTGTTTTCCGTGCGGCATAGAATATCTCTGCATGCGCACAGGCTGTGCATACGCACATTTTCATATCTCCTAGCTCAAGATAAAATTATAGAGAGTACCTTGTGTGCTGCAGGTTTGGGTCTGCCTTTCAGTTCCTCAACTTTTACCGGGAGTGTCTTGTCAAGTTTGGTTGCTGTACAATTGCCACCATGTGAAACACCTTCATGGCTGCAATTACCATCTTCATCAAATAAACTGTCCCTGTTAGTGTCTTCATGAAATACAGCTCCCTGAAGTATGTTCACATCTGCTATGACATCCCTACATAAATAGAAGCCTTAGCTAATAAATAAGCATCCTTAACCTGACTAAATTCTCAGGATCACCATGCCATAATTGTTCAAGACTTCAGTAAATATCTGATTCTGTAATTGTATCTTAAGAAAATTTATACTCACTTATACTGCTTGGTTCCAATGAAAGAGGCAAAAAGTGTATCCCCTGCTTCAGCTAATAGATACCTGCCAAGCATAATGTCTATAATGGTCATACATAGTTCAATTCAAGATATAAAAGTAAAGTACCACTTTCTGAAAAAGTGAATAATTTCATCACAAATATGAAATAGCTGAGCTTCACTCCATGTATGCTTGTCCACTTTATCAAAGTTAAAGGTCAATTCTGACTTAGTGGCATTGAGATGTGTCATGCATAAAAGGTGTAAAAGCAAATGTCATTCCTGTTAGCCATATGCTCGATTTTGTCAGAATCAACATAATATGCATAAGACCTCATTAATTTGACACTTAAATTCGATCATTGTAATAGATCAGGTGCACTGACTTGGGTTGATTACACTGTTTGCCTCAAACCTTTCAAAGTTGTCTCTTTTAGTTGGTCCTTGGCATAGTCTTTCATCGAAACACCACAGTTTATCTATGTTGGTATGAAATGTCGGCATGAGACCATTAAAATCAGAAGTGTCAATATTGAATAGTAATTCAGTCTCCTAAATCCTCGTTTAGTCTTATATTTCACCTTGGTTGTCATGTAGTGTCTTTGGTCTAGAGTCACGGTCAAATCAATGAATCAAAGTTTTTAATAGCTTCCACAAGACCAAGCAGTCTATGGGACCATAGGATAGTGACCAAGTTGCTTTGTGTAAAAACAACCGTCTAAGACAGGGCTGCTAGGCTACACTTGTGCTATATCCATGACATAGTGCCACTCCACCCACGTGCCCGTCTCTCCCACAAGATGATGCAAGCTAGTCCCTAGTTGCGCAACATTTTCACCTTCCACTTGATTTCTGCTCCTATGTATTCTTTTTGCTCATGGTCACTAGTGGGAGTAAAGTCTTTGACATAGTACTCCCTCTTTCGACTGAGCTACTTTTTCCACATGGTGTAATATCCCCAACTTGGGACAAATCAAGAAAAAGGGGTTTTCCAACAAACCCTAATAACAACACAAAAAGCCCTAACAAATGTGCAAATTCTAATTCAAATATCAAACCCTAATCAACAGATATGATTTTTCTGATTTTCCACTTCAAACTCTTGATAAAATTTATAGAATGCTGGAAATGTAATTTTCCAAGCGCAAAGCAATAATTAACCCTTGAATATTCAGCAATAAATAATCAATATTATTACCAAAATAAATACCTTGTTTTTTGAATTTTTCTCATGAATACTAGCTAGAAAATACCAATAAAAATAGCAGAAAATGATTAAATAATCAGAACTACAGTTTTGGCTTGAAACAACCCTTGAAACCCTTAGATTTGACCTCAAAGGAGGTCACCCAGCTGTCATAGGTAGTTCGCTTCCCCGGAGTACCAAGTACAGCCCTCTAAAAGCAATCCACAACCCTCACAACCCTACATTGTCCCTCCAAACCAGTCGTTGCCCTGCTTTTCTGGTCACTGCCCCAATTTTTGTGCTCCAAACCCTAGATGGCAGCCCTAAAAATGGAGATGAAGTTACTGCCCAATATATAATGAAGATTCTTTAAAAATCAGACCAATGAAGCTCAATACAACCCCTGAATGAGGATGCCCTAGTTGATTGCAAGGGTTTTCGTCCTTACTCCAACTACCATTGAAGGGTTTCGTCCTCAATGGATAAGTTGAGCGTTTTCGTGTTTAGACTCAAAATAATTCAATTATCAAATCACGCATAACATCAAATGAGCTCCTTCATCTCCTTTTATATCCTTCCCGCCCAAAAGCTCACTTTATTTTTTTTAATAATAAAACATAAGTTGCCGACATTTTTGGCCACTTAGTAATATTATTAATTTTACTTTTAAGTATTTAAAAATATTTTTTATTTTAATTAGAATATTATTTTAATTTAGAAAATGGAACATTACATGGTTATCTTGACTTTTTCTCTCATGTGCCTTTTTATTTCGTCATTGGTGTTTGGACACTCTTGCAGGCTAATGTCCTTTTTACTCATCATCTTGTTATTTTGTTTCATCCACATATTCATCCTCCTGCTTTATTCTTCCCCTACTAATATTTTGGGCCAGCGATGAGTCTCCATGCTCTTTATTTCCTTTAAGTAACTTAGCATCCAGATCAAAGCCAATGTCTCCAATGGGAAAGCTCTTGTTTCAGCTAATAAGATCTCATAGAGAACCGATGTTTTAGATTTGAGACTGCTTGTGATGAAGCTTTTTTGAATTCATCTGTCTATCTCCATTTCAGTTATGATGTATTGCCGCCCCAAATTTCAAACCCGTATAACACCATTGGCATTACAAACAACCCAAACAAGGTCCTCTTGGTTTTCCAATCCCGTAATTATGCATTCTTGCATTTGTTTTGTAGCAGATATAAAGCCTTCTATTCCCCTAGGATTCTTTTTGTCCTAGATGTCTCCCAACTAAGTTTGTTGTGAAAATCAAGGAAGCGGTACTTATATTCATCCACCACTTGCAAAGAGCTTCCTTCAAATAGGAAGTTTATTTGCTTCTTATTCCTTCGCAAGGAAAAAATCATGACTTTGGTTTTGTTGGTGTTCACTTGCATCCCTACCTCTTGACAAAACAACTCTAGAGGCCTTAGGTGCTCCCTCAAGCTATGTGTTGATTTTGCAATTAATAAAATATAATTTGCATACATAAGCAACTTTACCACGTAACTAGTTAAGTGAACACCCCCACCTCCAACTTTGTTAATCCATTCCTCTAACTTGTCTATATATAGCCCAAACAAAGTGGGAGATAACGGACATCCTTGCTTGACACCGATGTCACTCCTGAAGCATTCTGAATATCCTTGTCCTGTTTTGATTTTGGCTTGGACTTGATCATACAACCTGTGGCCCATTGCTCTATACTTCTCTAGAATTCCTAACTCCTCCATCCTACTCTAGAGTTTTCTTCCAGGCACTATGTCGAATGCTTTCTTGAAATCAACAAAGTATTAAAAAACTTCTTCCCCTTGTTTATCCCATACCTTTTCAATCAAATGCCTAAGAATGATGCAATGATCGATTGTGGAGTGTTTTGGCCTGAAACTCACTTGTTCTTTCACCCTCTTCCCTTCCTTTTCTGCCCAACTGCTGATTCTACACTCTATCATGCTCCAAAATAGTTTTCCAAAAAGAGGAGTAATCATTACAGTTTGATAGTTTGACAGGGTGTTGACATCTCCACTTTTGTAGAGAGGAACGATGACAATGGTCTCCCATTCTACCGGAAAGTTATTCTAAAGAATGCCATTGAATATGGCTTTGATGTGCGGTGTAAGAGCTTCAAAACCCCACCTTAAATATTCTGCCTATAGCCCATCTATGTCATGTGCCTTACCCACATGTAGTTTCTTAATCCCTTCCTTAGTGTTCCATGTGGAGAAAAGTTTATTCATAGTCTTGATTATGGAGAGGATGCATTTATCTTGGTCTCGTTCATAAAATAGTTCTGCATATTCCAACTATTGGGAATTTGTAATGTTGTTTTCTACCTATGTTCTATTTTGCTTCAATTCTCTCCAAAAGCCTCTAGGATTATGCTTCCTGAGAGAAACCATTATTTCCTCCTTGTTCACATATACTCTTCCTTTTTAAACGTCACCAATTTTTCATAAGCCTTTCGAATTTCTTTATCCATTCCCAACTTCTTCAACATTCTCTTTCCTGCCTTTCAATCTTCATCATACCATGGTTTTGTTAGAAAGCTACTTTTGCTACCTCTCTTAGGTCTAGATCGTTTGCATGAACTTAATGCTTTGCGAATTACAAGTATCAATACATTGCCACTCATTGGTCCCCTAGCTATATACGATATGCCATTATTTTGTGCTTCATGAAGTTTATTTTTGACGGTTGTTCTAAATATTTCTCAATTCCCATGGGTCAGGAGGATGCTCCCTCTTAGGTCTAGATCATTTGCATGAACTTAATGCTTTGTGAATTACAAGTATCAATACATTGCCACTCATTGGTCCCCTAGCTATATACGATATGCCATTATTTTGTGCTTCATGAAGTTTATTTTTGACGGTTGTTCTAAATATTTCTCAATTCCCATGGGTCAGGAGGATGCTCCCTTGTAGAGTTGTCTAATTTTGATTGTTCGGGAGCTTGTCTCTTTGCTGATTGTATCCAAGACACAATGGAATCGAGCACGGCAAGATCGATATCAAGCACATGCAAGGCGCATGCACAGCACAACAAGATCAATATTGAACACAAGCACAGCACAATACAGAAAGGCACAGGCAGGACAATCCAAAGGCACAACGGGATCGAGCACAAGCAAGATAGAATCCGTCAGGATTTTTATGGCATCAGGTCCAAACCTAGAGGGAGTGTAGGGCAACAAGTCATACTACAGCAAGGGTTTATTAAAGGTCTTCATCCAACAGGACGCAAAACGAAAAAATGGCTAGGGCATGTGAGAGTTGTAATATCTTCCTTTCCTATAAACAGAAAATGAGTATTTTACCTTGTTGCATATGTATGTGAGCATCTGTCTAGAAATCGTTGGTAGTTAACACCAACATTCTGCAAGTCTTAAATCCTAATTCAAAGCTAAACAAAACCAGATCCCAAAAACCTATGGAATCGTGATGAAGGATATACAAGAGCAGACAAGATGTGCAGAGGATACCTCCAAGAAAACAAGCCAAACACTGGGAATATCAGAAAGCAAAAAGGTTTAGGGATTGAAACATCTGATTAACAAAGAGCCATGGGGAGTCTTATCATAAAAGAGTCTCAAATAGAAAAGCATAAATAGAGGCCATCAAAGGGAATGGTGTCGCAGGCAGGCATGAAACCCACTGGGTAAACAATGCCACATCTTACATGGCACTCAGTTGTCTACTCGTATCACACAGTTGGTGCATTGGGATAAGTTATACAACAACAAATCTAGGTCAAAGTCATAAAATAAAAAACAAAAACAAAAAAACAAACATAGTTCCGAAAAAAAAAATATAGCCCAAAATCCAAAAAAGAAAAAAATCATTATGGAGCCAAGCTCAAAGTTAGGCTAGGGTGCTACTGATAACCAGTCATCTGGAACTTCAAGTAATTGCATGGAATGGAAATAAGAGTTCTATTTTCAATTTGATTTTATTATTGCTTCAAAACAATTGAAAGTGGAGCAATGAATTACTAATTATTTATATGACAGCCCATTGATCAAAATTAGCTCCGCACCCCCTTAAAATAATATAACAAGGAGTTCAAAGCAATTATATTAAAAGACAGGTGATAACGGTTAGTTGTCTTTTCAAATTCCATTTCTCCTAAGTGCCCCGCACAAGATAATAGCAAAGGGGAAGTTAAGTGAATGAATAAGGTTTATAAATAGGCAGAGCCTATTATGATAGTTTGTCCATCCATAACTCCAAGTTACACAAAGTTTCCCCGCGATGGCTATGCCATAGAACCTAAAGTCTTGAAGTCAAGTATGAAGTCAAAGTGGACCGGAGTATTCATATTAAGTTGTCATTTGGAAATAGAAAATTCATAAATGTTTGCCCCACTATGTAAGAGTTCCAAAACCTGACTTTCAAATAAAGTGTAAGTTGTAGCAAGTGGAGGCAAAAGAAACAAATTGTTTATATAAATCTGATTCTCCCAAAATACCTCGTGAATCCAATTTAAACCCAGAATTTTTGTTGTAATTCAAGCAAGCAGGGATCTATACAAGAATTTACAGATGACAAAAGCCAATTTCATCAAATTGTTCCGCCCCCTGCATGTTGGCTTATAAGAACCAAATTCAAGTTTAAAAAAAAACAAAGAAAATATAAAAGCATATAAGCTATTTTTAATGAGGTGGAAACTTGTTAGAAATCCAACGGATGCATGTTAAAATATTATTGGAGGCTGTTTGTAACCATTTATGAACAAAGCATTGAGAGTGCAGTCAGATATTTTTGGAGACATCAGTGTCCTGCTGCTGAAGGCTTCTTTTCATAACAATACCCTGGCGTGTACTTTTGAAATCCCTCCTGGATGAGAATTTGTTAACGCATCTCTGTGCAGCACTGAGATGGTATTTTTGGTGAGTTATTGCCAAGCTGGAGCCAGGTTTATTTCAGGGTTGTTGCAAGAGAAATTGCTATCACATGTGCAAACAGTTTCCATTATTTCAAACATGGAGAATGCTATCGTGGAGATTATTGGTGACATTAAGAAAAGCAAGCTGTAAATGCAGACCTGCGCCATAACAGGGCATCTTGCTGTAGTTTAATTGCAATATTATTACAAGAAAATTTGCAGGGTGCGTTATTTCGTACATTAACTGCATTCTTGTGTTGATTGTTTGTGTGGATATGTGGAAAAAACTTTAAACATGGACTTTGATTAGACCAAGATGCATTGTGGCAGGCTTGTTGATTGGAGAAAAGAATGTGCAGTTCATCACATTGCCTCCAAGTTTGTCTGCAAGACTGCTGTGACAGAAGTGATGTGAGGGATGCACATGCTGGCGAGTTTTAAATGAGTTAGTTTCCAAGATTTTAGCAAAAAGAGAGTTTTGGAAAGGAGCACTATGCTGCAGCCAATTTTATATACAAGATGTTTTCACTAAAAATCATTGTGGAAGTGGCATTTGACAACAGCTTTTCAACCAAATTCGCCTTCAAGATTATTTCAACAGAAATTGTTGTGGCAAATGTCAATAATTTTTTTTTTTTTCAATCAAAAAATATGATCATGGATATTATTGACAGACTATGGAGGTGTATTTGGTTCAATCCGTGAACTGTTGGATTGTGATGAGAAGTTTTCACTGCTGGCGGCATTCATAAAACCATGAATAATTCTGAATTGCAACTCCAAAGCCCCATAGGCAGATTCAAATGGGGGTTTCCGCAGCCACAGCATTTCTCCCCCAGCTTCTCCATCCTATGCCGCATTGAAAATCAGAAAACAGTATTTTGTTAAATAATCCATGAGCGAGGGAAGATCGATGGAACATTAAGTTGTGACTATTGGAAATCAAAACCTGTTAGCACTAACAATTCCTGTCTCGACAACAATAGAAGAAATAAATCCCCTAATGCTATAGTACGAAGCAGGCAATTCCATTTGTGCATATAAACCCCAGGACCGATTGGTAGAATTGTTTAAAACCTTCGACTATGTACTAACTACTATGCTGCCAACAAATTTATCCTCAAGATTGTCACAAATATTTTAATTGTAAAGGTGGAGGATGTTTTCAATCATTCCAAACATGGACAATGTCCTCATGGAGATCATTTCTTATTCAAGCTTCCTGCAAGAATGGGAGGAGTTAAAGAAAGAATATGACAATTTGCCACTGGTCATAAGGAGAGACGTGAATGTCATGACCCTATCTGTTGATGCATTATAGATTGCTGATTGAGATTTTGATATGGCATGTTTTGCTTGATTTGGTTGACAGCTGACTGTTTATTGCAGATGTTGATTATGCTGCGGATAATGTGTTGGGTATCTTGTTTATTAGTTATGATTCTGGATCATTACCGTTGTAAATAATTATGCTTGATTCAGTTTTAGCATGCTTTTATTTTGTTCAGTTCAGAATTTTATTATTATTGATATTATGACTCGTGCAGATATTGTTGATGTCTTGTTTTCGGTGAATGCTAGGGACGTGGATAATGAGCTAGGCTCAATGGGTGTTTTGACAACAAAGTAAAGCAGCAACGAGATCAATATGCAGTCGCATGTGACTCCGACAGGGAAAAATGATAAACCAGGGATTCCAGAGCAACTGGTCAGTTGAGTCTTTTACTGTCATTCCTAGTTTGACTTCATTATTGCTCCCCTGGTCTTGTGTGCCGATTGTATTTGATTATGTCATCCTTATTGGTGTCGTGCGGGATTCAACTTGTTGTCTTTGTATGCGGCAAGTTTACATTTTGTTCCTTGCTTGTTACCTTTAGTGATCATCCTTGCTTGTCACTGTTTGTCATGATCAAGTTGAAATTGGATTCTAATTTTGTGTGGGTCTCTTCGGGATCGGTAAAATCCAGATCAAGGTTTACTTACCATCTTTGGTAAGCTCCTCGGAGTGTCTCGGTCCTTTTCCTCCATTTTGGGTTTGATGTTGCTTGTATGTCTTGGTTTAATATGGGTTATGCAGTATATGTTGTTGTTCAAAACACACTCCTTATAAACTTGTCTTGGACCTTGATGTTATTCTTGAGAAGCCATGCTTGATTCGACCATATCTACGTGGGACCATGACTTGGCTATTAGCTATATTCCATAAGAATCCCACGTAGACTTGACTTGGACCCCCTTGAAGGGCGTGGACTTGGTTGGTGGGCATCATGAGGTACCTTGGCACCATGGGGGTATCTTTTTGCAATAATTCGTTGCATAATGTTCATGCTGACATTTTGTTTAATGTTTTGGCCATGATGGCCCAAGAATCGATTCATCCACTCAATTGCATTCTTGGGATTTAGGGCGCATTATTCTTTGGCTTGCTTGTTCCAAAACTCGAGAAGGTTGTCAATCCTTCTTGAGAAGATTTCAATGGGAGCTGGGAGCTTGTCAAGTTATTCTCCTTGGGGTTTTGGTTTCCAAGGGCATCCTCCCTGCGAGTAGTGGTATGCGAAGGATTAAATGGGGGTGGCCATGTCTACCAAAAGTATCTCGTGGCCTTGGGGGGGATGCACTTGATGGTGGAGAAGGGTAGAGCTTCTTTTGGTGGGGTCATTTTTTGCAAAGGGCAGAGGAAAAAGGAAGAGTTGTCCATCTCCACGGCAGCCTGCAATCTCCAACGGTAGGACTGAATATCCCTGGCATTCTACCGAGCATTGCGAAAAACTTTCCTTGTCCCCACGACTGCCTACAAATCTGCAAGTAAGTGGTTTCAGTTCTGATGTAAGTCGATTTTAAGTGATTATTCAACTATGTGAGTCTTTATGGAGATTGTGTAAGCCATTACAGGATCGTTATGAAGTCATGAGACTTCATGACAAACCTATAATGCCAAAATATCAAATATAATCGACTTTGCTCCCATATTGGCTTCGGCTTGTTGATGCAGTGTTGAACAATCCTTGTATAATGCTGAATTTTTGTGGGTTCTGCTTATTTTCTAAATATTTCATTACATTCAATGTTGGACACCTGAGAGTTTTTCTGGCATGAATATGTGCCTGCAATTCGTGGGTTTTGCTTGAAATTGAAAGGTAATTATTGTTGAGGAAAATAATCATAATAATAAGAGTAGGGTTTCAATGGTTAAATGTCCTCCTTGGGATTTGAACTTTGCTGCAAAAGAATTAGTACGCAATTGTGTGAAGGGCTATAGGTTTCTCCTTTCAAACCCTAGCAAGGCGAATCTAGATTATTTTTAATCCTTCACAACCATTTTCAAAACCATAGATGTTTGTGTGAGTTGCAACATTATTACAAACCATTGTATGTTTGATGGCATTGGGAGTTTTGTGCTTCTGTGATACCATCAGTACCTTGTTGAACACAACCTAATAATAATATTTAATGTTTTGAACATCATTGGGAACCTAAGCATGCTTCTTGGTTTTATTCCCCTGCCTTGATTGTGTATAATTGAGAACTCAACGGCCTTTATATTAAATTTGGGCTTCACTCATATTCTGTGAGTTTGGCTTAGATTACCGTGTGCTTCTTCCTATATTCAATTCGGGTTTTGAAAGGACTGTTGGCTGCGAATACGTGTGTTTTAGTCCCGATAATGGGTCTTGGGTCTCTTAAACACCCAACACTTAATCGAACGTTGTTCGTGATTTCTGGAACAATAATCATTGAACTGTGTTTAACTGCTTTGGAGAAATTTTAGTGACGATACCCACCCTCAGCTAACTGTTGTAGTTGATGCCCTTTGTTGAACCATTATTATTGGATGTATGTTGGTTTTAATTGCATGCTTGATTGGATCAGTCACTCGTTAGATTTCTAGATTGGAAACCTGTCATTTATGTTATGTCTTGGTTTATGAATCACCTGAGTACTCGTTGGTGGCTGTACGGAGTTATTTATTTTTGGTTCTAAATGATTGAAACCTTTTGAATGCTAGTAATTCCAGATTGATAATTAGACTCATTGTAAATCATGCTTGCTTGCTGAAAATAGCCCCTTGGCTGAGCTGGACCGCCTATTGTGGTTCATGTATGCCATTTCGGAACTTATAGATTCGAATTTGCCTCAGATTTGTTTCTATAGGCTTCACACAAAAGTCGATAGGCTATTTTGAGTTCTGCATGGTTTCTTTGATTTGCTTAGCTTTATTTTGATGGTCATTTGGGTTGTGACTATTGTTGAATTATTATTGTTCGGTTGTCTGTTGTGTGAATCGGGTCAAGGGCTAGAATTCTTGTTGAGTTTTCAACCTCTGTGCTTACTCTATTGCCGAATCCACCATCCAACTGATGGATGGGGTGGTTAGGGCCACCATATGGATGGGCTCATTAGACTGCACACGCAAATTGGCTTCTATTGTTGACGTGTTTATCTCTCCTGTCTGCATGCATTGGTGGCACTCCTTGCAGATGTTCTTGGATATGTGACTGCAGTCTACCTATTGTATTTAATTTTCTTTAGGTGCTCTTGAAAGATTGTATGATAACTCATCTTGCGCAAATAATATCGATCTATGCAATACTCCTATTTGTACTATGAGTATGTGGTTGTACACTCATCTGGAAGTGGCATAATGGTACTCTGACATCTAATACAGGTTACTATTGTTCTTATATCCTGATTGTAGTGTTGGTAATTGCTTATGATAATTCGTAGTTGAATTGTCTTGTTTATCCCTTTGTTATGCAAACCAGTATCATGTGATACTAGAATGAATCAGCTGTGTTGATCAACACCTACAGCCAAGTTATGTGGTTTTTATATACTATTGTGAGAGGGACAAGTTGTGTACAGCCATACAAGAGGCTGCTCCAATCCTTAAGTTGTGTCTTCGCCCTTTGTTATTTCGAAATACTATGCTGGAAGTAATCTTATTACATTAAGCCATTCCCCTTGTAGCTGATAATCATGGATATAATTCTCTTCGTGCTACAGTTGGCTGAACATAATGTTACAGTTGTTTATAACAAGTCCATTCTCCTTATACTCTTCCATGCGATGTTGTTGGTCAAACATATTTTTACAGTTATACTTCTCTTCTTGCATCAGTTGTCTTATGTGATTGCAAATGTTATACATGCTGCTACCATCATGGTTGAAATAAATAACAATTGACATCTTCATTATGGAAGTAGTATTGCACAATTATATCGCATGAATATAATTCAGCACCACTACGTATCATGGTACCATGGAAAATTGATAATTGAGTGTACATGCTTTTGTTGGCAATATTTATGATGTTTCATTGGGTGTTACAAGAAAGGCAACTCCTTAAGAGCTGCAGTAGTTGATTCGTCCTTGAATTTCTTTTTATGCACAAGAGAATTCATGGAGACTTATGTTAGTCCAAATTTAGTTGTATGGAAATTTATGAGAATCGTGTAAGTTTAATTGGTATTAAATTCCTTGAGTTCATTAAGCAAATCAAATCAATTACTGATAAATAGAGAGGCCCACTTTTTGAGACAAGATGAAAACTTGTGTGTATGGCTCTACTGTAACAATCTTTTACCTTGGGCAACTCAGCTGTTAAACTTAATATATCCATTGAAGGTAAGGCATGGTGCAAGGATCTAAGCTAAGGACTTAATGTAAAAGTCTTGGCAGGTAGCACCACCCTACTGCTTACCATACCCTTAGTAATTGCTAAAATGGGAATTTCTTTTATTTATATATGCTAGCGTACCTTTACTTTGCAAACAGATTTTGGATTGTTTGATAAGTATACCTGTATAAAGCTAAGATAAGTGATCTTCAAGGTCCATTATGTGCCATTCCTTCATCTTGATCGTTGGTATTGTGACAAGGGGTGACTTTAAATACATGCATGAATATCCATTAAATTAGATACGGATTTAATGACTCAAAGGAACTCATGAGTGATACACTAGTTTTCATGTGGTAATGTCTTGTGTTTGGAGATAATTTTATTAATCAGATTTATACCAGTTGTCCCCCACATGGATAGACGGTTGCAATAGAAAGATGAATTGAAAACTGGTCCTTGATTAAGGTAGCGTCTAGAATCTGAATTTATTATTGAATATGATTGTGTTCCTCCACCTATTGTTGTGTACAGAAAATACTTAGCTAATAATGGGAAAAAAAAGGGTACTATGGTGCAAGGACCCTAAGCTGAGAATTAGGTTATCTAATTCCAGCAGGTAGCACTATTCCCCGTACATGTAAATAATTCACTTTCTTAAACAAATGAAGGACCTCTTGCATGTGTAATATGTATGATCATACACAATAGATATGCTGCGGTATGTACAGATTAGTCATGCAGTAAGCTCTACACGCATTTTTATTTGCACTCTGATAAGCAATTCTGGAAAAAAAAATTGGGTAGTTGCTTCAGTGAAGAGTGGTCAAATTTACAAGGAGCTATGTGAGAATCAAGCTATTGATATTTGTAATCATCCACCAATGATAAACATTTTTAAGAAAAAGTATAAAATCTTGTTGCAGCTAATTTATCAATCTCGTGAGAAGCAGCCTGGTTTGAAACACCATTTCAAGTTTGGTTCCTTCAATGCACCATCAAGATTATCTGCAGTCATAACCAATAGGTCATTCATATTAGATCTTGATTGTGACATGAATGTCAATAAAACAAAGGCTCTACTTCATTCTATGTGCTTCTATATTGATCATCATATCCAATAAGAAATTTATATCAGCTTTGTGCAATTCCCACAGCATTCTGGAGCTTCAGGGTTATGTGAAGGGTTCCTTAAGCAAAGTGTACTTTGTAATGCTTTCTTGCCATTTAAATTCAAGAGTGCTTTCATCTAATTGTGACAAGGAATTTCCACCAGGAAATTTTGTAAACGAAAGGATTATTGTGGACCGTGTCTTTGGTCGAGTTGAGATGGCACTTAAAACTAATTTGGTTGTGGAAGCACAGGAGAATATTAAATGAAAGCAGTGGCGATGAAGAAGATCAAGGTATTTTAGCAATCTAATTTTATGTTTGAGTTTGGGTAGACCCCATCTCAACTTGAGGGAATATATATATATATATATATATATATATATATATATATATATATATATATTGTTTTGTTTTAAATAGTTAGTTGGTAGTCAATAGGTTAGTAGCAAAGGTAGTTATCCTCATGCAACTACCTAATGTCAGAATAAACAGGATGAAGAAGTTAGGGTTTTTGATATGTATGAGAAAAGGAGAAGAAAATAGAAGAAACACTCAGGGTTTGAAAGCAGCGTATGTCCCAGCTATACATTACATAGCTCCAACTACTTAGTCGGTACATACAATGACTATAGTTTGGCTACGGATAGGGCTAAGGGTTATACTGAATGGGCATACAAAACCTTTAGCTTGGCTAAGGGTAAAGCTAAGGCTCATACAGAATGCTTTAGAATTCTCCTTCCCTTTCCAATTGCTGCATGTCTCCTTATGACCCTCAAATCTGAAAGGCTTTCCTTATGACCCCCAAGTAATAACAATACAACCCAACATGCAATCAGCTATGTACGTACGCAATAAAATCAAGTTAACTTCCGAAGGGAAGACAAGCATGTCAGTGAATCCCATAATAAAATACAATAGTGGAGAAACCTTTGGGTCAATTGCAAGGTGGCACACATACAAATAAACGTGTACATTATCACAAAGATCTCCTCAATATTGCAATGTGCATAACCTGTCCGAATAAGGTCATGAATGGTTATAATGCACAATTGGATATATAAACTAGCTACGAGGGCTCACATGACCAGCATAAGCCATCCTCAACCCCTAATGACATTATACACATGTATATATTTACCCTTATTATGCATTGGGAAATGCTAGTTGTACTGTCATAAAAATCCTGCTCAAGGATGGCTAATTTAAAAGCACAGAAATGCAACATGAGAGACTCTTGCCTAAACAAAGAAGTCAAAATAGGGAGGGGTTTTTCGGCTGGTTGGGGGACACCTCCCAATAGGCTACAAATGTAAAGGAGCGTATGCCTACATATAATTTTGGTGTTGGCCTTGCTCTGTGCTAATTCTTGTAGGTTTGTTTTCTCATGCAATATTGACTAGCTAATACTACCACGAACGAAACACTGGGTGCAATTATCACAGGCTATAGATGACAAGGGATATATGTATCCACATGGGTTTAATGTTGGCCATGTATGCTAATTCTAGGTTTATTTTCTTATAGCCAAAATTGACTAGCAGATGACCATGAGTAGTATTTTGACGTAGGTATGCAAGTATCAAAGATTGGACAATCTATCATTGGATGGATGAGATCATCCATGAGAGCTCTTAAAGGATCCATGGTGGAGCACAACTTCCACTAACTAATCTCCACTATGGCCCATTTTATGCATCAACATCCCACCTACTTAGTCAAGGCATCGAAAACTCCACCAAAGCTAATGTCCATAGTTTTAAAACTCAGGGAAACTCGCCAAGTACTCGTGATTACTCGCCCTATAACTTGTAAATCGATTTGATCCCAGAAACTCGCAAGTTTCAGCAAGTAATAAATTGCGATCACTTGCCAAAACTTGCAAGTTTCTAGCATCGACTCGGCTGCTGGAAAAATATAACGGTCTCTCAGCCAAAAACACTTATTTTTATTAGAAACTCAGATTTTTCTCTTTCTGCTCCGTTAAGCATATTTGCTAGGAGACAGGGATGGGTAAGAGTACAAGGAGATGGGTACAAGGAGACGGGTACCGGTACCGATACGCCATTTTTCAAAACAATAGGAGACGAGTACGGGGAGACGACTATATATTAATATTTTATTATTATTATATATATTATAATAAAATAATTAAAAATTAAAAATTAAAATTTTAAAATAATCTATTAAAATATTTAATAAATATTAAAATATAAATTTTACATTTTAAATTTTAATAATATATAATAAAAATATATATATTATAAAATTATAAATTATAATTTAAAATTTATAAAAAATAAAATAAATTAATAATTGAAAAGTAAAATACTAAAAAAAAAATTTAAAAATAAAATATAAACTTTAATAAAAATTATAATTTTATAAGTTAAACAAAAAAAAAATTGACAGCATTGTCGTCGAGGATGCACAGACCTTGTGCATCTTCGACGACAATGCCATCAAAGTGCCACCACTGGGCACTATGACAACAATGTCGTGGATGGACAAAGTTGTGCATACCCAACAACAATGCCACGGCATTGTTGACGTAGTGCCCAGTGATGGCACTTCGACGACAATGTCGTGGCATTGCCATCGAGGATGCACAGACCCTATGCATCGTGTCATGCTATCAAAAAATAAAAATAAATTCAACTTCCCACTTTTATAAGCGTCGGAGATGTGTTTTTTCAAAAAAACATTCAAGGTTTCAAAAAAAAATTGTCAGGGATGTGTTTTTCAACAGAGAATGGCCGGGAGACATGGGCAATCTCCGAAAGACGTCCCGGGGTATGGGAGACATCTCCATACCTATCTCTCATCACTGAGATGTGTCCCAATACCCGAGATGCATCCCAGGGGGTGGGGATCATGTCTCCATGCAACACTACTACTAAGGCAATTTTGTAGCATTTGATAATGGTTTCCATTAGCTCCAAAGGATTTTCACAAGGATTTGAGAGGTAAGTGTCCTCATTTATTTTTTTTGTTAAATTTGTTTTGAATTTTTTTTCCCATTTTAGATGCCCTATGTTTGAATTTTTTTGGTTGGTTTTACCATTTTCTTCTACTTCTTCCTTTGATAGATACTATAGCAACTAGGGTTTTCATCTAAGACTTTTTTTTTGATTTTATAGGGATCTTGTTTCAGTTTGCATTCAGCAACAATATACATTTATATGAATGGCATCGGCATCCAATCAATTAGCCATAGTAAGCCTAAAAACCCTTCTTGGAAGCACAGCGAACTTGCTGAAAAGGGAAATTGTGGCATATGAAAATATATTGAGTTGAAGATGAGCAGAGGCGACAATCACCTCAAATACCACCTTGCACAAATAATAGGTAAAGATGTGCAAGTGTGCAAACAAGTGCCACCTGAGGCTCAAAAAGAGGTGGTTGCTTACCTTGTGAGTTATGCAGAGAAAAAAAAGGAAAGTTGAAGCAATTGCAGCCATAGAGAATAGGAGGGCAGCAAAGGATGATTTCGATCAGTATGACAAGGGAGCCTCTTCTATTGCCCTAACTCCAAGGGGTTTTGGGACAAAGCTCATCTACTGGAGATAATTCGGGTTCTTTTTTTGTTCCTTGAAGTAGTCTTGGGGTAGAACCTTCACTTGAAGATACTAATTGGAATTGTGAATCGCACAATGAAAGGTAGGTGCAACAAAACTTTGGTATTACAACAACATTCCATTCAATGTGGCAAAAAGTCCATATTGGAAGAATTTGGTAACTACATTGACTATTGCCAAGAAGCAGTTTAAGGCTCCTACTCCTCATGATTTGTGTGGCCCATTGTTGGATGATGCTATCAAAAATACGCAAGCTATAGTAAATGAAAAAAAAATTAGCATAAAACAGGCTGCAGCATTTGGCTTAATGGTTGAACGGATGGGAAAAATCGCACTTTGATTAGCTTTCTAGTAGCTTCAAGTGAGCAATTGGTATTCTTTAAGTCAATTTATGCCTCCCACCAAGTGAAAAATGCAAAAAAATTGTGTGATATGCTCAATGAGATAGTGATGGAAGTGGGTGTGGAGAATGTCGTCCAAGTTGTGATAAACAATGCAGCAATATATGTAGTAGTAGGGAAAGTTCTTTAGGAGAGGCACCCTACACTTTTTTGGACCCCTTACCCCATTGTATTGATCTCTTATTTGAAGACATAAGAAAGATGATATGAATGAAAAATGTGGTTGAAGAAGCAAGAAATATCACAAAGTTCATCTACAATCACCCTTGGATGCTAAGTTTGATGAGAGAACATACCAAGGGAAATGAGCTTGTGTGAGCAAGAGTCACACAATTCGCCACAACCTTCATCGCATTGCAACATTGCTAAAATCTCTTAAACAAATGTTTGTGAGTACACGGTGGTTGGTGTATGCACGGGCTAGGATGACTTACAACTATCATATTTCTCTCAATAGACTAGGACTTGAATAAGGTCAATGAATAGAGCCTGTGTATACTTGGAAGATCAAGTAAAGACCAATGAATTTCGTAGATCTAGTAAAGGGCAACTTACAACTCAAATGTCAGGAGGAAAGGGTTCCAAAGCCTAAGCCTATGACACAAGGATGTAGCTTTCATGAGACCTTAACAAAGGTAAATGGCTATAAACTATGGTTGTAAAGCAAATGGTTCTAAAGGAGTAAAACTAAGGTAGATGATGGGTTAGAATGGTTGTAAATGGGTAAGGTGCGATGGTTAACCAAATGTAGGTCTATGCAACGTAAAGTGATTTATAGCAAGTCCAACCAATCATATTTCTCCATCAGCTTATTCAGTATAGAGAAAGCCTAAACATGGATACACATACATTCATTCACAAAGTAACATACCATATATCATTTGGATCCTCACCAACTCCACCTGATGCGTCTGTTGCCTCAGACGCTATTGCTTCTTCTGCCTCCCTCTCCAAATCTGCTATCTCCTCCATTGTAAACATGGACTCTGCATCATTAGCGATCCAATCGACATATAGATCGATCTCATCCAAGTCAATAGCACCACATTTCTCTAGCCCCTCGACTTGTCTCACACGAAGATGAAACTTGTATCGCACAAAGACAAGATCATTGAGGCGTTGTGTAGCCAGCTTGTTGCACTTCTTTGTGTGAACAAATTCAAACATGCTCCAATTACGTTCACACCCAGAAGAACTACACGGTTGACATAAAATGTGGATGGCTAGCCTTTAAAGATTTGGTGTTTTTGAGCTATAATCTTTCCACCACACATCTGCAAATAAAATATTTATAATTTTGAAAGTTAACTAAGCTTGAATAAATGAAATAAGTCTACTACTAGTATCTATAGACTATGAGTAACAAAACTAGAAAGAAAAAACAAATGACTCAATTTGTTTTTGCCTGGCTGAAAGGTGTTTCTTCATTTAATACATAGAGTCCAAGAAAAGAGTCTCACCAATGCATTCTTGTAAATCTACAGTGCCTCAATAATTGCATTTATAATCTCATCATCAAGGATCATCTTCTCAATGCATGTATTGAGGCTATCCATAACCTCCTCATCGGCCTTAAATGAATCGAAATAAAAAAACTTAAGATTCTAGTAGGTTGTTGCATGAATATGTCGATGGAGCGTCTTGTTCCATCTCCGATCAATTATGCACCATATGGGTTCATATTTCCTTTGATTTTGCTCATAATATTTGCCTATGGCCTCCTTGGCCACATCCATGGCCTCATACAAATAATCCATTGGATTTCTCTCTCCATCCACCAATAGTAGAACTCGAACCATAGGCTCTAACACCTAAAACAAAATAATACATAGATTTAAAATGAAAAATTAAGAAAAAAACTATAAAAAATAAATGATAAATAATACACAAATTTAAAATGAAAATCAAGGAAAAAAATTATAACAAATCAATGATAAATAAAAAACAATTAAGTTTAAGGTTATCTTAATTATTTCTTCCATGCGCTTCCCAAACACATCATCAAAAATGGTCTTCATGACTATTTCCCTTCAGCCTTCTTATCATAGGAAGACTCCAACCACCGGTCACTCACAACCTTTTGCTTAAGGGATGTTAGTAAGGCCGCAATGCTCTGCAATGGGATAAATTTTGTTGTGAATCGTGTGACTCTCAATTGCACAAGCTTCTTTCTATTGATGTGTTATCTCATCAGTTGTAGCACCCAAGTGTGAATGTCGATGAACTTGGTGATATTTCTTGCCTCATCAACCACACTTTTTACCCATTAGATCTTTCCTATGTCCTCGAATAGGATATCAATGCAATGGGTTGCACAAGGGTTCCAAATAAGTGTAGGGTGCTTCTCCTCAAGAAGTCTATCAACTACTACATATACAGCCACATTGTCTGTCACAACTTGAATAATGTTTTGCAAACCTACTTCCATCACCACCTCATCTAACATGTCACACAAATTGTTCGCAATTGTTACTTGATGGGAGGCATCAATTGACTTTAAGAAGATCAGTTGCCCACTTGAAGCCACTTGAAAGTTAATCAGTGTGCGATTTTTCCCATCCTTTCACCTATCAGATCAATTGGTGCACCCATTTTCTGCATTTTTTTTTGTATTCTACAAGAGCTTGTGTATGTTTCATAGAATCCTCCAACAATAGGACACTCAAATCAAGGCTAGGAGTCTTGAACCCCATTTCGGCAACAGTTGATGCAGTAACCAAATTCTCCAAGTATAGACTGTTTGCCACGTTGCAAGAAATGTTGTAGTACTAAAAGTTTGTTGTAGCTATCCTTTCTTCATTTTGCAGATCTCGATTCCAAGCGATACCTTCCAGTGAAGGTTGTGACTCAAGGCTACTTCGAGGAACCGAAAAATTAGCCAAACTATCATCAGTGGATGAGCCTCGTCCTCAACCCCGACCTCCTGATGTTAGGGCAATAGAATAGCCCTCAAAGTCACTATCATCTCTCGCTACCCTCCTATTCATTAAGACTGCAAGTGCATCAGTTTTCCTCTTTTTTTCTACATAAGCTGCAAGGCAAGCAACCATCTCTTTCAACCTCAACTGGTGCTTGTGTGCACAATGCCACATCATTCCATGACAATCGTGCAATGTGGTTTTTCAAGCAAAAAACAACTCCACTCATCTTCATTCTATAGTAGTTACATATTACACAGTTGTCCTCTGCCAATTCACAATGTTTCCAAGCAGGGTTAGTGAACTTAGGCTTACGATAGGCCACTAAACTAGATGCCAATGTTGATGCATTCTTAAATAACAAACTTAAACCCTATACTAAAAAAAATGTTTAAGAATTTAAACATAATTGCTAGTCAAAGGATGTATAAGATAATGTATAATCTATTATCTAGATATCAAATTTCATATTAGTAACTTGAAAGATAATGAAAATTGAAATATGAAAAAAAAATACCAATTTTTGATGTATGTTGTATGTTGCAGGGTTTGACTATAGTGTCACGCTGAGATATTCAAATTTCACTACTCTCAGTTGTAGATAACAGTGGAAGCCTTGGCACAAAGTTACAAACAGTGGATAGAGTCGAGAGTCTAATCCCTGAATCACCGAACCCTGTTATACAAATGTCAAACATAATTGTTGAATCGTTGGGTTTAAAAGGACCTTGGCACGCCTGCTACCTAGGCATTGAATCTCGCAAGATGCTAGCAGAACAATATTTCGGACGTGAGTCGGGATGTAGAATATCAATGACAATATTCAGTATATAGTGTAAAGTTATAAACCCTAATTCAATATTCACTATTCATTGATTCAGTATTATAACAAAACGAATGAGCAGGGTGCAATATATAGCGTATCATGATTCAAATCTCGCCAAACTGCATCATATAGACTGTGTAACCCTGAATCATCAAAGTTCAAACTGCAGCGAGGAAAAACACTTACCAATCTTGCTTCAAATGATAAAACCATGTAATAAAAACCTGTTGATTCCTTTTGATATAAAACCGCATTATAAAATGATAAAGTCAGAAAACCGCATGTAAGGAACTGTGTAATAAACACTTACCAATCTTATTTCATTGTAGGCGAGTCGACGACCATTTCTCAATGATTTTTGGCAAGTAATCACCGATATGACTCAACAAAAAATCACCAAGAAATGGTAGGTTATCGTCTTGAGATAAACAATCCGAGATATCATTATGCAGGCATCTCGCAAGATTCGCAAACAAATTGCCGAGATTTTGATCTATGATCTAATGTAAGAAAATGCAAAAGATAATCAAACAACAATATGCATAAAAAATGATGTCATCCCATGTAAGACGAGTAAAGTCAACTAAAATCAAACATGAAGAGAATATAAATGATTGTAAATAATGTGATTCAAAATGTAAGACAAGTCAAGTCCACTTAAGTCAAACATAAAGAAAAACACAAATGATTGTAAACCATGTTATTCAAAATGTAAGACAAGTCAAGTCAACTTAAGAAAAATATAAATGATTGTAAATAAATGTCCTATGTAAGATAAGTGAAATCCAATAAAATCAAAGAACATCATGCAAATAAGCAAAAGACTCCTATGAGTAAAAATTTGAAATCAATGCTTGTTTAGAACATGATGTAAGAAGAAAGCACAACCATCTAAAGACATGACTATAAGGCCTAAGATGGTGTGGGGACAAGTGGTGACGGCCATCTCTGAAAAAGGTCTGGTTGTATTTCCCAAGGTCTTACAATGCAACTCACAAACTAAAAAGCCAAGTGGTGTCACAATAGTGAAAAGCCATCAGAAATCAAATAAGAAAGGACATGATCAACTAGAAGCAATATCCATCAAGGGGATATCGGGAAAAATGATGGAAATAGATATGCAAGGTGCCACATACGCGATGTAGAAAGCCTTTGCAGAGATGAAAAACTCTAATCAAGTGGGAAAAGCCAAGAACTATCAACATTAAGGACCTAGGAAACTCCACCTAACAAACCCGAACTTGGGCTAACAAGTATATAAATTATCCTATAAAGGCTATATGCATGAAAAGTAAAAGGATCCTACCTTCCCACAACATGTTCCCCACTCCTCATGACCCCTTACAGAGTCGTCAGCGTACTACGAAGATAAGGTATTTGTGTGAGAAAGTAGGTGGCACTAGAATGTAGGAAGATGATAGAATGTTATAAGACCTACCCCAATCTACTGGCTTACCGCACTCCAATGGACCTCAGCTCTATCATGAAGCCAATTGTAGAGTTTGACCTTCGAATAGAATAGGAAATGTGCCAAAAAAATACGTCTTTTGGTGTGATTTGACTTTTAAGATTTTATTTTGCTATTTAAAAGATTTATTTGTTTCTATTCTTCTTCCATACGAATTTGGAAAGACCATACATGGGTGATATAGACAGCTATTACAAGGGAGCTTACATTTGGCCGCTAGAGAGAACCTAAAGACCAGAGTGCCTAAAATACCCCTGGACTTGCCCCACGTGAAAGTGTGCAATCTCAAAACCGACCTACGTGTGCCTCACGTGAAAGGAAATGGGAAAAATGAGGATCGTGGAAGGTCTGTCCATGTGAAAAAAGTGATACAATGATGAATAAGCTTATGGCTGACCACAAAAAGGGAGAACGATGATTCAGAAATGACTAGACTATGCAATGAAAGGTGACAGTCATGTCACTAGTGTGTCTTTACTAACCTAGATGGATCAAGCACAAGCACTGATATGAGAAGTCATTTAAAAAGAGGGAATATAAAAATGGGCCAAAGAATCACAAGTAAAAAACGCAAATTGATGAAAATGTGATAAAAAGACCCTGAAGACAATACCTAAGGTCCACAAGGAAAACAAATGTCAACTATAAGATAATTGTAAATTAATGAAAAAAACACATACATGCTGCAAATTAGAGTGCTGAAAATTTAAAAGAACATGATATAAACAAGATATATACAACAAGCATCACATACGCTAAAAATTATATTAAAATGAAATCCACTCATATGATAAGGTGAAAAATATGATATTACACCATTATTTGCTCACAAATGTCATGAAAGATCTTGACATACATCATCTATAACATCTAATAGATATTGTTGTAGCTGATATCTACCTATGATCGTAGTCTCCTCTACTCTCTCTAAGAGTCGTGCTAAGACTCCTTGGCACACAAGCTCTATGGAAAAAGTAGGCATACTAGAAGGAGGTTGTGAGACCTCCTGGGGAGAAAACTCAATGCGAGGAACATGCGGCAACATGTCACGTACATCCTCTGATCTACCAGATGGCTCTAGTCATAGGGGAGATTGTTCCTCTATCCTAGGTGAATCGTGTGTGTTGTTGTGAAGTTTGAGGCAAGGGCCTCGGAAAGTCTCAAAGATGTTGTTGGAGAGCTCTACACCTATCTATATGATGTGTAGCACATTGGTGCCAAAGACAATATACATCCACATGCTTAGGGATATAATCTGGTGTTATCTTCGGTGGTGGCATGTTCAGAATACTAAGAAGCTTAGTTGCTTCGAGACGAAGTACATCTAAATACTGTCGGAGAGCTTGACAGTGAGTCGAAGATTGTTTAATTGTCCCATAGAAGGAACAAACACACCTAGAAGTAGCAAATCGAGGAGGTCGACCATTTGTGGCGAGAGTTGGGCCTTACAATGTCTGTTGTGCTAAAAATCTCTGGTATGCTTGATAGTCTTTGGTAAGTGACTCAATACCTTGTGAAACTCACAATATGGTTTGTCTTCTTGGGTGCGTGGGTGCGCTGCCGAATCCTATGTAGATCGAGAACCATATTGGGTGTAATGTCCCTCTTCATCGGATTAAAAAATATATATATGGAATAATTTTCTAATCTTTAATTCTTGAGATTAGAAAATATCTTTGCAAGGGAATATGTGATAATTTAATTAATTATTCTTTCAAAACTTTGGTGGGGCCACTTATCATATCAATTTGGCAATTAATAAAATCTTTGATGAAGTCAATCTGATTTGTTCAAAATAGAAACATTCTATCGATTGACTTTGTGGAGTTTGAATTAGCAACTTCAGTTTTTTTGGAAAGAGAACACTAGCTTTTTGGAAGTTGGTTTGGTAACTTTTACATTATTAAAAGGTTCGACTTGCTGTCGAAGATCATTCAGAAATTCATCTTTCATTTTATTATCTCTACCAAGCTTTGAAAGGAAACTTCAACAGGACGCAAACCCTAGTTCTAGTTTGTTTGGGACGAAAACCCCCGTCGCTGAAAGATACATTCTGCAAGGAAGATTTGTTCTGACGCTGAATCGTTACATACTGTGAAGGAAACGTGCCCTGTACTTCAAGGATTTAGTTACCAGTTGTGTTCCCAAGGTGCTTAGAGGCGGATTTATATGTTGCAGGTTCAAGGGGATTTCCATTATCTGAAACGTGGCTCTTAAAGAAGATCTAGGCACATCATCAAAAAGTTTATGTTTCAAACCAACGTTTTTCTCAGGTTCTTTGATTGTTTATGCTCCATTATTAATTTCTGCACTTTTGGGTTAAGCTATCACTGTTAGGAATCGAACTCGACATTAGAGATTAACTCCAGAGTACCTTCTTGTAGTGCTCTTAGACTGAACTTTAAATTTGTGCTAGTATCAGACAAATAATTGCAATTGAACTCAAAATTTGTCATCAAATTTACATGCATTTCCATTGATAAAGTTGTTATTGTAGTTGTTACTGTAGTTGTTACTGTTCAAGCATATTTCTGTGTGCAATTTATTGTATAAAACATCTATCAAAATTGAAAACTGCCAAAAGTCTATTCAAATTTCCAAGAAGGATATTTCGGTGGTATCAGAGCCCACCCTTCCTGCCAGCTTGTGTGGTATTCCCTGTGCATGTCAGTGAAGGTGATCTAGGCGGTTGCATGATAGTGATTTGATTCTATGCACACCAGAGAGATAGGATCACACAGATATTTCACCAGAAGTAGGTCAGGCCAGCGAGAAGGAGGACCTAATTTTATTTCAACTATAGAAGAGATGGGTGAAAAAGGGGGTGGAAGCTCACTTAGGGATTTGAACAATCAATTTGAAATTTTATTGACCACATTTGCCCAACAGCAAGAGCAAGTGCTACAGCAATTTCAGGATCGAATGATTACAGCCATGGGTCAAATGAGAGTGGATCGTGCAAGATCGAGTAGATCAAGCAGTGATCATAACAGAAGTGATGCTAGACACGGAATTCGAGATAGAGCAGCGTCTAATGTTGTTAGGACAGCGAGCACAAGGTATGATCAGCCTCTACGTCCTACCTTTGTACCAAAGCAAACTGAAGAGGAGGCAATTCCAGAGTTGGAGGATGAGACACACATCACTGATGATGTTATGGTGGCCTACGATGAATATAGAGCTCTCCCACCTGATGTGAGACAATTAATTAATTTGAATCAATTTATGAATCAGCGAAAAGATAAATCCTGATTCAAGCTGGAAAAGCAAGAAAGGGGACTCAGAAGACAAACCAATCAAGGCACTCAACCCAAAGAATACAAAGAAGCATTGAATAAGGTTCCTTTAACGACCTTTGATGGAAGTGGGAAAATAAGTGCCAGATCATGGGTGCATAAACTTGACACATTCATGTCCTTGAAACCTATGGAAGAAGATAAGGCTATACAATTTGCTACGATGCATTTGGAGGGTGTAGCTTATGACTGGTGGCACCATGGGTTAGTCTCACAAGATCATGCCTTGATACGCTCCGATGACGAGTTTGTCAATAAACTGATTGCACACTTTGACCGGAAGGATATTGAGCTTTATTACAGAGATTTGGCTCAGCTGAAGCAAACTGGTCATGTTGAGTCCTGCATCAATGAATTCTAGAGAATTGCAGTTATGGTCCCTGAGATGACTGAGAGGCGAGTTATTATGTTGTTTGTTGAAGGTCTAAGCGACAGACTGAGGGGTCTAGTGAAGGCTCATAAACCTCTCACACTCCATGATGCCATTGACCTAGCTCTCGATTTGGAGACTAAACCTCCCTTCCAGCCTCAGAAGAAAGCTTTTGGTGGATTTCAGCCAAAACAAAAGGTTTCCAATCAGCAAAAGAACATCTTTTTGAAATCGGAACAAGAATCCAGAAACGAATTACGCAAGAAAAAGTTAGGCTTCTCTTGCAAGGAACCATGGTAGCCTGGTCACCGTTGCCTTGGGAAAGGCAAGGTTCACTTGATTGAGGTTTTTTCAGATGATGAATAGATTGATCACGAGTTTGGTACTGGAGATGATAGCGTACAGGAGGAACAGCCACCACAGTTAGAGTTGGATGATTCTTGAGTTAAAGAGACTACCCAAAGTACCATAGCTTCTTTATCTGGAGTTCCTAGACTTCATCCATTCCGTTTGAAGGGTGTCCTTAAGGGGCAACGCATGGTCTGTTTGGTGGACAGTGGAGCCACGCACAACTTCATTGACGAGGGTCTAGTTGCGAAGCATGGGCTACAAGTTGAGGAGCTTCCAGGATTCAATGTGACTGTAGCAGATGGGTTTCAGTGGAGTTACACTAGGATGGTTTCCCAGCGTAGCATCCAAATTGGAGATTATACCTTGACTGATAATTTATATGTATTGGGACTCGATAATATTGATGTAGTTTTGGGTTTGCAATGGTTGCAGTCACTTGGGAGGTACATTCAGGATTTTCTCAGAATGGAGTTAGAATTTATAGTTGATGATAAAAAGATTGTGCTGAAGGCTATGCCTGACAATGGTCCTCGAGTAGTGTCAGCTAGGAGGATGGAGGCTTTATTCAAACATGGAGAGGTGGATTGGGTAGCATAGTGTTTTGTTTCTACCAAGCCTCCCTCTAACAGCAAGCCACACTACCATGTTGACATCCAAACAGTGTTGGATAAGCAAGGGGTAGTATTTGGAGACATTCCTCCAAGATGTCCACCTGATCGTGGGTTCGAGCATATCATTGAGCTTGAGGAAGGGGCTAAACCAGTTATAACTACGCCCTATTGACACCCACGCCATTTTAAGGAGGAGATTGAGAAGACAATCAAGGAGCTTATGAGCATGGGACACATCCAGCCCAATTCTAGTCCATTTGCCTCATCGATTGTTTTGGTTAAAAAGAAAGATGGGACCTTGCGCATGTGCATAGACTACAGGCCTTGAATAAGAAAACTATAAAGAACAGATATCCGATTCCCAGGATCGACGAGCTACTTGATGAGTTACACGGGGCCTTGTTCTTTTCCAAGATTGATCTTCGCTCAGGTTATCATCAGATACGAGTCCGGGAAGATGTTCACAAAACTACCTTCTGTTGTCATTATGGGCATTTTGAATTCCTTGTCATGCCATTCGGACTCACCAATGCACCTGCTACATTTCAGTCGTGCATGAATCACACCTTCCGAGGGCAATTACGGAAGTTTGTTTTAGTTTTCTTTGATGACATTCTGATATACAACAGGACATGGAATGATCACCTGCATCATTTGGATGTAGTGTTGAGTATCATGGAGGCCCTATCGCTTTATGCAAAAGCTTCAAAATGTGAGTTCGGAATGACTGAGATACTCTATCTTAGACATGTGATTGGCGCTGATGGTGTGAAGGTACACCAGGTGAAGATACAAGCAATTCTGGATTGGCCGCCTCCAAAAAACATAGCAGAGTTAGAGGTTTTTTGGGTTTGTGCTCTTACTACAGGGGATTTGTGAGAGGTTTCTCACAGTGGGCATCATCCTTGACAAACCTTACTAAGAAAAGTGCATTTATTTGGACTGAGGAGGCACAGGTAACATTTGACAAGCTCAAGGGGGTCATGAGCTTGTGTCTAGTATTAGCATTATCGGATTTTACACAGCGATTTGTCTTGGAGTGTGATGCATCGAGACAGGGAGTGGGTGCAGTTCTAATGCAAAATCGTCATCCGATTGCATTCGAGAGTCAGAAGTTGAGGGATACAGAGAGACTATATTCCACTAATGATAAGGAGATGCTAGCAATTATGCATGCGCTAGCTAAGTTCAGGCAGAGTACTTAGTAGGGACTAAATTCGTGGTCAGATATGATCACAACAGTCTCAAATATTTCCTTGAGCAGGACTTGAATGAGAGACAACAAAAGTGGGTAAGCAAGATTCAAGCATATGACTTCGATGTGGAACACATCAAGGGGAAGAACATTGTTGTTGATGCTCTTTCCAGGAGACCAACACTTTGCTCTCTCACTAAGATTTCGACTGACTGGAAATCTCAATTAGTGGCCGAGTATACCAAAAACACTTTTCCCTGTGATTTGATTGATCGCTGAGTTCAAGGTGACAGATATTCAGTAGTGAGCGACATTATTTATTATAAGAACAGAGTCTATCTTGTACCACGATCAAAGTTAAAGGCTAAGATATTGAGGGTTGTGCATGATACCCCTCTATCTAAGCATCCACGGTTCTTCAAAACTTATCGCAAGATTCGTGAGAGGTTCACCTGGAAGGGTTTGAAAGATGATGTGCTGCAACATGTTAGAGAATGCCTAGCTTGCCAGCAAAACAAGGCAGAACAAACATTCCCTACGGGACTTCTACAGCCCTTACTGATACCTGAGCAGAACTGGGAAGGAATATCCATGGACTTTATCACAGGATTGCCATGTGTCCAAGGGAAGGATTGCATATACGAGGTTGTGGATAGGCTGACCAAATATGCACATTTCTTCGCTATATCATCTGATTACACCGCAGTTCAGGTGGTAGAGGTATTCTTCATAGAAGTATTCAGGTTGCATGGACTCCCCAAAACAATCGTCAGTGACCGAGACAACAGGTTCTTACGATGTTTTGGCAAGAGTTGTTTCGATTGGTAGGTAATGAGTTGACACCAAACACGAGTTACCATCCTCAAACCGATGGACAGATAGAGATAGTAAATAAGTGGATTGAGGAATATTTGCGTGTTAGGGCAGCAGCGTGCTTGGATCAGAGGGTTACATTTGGGTGAGTATTGCTACAATACCACCTACCACATGTCGATTGGCATCTCTCCCTTTAGAGTCTTATACGGGTATGATGCCTTATCATTTGTAGATTTGGCCTTTGATGACAGTAGGGTCCCACGGGCCAAGGAGACAATGCAAAATTATCAAGATATTCTCAAGGCATTGAAAGACAATCTGCAAAATGCGCAATAACCAGCAGAAAATGTATGCAGATAGGCACCGAATTGAGAGGTCATTTAAGATTGGAGACTTGGTTTTTCTACGTTTGCAGCCATACCGACAATCCTCATTGAAGAAAAGTGGTGCAGAAAAACTTAAGCCCCGCTTTTATGGACCTTACAAGATATTGAGGAGAATTGGTGAAGTTGCATATGAGTTGGAACTTCCCGAGGGCAGTAAGATTCACAATGTCTTCCATGTTTCTTGCCTCAAGAAGGCATTGGGTCAGTAGGTTGTGGCATCCCCTGAGCTTCCACCACTTGATGAAGAAGGAAATTTGGTGTTAGTCCCTGAAGGTATTGCAGATTGGAGAGAAAGGAAGTTGCGGAATAAGATAATTCGGAAATATCTGATCAAATGGAAAGATCTTCCCATTGAGGATGCAACATGGGTAGGGGAAGAGATACTTCAACACCCCAATTTGAAGTTGCTAGAGGACCAGCAATCCCGAGAAGGGAGGACTGTAATGTCCCTCTTCATCGGATAAAAAAAATATATATGGAATAATTTTCTAATCTTTAATTCCTGAGATTAGAAAATATCTTTGCAAGGGAATATGTGATAATTTAATTAATTATTCTTTTAGAACTTTGGTGGGGCCACTTATCATATCAATTTGGCAATTAATAAAATCTATGCTGAAGTCAGTTTTATTTGTTCAAAATAGAAACATTCTATCGATTGCCTTTGTGGAGTTGCAATTGGCAACTTCAGTTTTTTTGGAAAGAGAACACTAGCTTTTTGGAAGCTGATTTGGTAACTTTTACATTATTAAAAGGTTCGACTTGCTGTCGAAGATCATTCAGAAATTCATCTTTCATTTTATTATCTCTGCCAAGCTTTGAAAGGAAACTTCAACAGGACGCAAACCCTGGTTCTAGTTTGTTTGGGGCGAAAACCCCCGTAGTTGAAAGATACATTCTGCAAGGAAGAGTTGTTCTGAGGCTGAATCGTTAAACACTGCGAAGGAAACGTGGCACGTACTTCAAGGATTTAGTTACCCATTGTGTTCCCAAGGTGCTTAGAGGCGGATTTATATGTTGCAGGTTCAAGTGGATTTCCATTATCTGAAACGTGGCTCTTAAAGAAGTTCTGGGCACATCATCAGAAAGTTTATGTTTCAGACCAACGTTTTTCTCAGGTTCTTTGATTGTTTATGCTCCATTATTAATTTCTACAATTCTGGGTTAAGCTATCACTGTTAGGAATTGAACTCGACATTAAAGATTAACTCCATAGTACCTTCTTGTAGTGCTCTTAGACTGAACTTTAAATCTGTGCTAGTATCAGACAGATAAATTGCAATTGAAATCAAAATTTGTCATCAAATTTACATGCATTTCCATTGATAAAGTTGTTACTGTAATTGTTATTGTTCAAGCATATTTCTATGTGCAATTTATTGTATAAAACATCTATCAAAATTGAAAACTGCCAAAAGTCTATTCAAATTTCCGAGAAGGATATTTCATTGGGGTCTTTCTAGAACCTCGTCAAACAAGTCATCACAGTCAAAGCATAAAGTGGTAGATTCAGGACCTTGGCTCTACTTCAAATATCTTTGTTATACTTTGCACTAGTGCTGTTAGTGACCATAGATTTTGTGGAAGGAACAAAAAGGTGTTGCTACTTCTTAGGAGTCAACCTCGGTGTGGGCCATATTAGTGTGGCTAGCATCTCTAAAGGAAGTGAGCTAGAAGGATCAGAAAACCTGGCAAACAAATATGATGTAGTTAGGGATCTATCCTGAAGCATGCTCTGAAGAGGCTCAGAAGTAACAAGAGCAATATGTGTGGGAGAAGCTAGAATGTGCTCCATCTCAGACCTGTGGACATCAATCAAAGGAGGAGTAATGTCAGGTAAATCAAAAGGAGGGCGACGGATGTTAATTTATATAACATTGTAAGATGTAGTGTGCTCGTAAGAGCATTGAAGAGAAAAACAATAACAGAGGACTTCCACATCCTTAGCTTGGACATAGCTAGATAAATATGGGTCATCAAGAGTATAACTGTCATCATAGTCTAGAGTGGTAAGATCAATATTAAAGGTTTCGACCACTATATCACTAGAGGATTGGGAAGCGAGCTTCTTAGGAATAACCATAGAAGCAAGGAGCTCGTATGTTGGCTTCTTACAAGAATGCAGGTTGCAAAGGAAGAGGCAACTGAGCCATGATATTAGAGAGGAGGTCCAATGTTTTGATCTTAAGATGTATTTCATTGGGCTCATCATCGTCGGATTCTAAGAGGTTAGGTGAGACATTACCCACAAGCTCTGGGTGACCATTATAACCTTGGTTAGAATTGACAGGTAGTTAAAATGTTGGCACTCACAGAAAGGAATTGTTCAGAATTCCATGGATTAGTGTCACCTTGAATCTTGTATATAATACCCTCATGAATAAATTTGACACACTGACATGCAAAAGAGGCCACTTCCCTCATGTGATGAGTCCATGTACGACCAAGCAAAATGTTGTACGATAAGGGAAAGTTAAAGATCATAACCTTAACTCTAACCGTGACAGGGGGGATGGTGATAGGAAGTAAAATGCATCCTAGTGGAGGCATTTGTCTTTTTTCATAGCCTTGGCACATGCTTTGGGTAGACTTAATATTACACTCAAAGTATCCAAGAGATTTGATGAATTCTAAGGAAGTGATGCACGTGCCGAAACCTTTACCGATCCAAGCGCTTACTCGAATATCACCAACTTTGGCACGAATGAATAAAGGAGGATCGTCCGCACGAAGTAATATTTCTTCAAGATCATGGAGGTTAGAGTAAATTTTAGTGAATGAGATGTATCCATTGTTTGATCAATCTAGATGGACGTCTCTTCACATTGTTGTAAAATAGTAAACACTGCCCTTGGACATAGGCAGGGTAGCTTTTTTTCCCATATATGGTGGTCAAGGAATGTTCATGTCAAATAAGAGTTACAACAATCTATTTCTATGACTCAAGGAAGTCCTCATGAGCTCAAGTAACAGAATGTGAAAGGGGAACTTAGAAGGTTCTTTTATGGGGTCCCATTCGTCAAATCCAATGTGAGCTTGACAACACTAAGAAAGAGGTATGGAATTCTGGCGCAAATCAACTATAGAACAAGTGAATTCAGACTGACTCTGATTGGGATTTAAATTGTGCGGTCTCAGTCCTGTTGATACAGTTGAGGCAGGTTGAGCCAACAGTATCGGCCTAGCTAATGCAATTGGTTGCACAAAAATATCATAATCAACCTATATCATCTTGGCTGATACAGTAGCATCAGAATTAAGAGTAGCAATACACTGTACTGGCCTAGTAGAAACATGATTGTTTAAGGAAGCAAACTATATCAAGCTGCCTGATATAGTTTGCTTCTTTAAACAATCATGTTTCTACTAGACCAATACAGTGTATTGCTACTCTCAATTCTAGTCGATATAGTTGGATCTAATCTAGAAGTAAAAGACTGTATCGGGTTGGCCAATAGTGTTGGAGTAGAGAGATGTAAAAACCAACTGCATTGGTCTCGCTAATGCAGTTGTGAACGCAAAGAACTACACCGCATTGGCCGGTACAGTTGTAAATGAAAAAAATGTATCAAGTTGGTCAGTGTAATTGGGTTATCTCAGATTATCGAGGTTATGATTTCCATAGGCTTGATGTCCATGAAATGGTGCAGAGGGTCATCCTAAACGGTTATGTAAGTAGGATAAGGTATGTTGTCCCAAAAAATGTCACTCATTTTTGGGACAACCTATAAACTATTTTGGTTCAACAGACCAAAATCCTCTCTTCCCTCTTCAAAATTTGTTCTGAGTATTCAAATTCTCCTTTTTTTTCAAGCTTTTTCAGATTTCTACGGACTCTGCAGGCTTGTAATTAGCAAATTAGCAGGTTCAATGGCTTTAACAGGGAAATTCTCTCAAAGGAGCAAGTTTCTAGCACTTAGGCTATTTCAGGATTGGTTCAATGCCTTGGTTCAACCAAAAAATGTACATCAACAAGCTTCTAAGCAAGGATTGAACCATTGAACCTTGAACCATTTTGGTTCAAAGGTTTAACGGGTTCAAGGTTCAACGTCATCGGTGAGCTTAAAGTGTTAAGCGCTTTGTCAAAGTTCATCAAGTTCAACCGCTTCACGGTTCAATGGCTTTAAAACACTTCGTGAAAAGAAGAAGGCTTGGACCTTGAACCAATTGGTTCAAGGGTTCAACGGGTTCAAGGTTCAACACGCGGGTGGTTCAAGTGGTCAAAAGACTTGGCCAAAATAAAGAGATTGAACCAATTGAGCCATTGAACCATTAAACCAAAGTTGGTTCAACTGGTCGGTTTAAACGGTTGGTTCAAGGGACTGCCCCAAAGCCGAAGGAACAAGTGCCCTTGCGGAGGGCAATGAACTAAAGGCAGGTGCTCTTGCGGAGGGCAGGGAACATCGATTCAAAGATCAAAGAGAAGGCAGAAAAGATGGAATTCCTTCGCATTTGTTCAAAGGCCGAAAGAGAAGATTTCCTTCGGACTTTTTGTTCAAGGAAATTATCAGATAAAGAACAGGGAATTCTTTCGGAAAAGTTCCCGCGGCAAAAATTTGTTAAGGCAAAAGTCCTTCGGACAAAATGTCCGAACGAATTCCTTCGGACATTTTGTCCGAAGGAATTCACCTGGGAAGAAAGCCCGAAGAAATTGAAGCCCGATCGAAAGCAAAGGAATGAGCGGCTAAGGAAAGGAACATTTCCTTCGGACTTTTGTTCGAAAGGAAAGCCCGAAGCAAAAGCTCGGCGGAAAAATGTTCAAAGCAAAACCAAGGAAAGATTTCCTTTGAACATTTTGTCCGAAGGAAATAAAGGATGAAGTCCGTTGAAGAAACAAAAGGCCGCCCGAAGGATTCCGAAAGGTAGGTACCCTTGCGGGGGGCACTCGGCACTCAAAAAAGGACCGTTTGAAAACCCCGAAGGGACACCTTCCCTTCGGAGTGTTCCAAAGGCTTAGTAAAGACGAAGGGAAAGCTTCAAAAAGACTTAGACTAAAACGAGACTTCAAAGAACAAGGATTGAACCGTTGAACCTTGAACCAATTGGTTCAACGGGTCCAAGGGTCCAAATGGTTCAACTTTTCAAGGCCTCAAAGGGACTTAGAAGGATAAAGGAAACAAGAAACGAAGGGTGAACCAATGAACCGATTGAACCTTGAACCGAAAGAGTTCAAAGTTCAATGGTTCAAACAAGTTCAAACGGTTCAAAGACTGATCCAAGCGAAGGAAGAACATGGATGATTCCAGAGACCAGTTCAAAAGATGGTTCAACCAGACAAAGCAAAGAAACGAATGAACTGAGACAGCTATTCAACCAGGGGACTAATAAAGACAGAATGAACCGATGAACCAATGAATTTTCAACAAGATCAAAAGATTATGGTTCGACAAAGTTCAAGCAAACAACAACCAGTGACGTTCCCATGGACGTCAAATTTTAGGTAATGGAATATCCGTTAAAATTCAAATATAGCGCGAAACTTGAAGGATGAATCAAGCAACCAGCTGAATAGAGAGCCCGAGAGCTCAAACTGCTACAGGGAAGAGAGAACAATACAAAAGATCAAAATATCTACATGGGAGTTATTTCCAGTAGGTGAAACAGTGGATCAAGTGGTCATCTGAGCACACCAAATCAAGGACGCGGCCTGTTTTTCTTCCATGAAGTAAAGGCAAAGTAAACAGCTGCGCAAACATCAGGGAAAGGACCAGCCAACTCATGCTAAGGAAGAGACATAAGATGGATGGTCACGCCATAGTTAAGGCAATGCACTGTTCCAAGCATGGCCCATCGACAGAATTGAAGATGCATTGAAGGCGTTGACCGCAGCATGGGTCGTTTCATGAGAAGAATCGCCAAGTCTTTCTTGGCTGCTATATATTGTAATCTCTTGCATTATGCAAAGGGAGACTTTTCATTTTTACAGAAGCGAAGCTCTGCCCAATTGAAAGAGAATACTGAGACTTTGTGCTCAAATTGTTGTTCATATTATTTTATTTGAATGAGAAATCAAGATACTTGCATACTTTGTACTGTTATATCTTGTGCTATTTTAGGGAATTGTTCTTATGTCTGTTTCCTAGGAGCATTCTTGTTTATTTAATCAAACAAGCAAAACTTGTGGAAGTAATCAGGAAAGTGTCATGAAGTCAGTTGTGGAAGACTTTGTGATGTCTGCAATTGTCTTTAGTTTGTTTGTCTATTTTTTGTTTTTGTGTGAAGGATCTTGGGACGACTTTGTGCCCCCATTATCCTTTGTTTTTCAATCTTTGGGCAGTTGAAGTGTAGACTTTGTGTTACACTTCATTCTGTTGGTTACTACGCCTCTTTGTTACTAGTCACTTGTTGTCACTTCCTGAAAAAACTTCTATTGTTTCCTGTAAGATCACTTCTGAAAGAAGAGAAGTGCCTTCAGTGTTTTCACCAGGACTTTTTCTTCTGTTTGTGAACATCATCTCTGAAAAAAGAGAGATGGATGGTATTATCCTACCCCTAAGTGTTATTTTTTGCTTATATATATAGTATATAGCTCCTCATATTTAACAGGGAACCTCCCCTTATGAGAGGAGAGATTTGTCCCCTTTGGATGTGGTAAACCTGCAACTTTGGCCGACCAATCTCCCTTACTGTAATTGATAAGACCTATTTTGCTCATCAGTTAGCTGATTGACAAAATATTCACCCAACAAGGTATACGAGTATGACGAGGATAAGGATCAATATATGAGACTATGCGCTTCATGTTGTTCATATTAACCAATTTTTTCATATCGTTAGACGAGTATGGGTTAACCATGGTTTGAACAACATTGGCAGCTGGAGGTTGATATAGATTATTTCGCTATTGGTTTTAATAGTGGTTAAAAAGTGTATTTGAATATAAAGTAAGGTGAGTGTTAACTTGGTGAAGTGCATCACGCTTGACTTCGGAGTCATGGGCTTTGGCTACATTGTCATAAGCTTGTCGTTCTCGAATCATAGTTTCATGATCGATGTTTGAACCAAATAGGAATTCAAAAGCAAAGTGTTTAAGTTGTTTGCAAGTCTCATGAGAGTGTCCCCAATTTGCATGGAACCAACAAAAAATTTAGGATCGTACGAATGAGCACTAGGACGAGAAGTATCAAACCCTCTAGGTGAGGGTTTAGGAAAATGTTTCCTAATCTTAGCTATAGAAAGAGGCTGGGGAATTTCACTATTGTTGACTTGTGAAGGAGGCTGGAAGGAACTTCCCTTGATAGGTTTGGAAAGGGTCACTTAATTAGAGCTTCTGGGTAGAATAGCGTTGATGGTTATTTTGAAATCATGTGTCCAAGACACCATCATCGGTAGCATTTTTGTTTTCAGACTTCATAAGCACACAGGTTCCAAACTTGGGCTAGAAAGGCTCGAATTGTCTTATGAGGAAGCCTTGTCATTTAACTTGGTCAAGGGCTTCTTCCAATGATTTATTGTAGTTTGTGGTTAAGAGTGTTAGTAAACAAGTGGAAGAGGTTACATTCCAACCTGTTATGCTCAATGTTGTTAACTAAGGCTTTCCAATGCTTGATGAAAGTTTGTACAATCTTGTTATCTGTTTGCTCGTAATTAATGAAGTGGGCTAAGTTATTAAAAGGTAGATCATTGGATTGAAATTCCTAGACCAATGCATTAGCTATGTCCTCCAAACTAGAGATGGAATTGGAGTTTAGTTGGTTGTACCAATCTAAAGCGTCACCAAAAAAGGTTTTAGCAACTTGGTAGCCACAAAGGTATTGAGATTAATCTAGTCTTTATAGAAATTTTCAAAGTTTTTCAAGTGCAAAGCAAGATAGGTGGATCCATTATAGGCAAGCGAATGAGTGATTCCACCTATGTCTATGTTTACAATTTGAAGGGCCAATAGTTCATTTTGAAGATGTTAAATGGCTTTATTACAAAGTGGTAGTTGTGGAATGAGATTATTGTGAGCATCTCTAAGTGGGGATGGGGAGGGCATTTGGATTTGGCACTCCCCACTAAATTTGTTGCGAGCAATTTTGCATTTGCATCATTTGGGCAATACTATTGGCTTGAAAGTTAGCCATTTAGCTCATGGCTTGTAACATGATTTGTTGAGGATCAGAGGCATTTTGATTAGAGGTGGAAGCTTGAGTGCTACGCCCTTAACCTATCACGTGTCTAGGGATATATGTAGCCGACTTGTGGCTTACATACCTTTCATATTATCTTGTCGCATTTCTCTATGTTCTTAGTAAGGTCGGTAGATGGAATAACCATGGCTAAGTAGAGTATATATATGAGGTAGTGGTTAGTCTTTAATCATCAGATTGTGAATTATGCTCTTATTACATTGTTTTGGAAGTTGCCCCCTTGAAGTGGCTCAGTAATATTTATCAAGTATTTTGCTCTTTCGTCAATTATTGTTGTAGATCTCTTTCTGCTCTCAATTCTATAATATATTATTCCATTGTTTCGAAACATCTAAGTGATTTCATTACAAGTGGTATCAAATTGTCGATTTGAACAAATTTTTACAACATTGTTTTTTGGAGCTAGTGTTGTGGTTATCTTGAGCACGGAAAGATCAAAAAACATAACTTGCGATCTGGAAAGAATTTAATTTTTTCATCACAGCAATTCAAAATCTTATTTAAAAAAATCACACCCTCGTATAAGTTGACAATCATTAGATTCATCTTGGCGAGACGATCACAATGGTATAATCTGCCGATACACTTTTTTCACTCCCGAAACCCTCCATCCTAGGGTTTGTGCATGGCTGGTCCTTACACTTGTGGCCGCAGGAAAGGACAAGACACTCCAAAAACTCCTCACAAGGACAACATGGTGTCCGGAACTTCATATCCCTTGGTTTCTAAGGCGGTTCACCAACTTTAATCAAATATACAAAGCATGGTGAAGAAAGATGATCTCGATGCGGTCAAAGGGGGCATCACTGGGATCAAATGGGACATCACTGGGATCAAAGAGAACATTGATGTTGTGAAGAATCAATTGGCAAATATCAGTGTGCAGTTGACCACTTTTACGGCTCAGCGTCCACGAAAAAAATCCTCCACCACTCCATTTGGGTTCTCCCAATCAGAACAACCACAACTCCAATACTGGTTTGAAGCACATGATGCCAAAAGTGGAAGTGTGCAAATATGATAATAAGAATCCACTCACTTGGATCAATCAAATAGAAAAATTATTTGATCTACATCAGACCCCATGTGTGCAAAAGTTGGTCATGGCATCTTTGTATCTAGAACCAAGGTATAGGTGGTTGTACACTCAAAAAAAAAAAAGGGCCTTCCTATTACCTGGGCAATATTCACTGAGGAGCAAAAAATGCACTATCGCAACAACGTTTCACAAAACTACTTGAGTCAGTTAGCAAAGTTGTCACAAATAGGGACTATTAAGGATTATATTCAACAATTTCATAATCTATCCTTATGCGTGGATTACATCAATGAAGACAATATGATTGACTTGTTCTTGGGTGGGCTCAAGGATAACATCCAACTTGAGGTCCGCATGTTTAATTCAACTGCATTATCTAAATCCATACCATTAGCACGCAAGGCAAAAGAAAAAGATCTAGTCAAACCAAGGGCTTTTGCTAATGTCCGTGAACGCAATTCCACAACACAATCATTTCCTCAGCCTACAAAATTGACCCCTTAGCAAATTGAAGAGAAATGTGCAAAAGGGTTGTGTTTCGACTGTGAAAGCAAGTGGAGCAAAGGACATAAATGTGTTAAAAATAAATTGTTTTACATTGAAGGCGCCAATGAAGATGAATAAGATGAGGCATCAAATGAGGGTATGGAAGAGCCAAAGGAGGAATTTGAAAATTTTCACCTATCTCCTGTCATGCATTTTTGGGTATTAGTACTCAAACTCTTAAAGAGGTGGGTTTCCTCGAAACATATGATGACAATGTTGATTGACTTGGGAAGTACACACAACTTCATCAATAGTAAGTTGGCTATTCATTTGAATTGTTTCATTTACCCAAATCCAGAATTTCAAGTCATGATCACAAATGGTGGCATAGTCAGTTGTTCTGAAAAATGTCATAGTATTAAGCTTGCTATGAGAAACTACATGCTAGATTCTCCTATGTTTGTTATTTCCATGGATGGAGCTAACATTGTTTTGGGAGTATAATGGCTCACAACTTTAGGCACAATAGAGATGAATATCCAAGAATTGTTCATGCGCTTTCAATCTAAAGGTAGGCGCTTGAACTACATGGATTAAGGGCAAAATCTCCACAATTCATTAGTTCACATCAGATGACAAAAATTCTTAAAAAAACGCTGAAGAATTTGTAGCACGATTGTTTTCCATATAAGTCCAACCAACAAATGTGTCGACACACACTGATTTCTAGATGATTCTTGATAACCACCCACTTGTTTTTGGCACCATGCCAAAAGGACTACCACCAAGAAGAGAATGTGATCATGCCATAAGATTGCTTCCAGGTAGTACACCACCAAACATCAGACCATATATCAAACCATTCAAATATCCATATGTCCAGAAAAAAGAAATTGAAAAGATGGTACAAGAGATGTTGGAGGCAAGTATAGGCAAAGTGAATATTCAACCCCCGTGGTCATGGTGCGTAAGAAAGATGACACTTGGAGGATGTGACCAAACTACAGATAACTCAACAAGTAGACCATCAAAGATAAGTTCCATACTCCAATAATTGATGATTTTTTAGATGAATTACGTGGTGTGTTTATTTTACCAAACTAGATCTTCGTTCTGGGTATCATCAAATTCGGATCAGAGATGAGGATATCCCTAGAACAACTTTCAAAACTCATGAAGGCCATCATGAGTTTATGGTCATGCATTTTGGTCTCACAAATGCACCATCTATATTTTAGAGTTTGATGAATACTGTTTTTAGGTCTTTTTTAAGGAAGTTTGTGTTGATATTTTTTAAAGACGTCTTAATATACAGCAAAACTTGGGAAGAACATTTGAAGCATGTGAAATAAGTATTGTTAGTCCTAGAACAACTTTATGCCAAACCATCCAAATGTGTTTTTGGAGTCCAAGAGGTGGAGTACTTGAGTCATATTGTTTCACATACAGGAGTCAAAGTCAACCCTAAAAAGAACAAAGCTATGATTGAGTGGCAAGTGCCAAAAACCCTCTAGAACCTTCGCGGATTTTTGGGGCTAACAAGTTACTATCACTTATTTGTACAAAAATATGACAACATAGCAGCGCCACTCACACCTTTGTTGAAAAAAAACTCCTTCCATTGGAATGAAACAACTACCAAGGCATTTGAGAAGCTAAAAGAAACTATGTGCACCACACCAGTTTTGGCTACCTCTGATTTTTCCAAAACTTTTGTTATTGAATGTGATGCATCAATTAATTTTAACACGCAAACAGAATGGTATTGGGCTGTCCAATACAGTCAAAACTGAAAAAACTATTGAACACACAGAACTGTATTGAGTTGGCCGATACAATTGTAAACACAACCATATCAAATTGGTCGATACAGTCTGAACAAACACAGAACGACATCCCGTTGGCCAATACCATTCGTAGACAGACATGAAACTGTATCGGGTTGGTCAATACAGTTAGACTTGATGGTTGGAAGATTTTGCTAAAAAGTTATAAAGACAAACATGAAACTGATCCAACCAAAGGGATAAAATTCACATTGGGTTCACCAAAATTTAAGCACGGCTAAGATGACCTACAACTATCATTTTTCTCTCAATAGACTAGGACTCAAATAAAGTCAATTGAATAGAGCCGCGGTATACTTGGGCGATCAGATAAGGACCAATGAACTCCATAGATCTAGCAAAGTGTAACCTACAACTCATGTCAAAGAGGAAAGGGTTCCAAAGTGTAAGCCTATGACACAAAGATGTAGCTCTCACTAAACCTCAACAAAGGTAAATGGTTGTAAAGGGATACAAACTAATGTACAATATGGATTAGAATGATTGTAAATGGGTAAGGTGCAATGGTCAACCAAATGGGGGTCTATGCAACCTAAATTGATTTATGGCAAGTCTAAGCAATCATATGTCTACACCAGCTTATTCAGTATAGCGAAAGCCTAAACAAGGATACACACATTCATTCATAGAGCAACAAGGCAATGTCTAATCTACTAAATCAATAAAGGAAAGAGTGTAGGGATAGATATGCTTACCTTGGGGTGGACCCATCGACACTTCAATCTCCTCCTTGGCTCACATGGAGCTTTGCAAGAGAATGTTGTAGATTGAAAACCTCAGATAGTTGGATGAAGACCTACATATCCTAAGAAACTCCCAATGACTCCTCGTATTGAGCTTTAACAACACTACAAGACAAGAATCTTCAAGATAAAGTTCTTAGCCACTAACTCTCCCAATACTTCCTTAAGGTAGAAATGCAAGCGAAAGCAAAGCGAATGAGTGTGATATCATATGAAATGAATAAAATGTGACCCTATATATACTAACCCTAAACTCTAATCCAAGAATATCGGTTCAGCAAATACTGTTGGAAGATGTCAGCTGGCACAATATGGTATCAGCCAAGCTGATTTCATACAAATGTCAAAAAACACTCAGAACTATATCACACAGGCTGATACAGTACATGAATGATAAAGGCACAAAACAAACGGTACCGCCCAGATTGATTCCGTAGGATATAGGGAAACTAATAAATCTGGATAGGAAGAAAACAAAAGGGATAAATGGATAGAAGTTTAGAGGAGGTCAAATTGATAGTAGTGATGGTATAATCAGGGGTACCTTATGGTTTGGTTACATTCATACAAAAAATATATATAATATACACAAAAAAAAAAAACTCAAAAAAAAATACTACTGATAATTGATAATTCAAAATATTAAATGAGTCATGAAATATGAAACTCATACAAGATAGGTTGTCTAGAAACATAAACGTTTCCAAAACACGAAAACACCAATTTTCAAAAGCCCTTGATTTGGAAACATCCATACAATATATCAATATATATATATGAACAATGCATAATACTCATTTTTACTCTATAAAAGATAAAACTCTTAAGAATATATAATATTCATTCATTCATTACTTCAAAGACAATGTACAATCAAATCTAGAATAAATCACCTAGATTGTCCTCAAAATCATGAATATTACACCCATTATTTTTCAACTTTATCATTTAATGACTATAAATCATCTAGTTTGTCGAGACTCCCCAATGCATCGAAGCTTCTTGAGTGCACGCCTTAAAGGGTGCACCAGGTATGGGGTGGGATCAGCTCATGGCACTTTGAGAGAGATGTTCTCATACTATTCTATCATACCCACATTGTCATGTCCCCTTTTCGCTATTAAGCCAATCAGAAGACCCATAGCCTATTCCTTATTTCCCAAAGGCTAAGGAATAAAGTTGAGAATAAATTAATAAAAATACTTTAAGTTGTCCTAAGTCACTTTTATTTTATAACATAAAAATGACACTTATGTATTACTATTATTAAAGAGAGGCAAAAAGTAATTATTTTTAAGTGGATGAAAAGTGATATTTTATTAAAAACTTTTTTAAATACTTTTAGGGTAAAATTGGAAAAAGGGAAGTTATAAAATATCACTTTTCATCCACTTAAAAATAATTACTTTTTAAATACTTTTAGGGTAAAATTGGAAAAAGGGAAGTTATAAAAGGAGGAGTTTGAGTTTGGCTCAAAAGAGTTGTTATTCGTTATTCATCTTTGACAATCAAACCCTAACCTAGAGCTTGAGCCATTGTGTTCAATTTTTTTATTTGCGGACAAAAACCTTCTAATATACAGTTGTGGAGGACAAAAACCTTCTAAACCATTGAGGTAATTCCATCCAGGAATCATAATTGTGCTTGCAAATCAAGATTAAATTTCATTTTCAAAGTGATTGAGAATTGCCATCATTTTTCCAGCCCTTATGAGAGTTTGAAATAATTTGCAGATTGTTGTGTGGGGTTCTAGACAACTTTCAAGGCCATCACACCACCCTCCAGCGCAGCGCCATTCCTCCTTGCAGCCCTACGATCTGTTTCCTTAGACTGATGTACCTTGTCCTTGGTGAATCGTTGTTGTACCAAGGTTATTGTTGTGCATAGTGATTTTATTGGGAGTTTGACAAGGGTTGTGAATTTATTGCTCAATTTATATGTATTATTCAGTGTTTAAAGTGTAGACAACACATTGAATAAAATATTACAGTTTGGTTGTTATCAGATTTGAAATTTTTGTATTGCATGTGCAATTTATTATCTTGTTTCTTCATTACTAGTATTTTGTATGCTTTCATCTCAACACAATAAGGATTTAAGTGAAGTTTCAAGTGGGTTTTCAATATCAATATTGCATGTGAGTTGTTTTAGTATTGATTGATGTTTAGTATTGGAAAGGGTTCACAATAAATTTCAGAGTTTATAAAATATCTAGAAAAGGATATTACATACATCCCTTCATGCAGCCTTCATAACTCCTATGATCTCCTTGGAATATTGAAACCCTCAAATATGGCTAAGTCTGAAATTTTGAAACCCTGAAATCTAACTAAGTCTAAAATATGATAGGCTCCTCCAAAACCTAGAATTTGCATTATAGCTCCTACAAGTCCAAAACCACTCTCAAACATGCTGATATCTATAAAATATAACTTAAAGTATACATAAACTTATACTTAAACATTTATTTTATATATATATATATATATATATATATATATATATATATGTTTGTTTCATCTTTTCAGATATATATTTTTGTTGATTTTATCCTTTTTTCTGCTAGAATCCCTTGGAAACATCCAGAGGCTCCCCGGAAACATTTCTAGACAGATAATGGGGAGGGGGGGCATTTCCTGCAACACAACACAGGTTTATATTATCTATTCAAAATAGGAAAATAGTCAATGGTCATGGTCAAACTCAAAAACTACATGAAAAATATCATATTTCTTTTCATCGATAGCATCCAAATCAGCAATTGGTTCATTAGAACTAGATGCAATAAAACTAGTAGAGTGTGTTTTTTTCATTGTGTTTTTTATTTTTTAATCTTTTTTTTCTTATGATTGTTGTATCTAGACTAACATGCTTTATATTATGTTTTTCTTATGTCCGACATGTAACTAGGATAATAGAAGAACTCAGGTCGTACCCAAGAGGTACACAGAGTAATCCCAATGCCAAAACCAAACCGGTACGAATACGAGGGCCTCTGGGGTAGTACTCGATAACATAGGTGTGTAAACATGTCTAAGGGCCAAAGGTAGGGGCCTAAGATAGACTAAGGGCACCTAATCATGATTACGACGACATAGTTGCTCTAGCTGATCCCACCCCAATCCTGTGATATATGAATGATAGCTACAATGTGCAAAGCATTCTAGAGCATATATATACATAATAAGATATACTCAAACATCACATGGTATGATGATATACTAATGCTATCAAGAAGTAATGCTAAATACAATATAAGTCAAGGAGTCCTAGAAGACGGTTGGGGTGGCCCAGCATATTGGAACTACCCAAATAACAAAAATTAACACTCCTAACTCCTAATCCTTACCTTCGTGAAATTCAACATAACACTCCTTTTATTTATTTATTATGACTTTATTCCAATGTTTTCTACATCTATCCCTCCAATTAGAGTAAGTCGTCATCCTTGACGAATATTTATGGTATGATGAGACTCATTTGGAGGAACTGCTATGGTCACCTATGATGGAGATGGATCCATGCTAAAAATGAAAAGCTAGAATCACAGCCGAAGTCAGAGTCGAGGCAGCGAGAGGGGAGATTAGGGTCCTTGGCACTTTAAGAGTCTGAGGGGAGGAAGGGGAAGAGCTCCTTCCTCCAAGCTGCTTTAATTTTTGTTTCCACTTCAACACATGTTCCACAATTGAATTAGCGTTGTTATATTTCCTAGTATACTTTTCCTCCTGCTCTACTTAGCTTTTGTTTGTGACTCCCACTCCACCATGTTCTTGTAGCTCACTAACTCTTAACTCTTAACATGGAGGCTTTTCCTATTACTTTCTCAAATTTTTGTTGGCCTCCTTTGTCTGTTCCTTAACACTTTTCAACTCAAGTTCCTTCAAATGCACTTGATTCTCATAGTCCACCATCTTCTTCCACTATATTGTTTCGTTCTTCAAGCTCTGAATTTCCACAATAAGCACTTTTCAACTCAAGTTCCTTCAAATGCACGTGGTTCTCATAGTCCACCATCTTCTTCCACTATACTATTTCGTTCTTCAAGCTTTGAATTTCCACAGTAAGCACTTTTCAACTCAAGTTCCTTCAAATGCATGTGGTTCTCATAGTCCACCATCTTCGTCCACTATAATATTTCATCCTTCAAGCTTTGATTTTCCACGATGAGCTTCAAACATGTGTCTTCGTTTTGTTTGTTGACCATTTCAGCAAAGGTGTGTTATCTTATAGGACAATCACATTCTTCATCCATCTATCTTCTCTGCTTCTCCGCAAGATGTGCCATGACCAAGTTCCATTTGGAATACAAGTCCAAATAGGATAATTAGACAAGTGTAGTTTGGTGGGTTCCATTTTCTATAGAATCACCAAACACTCTACACATAATCCATCTGGAGCTCCTTCTAGTACATATCCCTCCAAATTCATGGGTGACTCTCATAAAGGCATACCATCTCGTAGACATAATCCTCATATTTGACTTTGTTTTATGCCTTAGAGATCTTGAACATCAAATTCCCCACACATGATTCCCATTGCTCATAGTCAAATTCTCTGAGCTCATCAAATACCCACTCACCCGTGTTCACCTTAAAGATGATGTTGGCTTACAACATCTTAACTATCTCCACTTGGACCTTCAATGCATACTTATTATTCATTCAATAGGGCCTCCTCCTTATAGCTTGAGATCTTGATAATCAAGGCATTTGATTTTCTACTGGAACACCCTCCAAAACCCACCCTATGTGTCCACGTGAACACATCCTTGTATTCAATAAAATTCAAAAAGTGGTTGTTTTCAATACTAGGTCCCAATTATCTCCCACACAGATAACTCGTGGGGTCTTATCCATCCCAAGGTTTACCTCCACCATCTTAGGGCCAACATATTGAATCTTCTCCTTTTCCAAGAACAAATGTTCTAGGGTGTTGTTCATCTTAAATTATCCAGCGTCAAACTTTGCGAGGTATGGTGAAAACTCTCAAATTTTGTCTAGTGCTTTAAACATTGCTAGCTTTGTCCTCCGACAGTCCTCTTTCCCAGACTTCTTCCTTGTAGACAGCTCTCCCTCTTTGTGAGCGTCTATTTCTATGCAACATGATGGGGAGAAAGTTTTAGTCTCCCATTTTCCCATGGAACAATCCATTGTTTGGGCATTCTTTGCCTCGGATGTAGTGCCCCACCTTGTGGTTCCCATTATGTAGGCCTATTTAGTGCAACTCCAAATTATGTTAACCTATTGTCTTCTTATACTTTTAAGAGGACTTATGTATATTGATTGGACTAAGTTGTACATTGGCATTTCATACCAGCAAGGATGTTGATACATGATACGGTTAAACATGTTCATATACTTATTTAGATCCAAGACATGCACATGTGACATTATGATGATGTGATATTTTAACCGTTGGACAAGTGGTTATTAAATGAGGTTACAATAATTTAATGTATTTAAATTATGACACAAAGTATTAAGATTTTATTATATCATATTATATTTGAGGCATCATGCTGCCATCTGGTTTATGTGTAAATTACACGATCCATACCAAAACTGTTCAAGGTGGATGCACAATTGATATTACAATGGGGGATAAATGCATTGACCCAGCAAAGGAAGACTCTTGAAAGAATGACATTTTTTGGTAAAAAGAATCTAAAAAATGGACTCCTTGTCAAAAATGTTTTCGGAAGACTTGCAACACGACATGTTTCTGAGAAAGTAGAATTTAAGCCTTTGGGGGTTGACTGGTTGACTTAGCATGATGACATGGTCATGTGGGTAAGGTGACATGGTGTATGAGCAAATGAAATGACATGGAATTATTAGAAGGTAGATGCTTTTTTATTTAATAAGTAAATATAAAGTCAAAAGTTGAACTAGTGCATATGTATTTTATAAAGAAAAATACAAGACAAAAAATATGTGAAAGGTATGGGTGTTGGAAACATTTGATAAATAAAACATATGTCCCAATAAGAAATGGCAGACCTGTACACGCAAAAGAGAAGGACCATGTAAATTTTAGAAACCTGTGCCCATTTATTAAATCAGAACTCACCCAAACTACAACTCCAATATTCATGAAATGTGTATGTACATGCATGGCCATCGCATGGAAGCCTATACTTTCTTGAACGCTTAACAGAACTTAGTGCACTTTTTGGGAGACGGGAAAAGAAAGGAAAAATGAGATGCATAGATGTAGAGAGGATTCATTCATTGTGTACACATAAGTAGTGGAGAGCTGAGAACAAAAACAGATAACCGCCACTTTGAAGAAGTGGTTGTTGCAGAAGCCAGAACAAAGTGTCTTGGTGTGTTTGAGCAGAGAAAATGAAGGCTCTTAGTATCCCTTTGGACAGGCAGAAAATTAAGTGTGTTTCTAACCTCTGTTCCACCCACAAAACCATTTAAAACCAGCTGACATTTGGAGGAATTAATCCTGATAATGCTAAGTTGTGATTTCTCACCTCTCCTTTCTCGCAATATTTTGGAGATGCAATTGTGGGTTTCACACTCTTGAATCTTGTGTTTTGTTTGGTTTCCCATACTCTTGTATAAGAGGGGTCGGTGAGAGGAAGAGATAGATTTGGATTGCAAACTCTGCACTTCTGTAATTTGATTTGAAATATGAACTTCATACCTTTTTTAAATGTTACATTGGGTTGAGAATTCTCACTTCTTCCCCTTGCAATCTTCTTGGAGTTTGAGTATTGTTGCTCTATTACCACCTTGCTTTCTTTTAATTTGTTTGGTGTGCCTATTTTCCTTTGTGAGAAGGGTGGGTAGGAGGTGGGTGAGGTTGGAAGTGTGAGAAGGGGGACTGCAAACTTTGCGGCTCTGTTATATAAAGCTTGAAATAAGCACACAGCCATTTACTTGAAAACTCGTTGGGTATTGGACAAGGGGATAAGTCCAAACTCATGTTGGAGTGGATGTTATGCATTTGGAGACAGTGTTAAGTCCATGCCAGCAGCCTCGTTCTTTTACAATTTAGTTAATATTTTGTTGCATTTTGGACTGGGGGTTAAGTCCAAACCATAGCCCTTCGATATTCATTTTATAACTTGCTGGGTGTTGGAGTGGGGGTTAAGTCCAAACCACAATTCTACCTTCCTTCTATGCATGGGAGAGGCGGTTAATTCTATACCTAGTGAGGAGTGGTACTCATTAATATGAAATATTTGAGATAAATGCATGTGGAAGTTTCAATGTCGCAGACCACTTGGTTTATCCAGTGGACTGAAAATTACACTGCTTTATATATTTCATTGAGTCAGTTAAACCACTATTTTTGCTATGCTGTGATGTAGATTTGAGGTTTTCCTTCCATGCTTGACCTCTTTTATGAGTGAAATTCCTTTTGGTCTTATTACGACTTGCATTGTTTTACAACCTTTATCACTTGCTTGCCTCCCTAAACCTTCATACCTATGAAATCATAAAAAATGTCAGACATATGAATGACAGTTTGTAGCAGACAAAGTTTGCACTATGAGCAATTTGGTTTGGATTGAGAAATGTTCAGTTTGAGCAAGGAGGTAGAGTTGATATTTCTATTTATCCCCATGGACCTTTATATCTGTTGTAAAGGTGGCCAGGTGGAACACAACATACCTTCTGGTTTTGGGCATGGACAGAAGGGCAGTAGCGGTTAGCATTTCAACCATTGGAATATTGGTGCACGTGTTCCTCACCCTTGGTTCAACTTTCTTCAAAGTTGTTATTTTAAATGAAAGAAGCAAGACAAATATTGTTTAAAATTCTCAGATATGAATGAATCTATGCATTTCAGTTAGTATTGGTAGTATATGTAATTTTGATTATGATAGCTTATTGGCACCATGAGAAGATTGATCAAATCCTTTTTATTCACAGCCTCCTAGGGGCTGAGAACGGATTGCATAGAAGTTGTGTTTGGTGGAGTTTCACAGCCATTAGAACTGCATTAGTCACCCACTGGACACATTGTGGTTTAAGAGCAACTAGCCAAAGCAGAGTTTTTCCTTCTATAATAAAATTTTCAGAATTTGGAGGGACCTTCCTCTCCTTTATGGGAAATTAACAGTATTACTGCACACCGCACTAATATTATGTGTATTGTGGATGATACTGAATCCCTTGTATAGGTGGGTGGAAATATGTAAGAATTTTGCTTACTTAAGCTCCACTTCTCCTTATAAAAATATTCACAGCACTAATGTCTATTCTCCCACTCAAAGTAACCTTGCATGTAATACAATGAGCACACAACAGATCAGTCCTTGTTACCCTCTAAGACAATTTTCCTTCTTGATTCTTGCATATACCGCCAATATGGTAATAATTAATGAAAGTGTGGTATTATGGAACTCACAGCTTTTGGGCAACTTTTTCATTCAATGTAGAATTATACGTATATTTTGTATTGAATATGGAAAATGGCTCTCACCTTGATAGGTTTTTGCACCTTCCATCTTCTTGTCTCTTTTGGTATCACTGCCAGTATGGTTCGAGTTTTATGTAAATAGTATTATTTCAGTTTATAGAAGTATTGTGTGATGTGATTCGCAGCATTAGAATCCTCTTCTATGGTTTAAATTTGAAAGCATAGGAAATTAAGTCATTAAACATTTAATGGATTAGTTTGTTCCCTTGTATCATTAGAATCCTCTTCTATGGTTTAAACTTTAAAGCATAGGAGATTGAGTCATTACCCATTTATTTGATTAGTTTGTTCCCTTGTATTATTCCCACAATATGATCACAATTGCTATAAGAAGAAAAAGCTGTGAAATTAAAGACTTCAAAGTGATTTTCTCACTTTAAAGTCGTTTTAACCTTAAAGACATAACCCTTTACTTCACAGCCATTACCTTTCTTTCCTGACCAAAAGTATGCATTGAGATGAGTGGTCCAGATAGTATTGGGGCAGCCTTACCTCCCTTTCATTTCAAACGATATATACACACACAAGTAGTAGTAATAAACCATGAGGAAGAGCTGTAAATTTTGAAGAAAGAGGGGTGTCTTCCTCACACAAAACTTACATTAAACCTTGCATAGATCCCCCTTTAATTGGCTGCAACAAGGTTTCACTTTGTATTTCTTTACATTCTTGGTGAAATTTGCAGTAAAACTTGAGCTAGGCAAAAAATAATTGGTTAGGAGTGTTGCCCTTATGTTTTTGGACATTGTTGAGGTGCAAGCTACAACCTTGTAGTTTCACTCGCACCTCCTAGAAGCAGTTTCACACCTTTTTCTATACACTTTGCACATTTTTCTTAAGTTGTTTTGTAGCTTTCTGAGAGGCCAATTGCAGCACATTTGCAAGACAATTCACTAGTCATTTTGGCTTATGTTCGTGCAACATTCATGAAGCATGATGAGTGACTTGCTCACAACAATTTCTATTTGTGACTTGCACCTTTCCTACTGCAATTCACACCTTTTCTAACGTGTTTCACACCTTTTTGTACCTCAGAAATTAGACTACTATAGTAGTTAAATGTGTATTACAATTACTAAAATAAATGTTTAATTATAAGTTTACATTTACATTTTATATTTGTCTACTTTAATTTTTATTTTAGGAAAAAAAAAGGTCACTCTACACCTTCCAGGAGTAGTCTCAGACCTTCCAGGGCTATAGCGTGGAAGATAGTTTTTGAAAATCCAATCAGTTCAGTACTTGGCATTAATTCAGGACTTCGGTATTTCAGCATAGTGTTCCTAAAGATGTAACTTTCACACCCAATATCCGTTTAAGTGAACGAATTGTCATTTATCAGGTTTTTTGACCTTCCAGATTGATTGGTGAAGCTTCTAGGAGTCCTAGGTGAAAAAATTTGGTACTTGTTGAACAAGACCCCTCTCAAAGTTAGAACTGCGAATGTAATCACACATGTATTTACACATATATTGTGTTCTCTAAGAGCGAATATGATGTGTATGTGTAGTCTTGAAATAAACATGCATGTAGGGTTTTATCTAAATTTGTTTAAGCGTGCATTTAGCTCTTAGCACCACTAGGATGCTACATCAAAGCACTACTCTTAAGTGTACGACTTTGTCATCGATCAGATCTTATTCCTCTGAGTAGAACACAGCCCTTGGCTTATGGTTTGAATCTTGATGTCAATATTAATTTTTTTGGCTCTTTGTTCTATCAGTGCAACTCCCTTCTTCGTGCTTACTCCTAACTTAGCCTTATCCATCCACAATCAACGTAAAAAAGCATCATAGGTTGGTTTCAATAGAGATGTCACCACAAAGTTTATCACAAACTGACATCCACCTATATGTATTTGCTGTGCTTGTAAGAACCCCTTCTAGATTCTATCCAAAAATTTCACGAATTCTCAAATTTTATAGTGCAGCCATTTCGTCAAACACCTTGCATTCTTGCCATTCTTAGTGATAGTTTCAATGTATTGATTCAAAACAGTTTGTATGGAATAAATATGATGAAGAAATCTGATTATGAAAGCCTCCAGTTTGCTGTTTTATATGAGATATTACATATTACAGAAAAGCTCAATGAAACTTATGCATACCATATTATTTCCTTGCATCAAATACATTATTGATTGAGCATATGGCTGGCGCCTCATACCAAGAGTACCATAATCATCAAACCGAGGTATAGACCCCGATATTAGCTGTGATCCCTTGTGTGAAGTGGTGGCTCATACTGCTGAAATGGCAGCAGCTATATTTGTTATATCTTCATTGTTATATGCACTCCAAGAGGCTGCGGCTGCATACTATGAAGGCTGCGACTCAAGTATGGATTTCCCAATAGGGATATCTCAAACAAATGAAGAAATCTCTACATCAAGCACTTGCATTTAAGGTGTAACCCTAACCTCCAACAATCTAAAAAACAAGAAACCGGCAATATCATTCAAACTACAAATTTGTATTTGTTTACAAATCCTCACAAACTTGTCAATAAACCCTCTTGCAACAAAACCAATAGAATGATAAATCTTTCCACTCCAAATCCTTCAAATCTAAACCAAGTGCACCTGTGAATCCTGTATGAATCCACTGAGGTTCGTTGAAATGGGTTTTCGTCCAATCAACCAAGAACCCAAGGGTTTTCATCCTAGGGTTTGTTGAGCCAAAAGCGCAAGCTCTCTCCAAAATGCAGAGGCAAAATCAATTCATCAACAACACAAGGACCCCTCAAAAGACACTTTTAGGGCGACAAGGGAAAATAAAATAATAATTTCACTTTTCCTTTAATTTCCTCACAATTTTTTTTTTTTTTTTAATTGCTCACTTTATGTCTCCCTTGCCTAGCATCCAATTTAATGTGAGCATCAAATAATATTTTTCCTCACCTTTCCAATGAGCAATTACACTTAAATTGTCTTTTTAATATCCCCAACTTTAGATAACTTAAGCGAATAATTAATTAAATGACTTAAATAATTGACCCAATTTACAAAAAGTCCAAAAATGAAGCAAATTGCAAATTTGACCATACCAACATGATCTTGAAGATTTGGGATGATGATTGATGCCAATTGGGTGACTTGTTATAAATAGACGGGCTCTCCAAGAAGTTTGCAAAACACCCCAAGAATCAGAAAACACTTCTGAACGTGTCATATCAATCCTTAACGCCAACTGAGCTCAATGCCACAAATTGAAACCCATAAATATTGAACCTACATCCTCCAAGAAGTTTGGAGTTCTCCCCAACACACCTAGAAGCTTATGGGTAAACTCGAAAACTGGCCAAAAGCCCCTGGAACAATATTGCATAAAAATGGGGGCATTACAGTGCTGCCAAGACTCCTGGAGGTTCAATATTGAATTAATTTGAGATTGCGAACCTAAACATAAGTGGCCATAATGTTGGCTTCTTCAATCTCCTCTAGGTGCTCTCTAGGAGCACATCAACCCCTGAACTATAATCTACAACCACTTTCATGAATGTCCATCCTAGAATTTCCATGTGTACTAAAATAGGATCAATGGTCTGTATCTTAGTTTCATGAGATTTAGGACTCTATCTCGGTACCTCCATCTTTGTCCTCTTGAGAGATACCCCAGAGCTATAATCTACAACCACTTTTGTGAATGTCAATCCATGTACTAAAATAGGATCAATATCTTAGTTTCATGAGATTTAGGACTCAATCTTGGTACCTCCATCTTTGTCCTTAAGTGATAACCTTGGCACCGTGTACTAGGAACCGAGTTTGGCAAAAATTTCCACACTTAGCATAAAAACTAGAAGCAATGGAGCCCATTGCTTCTCAAGGGGGAACAAGTTACCTAGATGGCTGTTTGGCGCAGAATCCTGAAAATTTTCAAAAATCTATTTTTTGTCTTTTTCTACATTTTCGTATTTTTGCATTTTCAAGGCCCTTTGGTATGCTATTTGGACCCTAAATTTTAGTCAGATGACCTAAATAGTTTCCATAGGCATGTCTTTAAGGCATCTAAACTAGTTTGCTTGATGAGCTTTCCGACGCATATCACAATTTTAAATTTCAATTATAGGTAGGCGATATGACCCCGACAAGTGGCACTCCAAGAATAGTAATGTCATCAACTAAAATTTGGCTATTTGTCCACTTTTGGCAATTCATTTCCATTCCTAAGGTGGACAGATGTCATCTCCATGTGGGGTGAACTCTTCATTTACTATTTTTAGTAACTTTTTAGTTATTTCATTGTATAGCTATAAAGTAGGTAGTATGGAATGAAGAATGTTGAGTTCAAGGCACACATCTCTCCTATAGAGATTTCCCTCTTTGTATACATCCCCATCCGCAATAAAATCCTATTGTTTTTGCAATTTCAATTATGTCAATTTCAGTTCTAATTCTATAACAAATAAAGTTTCATAGTTAGTGTGTTGTCCACCAAATTGCTTACTTAATTTGGATCACCTTGTCTTGTGATTATGATCAAAAAATACATGAAAAATGTCATTAGGGTAATGACTACTCATGGAAATCATCTTGAGATAACTTAAACACACGCGTAAAATCCCACCAAAAATTAGTAATCTAATTAAATTACCCATGGAAACCTTAAGTTAATTAACACAAATACACGATTAGGTTGTTATTGGATTAATCCCACATTGATAAGAATTGTGAGACAAGAGTGACTTATAAGGTATTACATGATCCAAAAGTTTTACCAATGGGGAAAGAGGCTAGAGGGTGAGAAGTCCAAATTGGTGAATTACATTCACCGTTTCTACCCCCACTCACAAAAGCTTTAAAGTGCATGTGTGCCAAGTAGGTCCCCTTGTCTTGTGATTATTACAAAAAATACATGGGGGAAGAATCATTAGGGTAATGACTCCCCATGGAGGTCATCTTGAAATGACTAAAACATACACAGGTAAAATCCAAAAAAAATTAATAATCTAAATAGACTTCATATGGAAGCCTTCAATTACTTAGCAAAAATACATGGTTGTTATAAAATGTTGCATTTATTTTTCAATCTCACATACTCTATTATTCCAATCAACTTCTTGCACAATTCAGATGAATTGCATGGTTTGTTATAACTTGCACCAAATTTGAAGGGTCAACCACAACAATTGCATTTACTAGAAAATCTGCAATCCTCTAGTGGTTGTTCTCCTCTCCTAAAGCATCAATTGGATTCAAGAACTATGGGCCTTGAGGCAACACCACAAGCAAGTATATCAATGACCTATCATTGGTGTCAATCCATAAATATAGATGATGGCTTATCCCATAGTGCTCCAAATAGAAAGAACTTGTTCTTACAACTTCTGCACTATAATGAGTCTCCATTTTGGACGGGGGTGTGTATTTTTCAAAATCTTGTACCCCCTGAGGGATTTGTTAACACCTCAAATCATGTCTTTTGCATATATGTTGACCATAGAACACATAGGAAGGCCATATACATAAATGCAATGGGAACCATGCCCATCAATCTCATCTCTATCTTCAATATCAAACACTTTCTCCAAATGTCCAAGGCAATTAGTTACAAGATTCTTCAATTTTTATAATTTCTTGCTGCAATCCTTGTGATTGAAGAGGCTTGGTCTGACTCCTCATAGCCTCCATTGTGTCAGCATTTCTTTGCTCTTCCAATCTCCTTTTATCGTGGCTTTTTATTTTGGAGCATATTTGAGCTCCAACCTGGTTTCATGAAGCGGACTTCCACCCTAGAATATGTTTTTTTTTTTTAAATGTTACAAAAGCTGCATTTTTGTTTAAAGTTCCCATGAATTATCACCATATTTCCCACCACTGCTACCCTAATTTTCCTTCCACTGGTTTTGTTTGGCTTCCCAATTGAAGAAATTCAAGTCGTGATGACAACATCCGAAAAAAAGGCTGCCTCTCCTCCAAAAATCGGCAAAAAAGAACGAGTTAATGCACTTTCAACTCTGCTGCACCCTCAAACTGGCAAGCGGATTGTTCCTGCTCTGCTGTTGTGAAATTGAAAGAACGTGCGATGGGTTTGTGTTTTTGTGTTTTGATAGAAGAGTTACGGTTGATAAGGAGTTGGTGGTCCTCCAACCACTTAAATACTTTCTTATTCTTTTTTTGCATGCAAAAGTGTTTTGGTCGATTTTGTTTCGGTTGCATTTTGTACGGTAGAAAGTTCATCGATATATGATTTGGAATCATGCCTGGTCCAGAGCAGATTCTGACCAAGTCAGGTTTCTCATTTCCCAATATCAATTTCAATGCAGGTCAACACTTTCACAAACTCAAGACAGTCTGAGCACATGCACAACACCCTTATATGAAGAATCTAGTCCTTCAAAAACAAAAATGAAAGAATATCCAACTCTACAGAAAAAAAAAACAATCTGAAAATGCAGTAGATTTTGCACATTATTAAGGGAAGGACTAAAAGGAACAAAAATTTAACCTAGAATCAAAACACCTATTAAAACAATAGGATGTTTTCTTAAGTAAATTACTAGAACTGCCATCCAAAAGAGAGGTAGACCACCAAATTAAACTTGAGCCCAATACTAAACCAACTTTTAAACCGCCATATAGCCCAAGTCAAGGTAAAAAACAAGTTCAAGAGTTGATAGAAAAAAAATAAATGCAACCATAATATCTAATCGATTCGAATTTCAGTGGTGGAATATTTTTATGCATCCTTTTTCGGATTAATTGTGTGCATTATTTAATACACAAGCCTTTCCTTCAATGAACCATTTCTAATGAGTACGTAGATGCCTAATTTTGGTACAACACCATCTTCCATTGTGTCTTTGTCATGCATTATCAAACTTGGTCCACTTGTGTATGTTTGGCTATTTTTGGACACCTTTCCACTCACATTAGAGTCTATTTAACCTTGATCCATCTAGACTTACTCAAATTCATCTCAAATATGCATGTTGTTAGCGTTAAGAGTCCTAGTCATCCATTTTCATCCAATATGATCTCCATTCTGAGCCATTTTGCCTCTTGCGTGTTTGTGAATTTTGTCCCTCTTGCTTTTGAGGGTCCATTTCGCATTGTCTTGATTCCTCGTGCCTTGAATTTAACTTATCACTATTCCACATGGTCAGCCTATTTTCAATGTGTCCTAGAGATCCCTATATATACAAATATATTCTAACCATTTTGACATCTCCAAAATCAATAATTGATCTTCACTTGACTTCAAATTTGAGCCACACATTGATTCCCCTTATTGATACACTTGTCAAGGAGCCTGCACATTAAATTTGCATTGCATCTACATTGATTCCAAGTCTTGTGTCATCATCACCTTGTGCTAAGAAAAATGTTATAGTGGGAGCATCGATTACATTTGATTATTTTAGGAAAAGAAGGTGAAGCCCTATCTCTCACTTGGGTCGGGATTTCACTCACATACACTAAAACCATGTTGGCTCTGATTCCAAGTGTGGGGGATATGTAGCTGCAACTCCTCAAGTGGTTGCTCATGTCAGCTAACTTACACACTCTTTATGCATACATTTAAGGATTAGGTTAAGAAACAAAGGAGAAGCATTTTAGTGCATTATGTCCATCAATTTTGCAAAGCAAAACCATAAACCTATTCATCATCATCTTGTGCAACACCCAAAAAATTGCAAAAGCCTTAAAGTAGGAAATGACACAATCGTTGCCTAAGCACAAGCACAAACAGCAACCTGACGATTTTGACAAGGATACAATCGACACTGCCAATTCTAACCCAGCAACATAGCACAGTCAGATTTGTATGGTTGCAGTAGTCATATGTAGATCTTGTTTCTGCTCTCAGATTTCCAAAACAACGCACAAGGGTGTCAGTTTCTATCATTTTGTCTTTCATCATTTCCTTTTGCTTGTTTAATTGTTTTGTCATACTTTCAATTACTATTTTTAGGCATAGCTCAAATTTGATTACTATAGTTTATTATATTATCTTAGATCTAGCTTGTGCCTTAATTTTGGTAAGTTGTGTATGCGGTATTTATCGCCTAAACCACAATTCATCCAAACATTTTGTTAAACAACTCCACTCTTCAAACACCCCAACCTTCAGTGTTTCATTGTTCTTCATCCCTCTAGGGTCTGATTTATAATTTTATACCTGTCGGACCTTATTTTTCAGATTTAGGTTTGTTTCATTATGACTTCATCATTAGTCATAGCTTCCTTCATGTTTCTCATGCTTACATCTTATGCCAACTAGGAGGGTTGGATCTACAAACCCTACCAAGCAAAGTGCTACGTTGAGTGGTGCTACTTGTGATTTGATTCAACTTCATTTGTTTCATATTCATACTTCTTTGAAATAAAAAATGCCAATCATTAATGAAATTATTACTTATACTGTTGATAATGCAAACGATCAAAATGCGAATCTTATATATATATATATGCAAATGCCATGCCTTTTTCTGTTGTGCTTCTTGTGATGATGAGTTAGATGAAAATGCTAACAGTGCCAATGCTTGTTATGAACTAAATTTTGAGCTTAGAATAACAGTAGCTAAGGAATCTACCCCTAAGAATGTTCCCATAAAACATTTGAATGTTCCTAATATGCCTATTGGAGGCTCTACTTCTACATCTGATGGTGAGGCGAGTGCTCCTAATGCTCCTACCAATCCTTCTATGCCTCCACCTAGTGTACATCGCTTTAATGATTTGTCCAACATATTCTTAGCTCATTTTTCCATAATCATTAGCCAAAAGGTCACATTTTATCAACTTGATCATATCAAACAAGGACCTAATGAGAATGTTAGTATGTACTTAGATTGAAGACAAAACTTACAAAGATGTCTCACCAAATCCCTGATTATGAGCTACAAAATATTTTCTCCAAAAGTTTGATTCAACCACTCAAACTCAAGGTTATGTTCAACACTACCAATCTTTCAATAAGCTTTGCCACATGGTTCGCAAATATGAGATTAAACTTTTAAAGGCTAACATGCTCAAATATGGGCCTAATACTTCTACCTCTTGGGCCTAATACTTCTACCTCTGCTACCTCCAAATATCATGGAAAATCAACATTCAAAGCTAAGTCTAATGATGCTCCAACTTTTCAAGTTAAGAATGAAGCCAAAACTGTAAACGTGATTTCACAACCACCTACTTGGCTTGTCCTTCCACCTTCTAAAAACCTTTGACAAATCACACGATTACCTGAACCTCCTCTCCAAGTGCTTAAATGCTAACTTGCGTACAACACGATATATTTACTTCATCCATATCAGTTGGATACTTATATAGCTTTGCCTAAACGATATGGCGTAAATCAATATTGTGACTAGCATAGAGCTTCTAAACATTCTACCAATCAATGTTTTTCATTGAAACATAAGATACAAGATGTAATCAATAACAATGTCATTCAAGTTGAAGGGCATAATACTACATTGAACGAATCCGTCGCAACGCCTAATCAACACTTTAAAATCTTAAACAATGTTTTATTGAATCATGATACTAAGAAACAAGACAATGTTCACATGGCTACATCTATACATCAATAAACAATTTCCAATGAACATCTCATCGATAACATTGTAGGTATGGTTACTAGTTCGCAAAAAGAAAGACCATCAATTACATTTCATGACCATGAGATTCCAATAGATGATTCAAATAATGGTCCACTCTATATGCATGCTTTTGTTGATTCACATCCTACTATTACACATGGCATTATGGTAGATAATGGTTCCATTCAAAATCTCACTACGATGTCATTTCTTGCTAGTAGAGAGTATATTCAGCGATACTTACTAGGTACCACCATGGTACCTAGGAGATATGATGGTCTTACACGGACACCCAATGGTGGTATTACATTTCCAAACATTGTAGGTCCTAAGACCTTATTGGTATGGTTCTATTTATTGGCAGATAGTGGGCATATAATCTATTACTTGGATGTTAATGGCTAAATCAAATGAAAGCAATCTCTTCCAATTTGCATCATTGCCTTAAATTTGTGCATAATGACAAAGTATATACTACTCGAGCCACACCTTACAAGTTATTTATCAAACCTCAGAAACAACATGAGACATTACCTAAAGTGCTTCCTAAAAAACAAATCATTCAACCTCATGTGATATCTACTACTATTTCAACTCCTACAACCATAGTTCCTATCAACCTTTCACTACAGTTTCGACTTCTTGAGTCATATCTCCCAAAGTTAAGACTCCTAAAGTTACACCACCACGACAAATAGTGCCTAATCATCCACATCCCAAGATTGATTTACATCCTCTTGCATTGGTTCATACCAAAGCACTTACTAAGAGTTCAACTATTACAAGCCACATCCAAACTAATGTGTGTGCTTCAACCTCGCAATATCCACTACTATATCAACTCCTACAACCATAGTTCCTATCTACCTTTCACTACAGTTTCGACTTTTTGAGTCATATCTCCCAAAGTTAAGACTCCTACAGTTACACCACCACGACAAACAATGCCTAATCATCCACATCCCAAGATTGATCTACATCCTCTTGTATTGGTTCATACCAAAGCACTTACTAAGAGTTCAACTATACCAAGCCACATCCAAACTAATGCATGTACTTTCCAAGAGGTTAAGGTGGCTCCTCAAGCTCATTACCACTATATCTCTCTTTGCGATGATGATTCAGCTTACTATACAGACCGTGACTATCTTTTCAATACTTCTAGCAATGCATCTAACTTCCCATTTAGATGAGATCATTGGTTAGCCATGTTAGCCTATCTCTCGTGCTTCATTGATACATCCTATTATACCATAGTTTCAATTTGCTTGTGTTATCTTCTATGTATCATGCCTTTCATCTGCCTTCCTCCCTTAAGTTTGTGCCTTGCCTCATTTTCTTCTAAGTTTGATATTTATGTTTTATGCTTGTCTTGCATTGACATTCTTTTAGCCCCTTGATTTATGTTGCTTGTTATGTTGCACTAGCTCTTGCCCTTGATTAATGATCCCATTCCAAACACTTGCGCATATTTTCCGATGATAACTACATACATACCGAGACCTTCCATCCTAAAATGCATTGAGTTTTGAGAGAAGTTGCAAGTTGTTTGGAATCCTCTTCTTCTTTCTTCTAGATTTTCGCCCCTTGGATTGTTGAATTTGCCTTCTTTGTTTTCACTTGATTGCACCCCTTGGCTTCTTTTCTTGTTTGATTGAGTTATCCTCGCTTCTTCATGCTTGCGCCCCTCGACTTCTTCATTATGTGATCTCCTTCTAGAAGATATAAAAATGCAAAAACAATATAAAACATAAAAAATAAAAAATTCCTTTGCCTCTATTTTTGTCGATGGATACATATCATGCGAATCTACTTATGCTAGAAATTTACATATACTTGTTTAACACATGCTTCTCATGGTATTCTTTGAATGGGTGAGATGTAGGATATACAGGTTACATATGATCATGGACTTACAGATGCTACGAGTTTTCATCGAGCTCATCCCAGGGGCATTGTCACATTGGTGGCATGCCTTATACAAGAGGCATCTCTCTACAGTAGGTCATACAGGAGGCATCTCTCTACAATAGGTCTAATGTGATATTCTTCCTACTTTCCATTTATCATATAGAGCTACTTGCATTGATACATCTTGTGTAATACATGGATACATTGTATGTTCTCTTGCGTGCCTATGATTGCTCGATCGGCTGCACATGCATGCTTGTGCTTGTTTGTGTTCCCTATCGATGTTTTGTCTAGTCTTATCCATAAATGACCCTCCATTCATTGTGTCATGTCATTGATTGATTGTGGGTCATATGTCCTTATGTGATTCTATGTGTAGTTACATGTTTATGTTTGATCGCATTGCCCATAACATGTGTTATACCATGCTTGGTGCCATGATCCATATCATGCACGTTACTATTTGCGATATACTATGCTTGTTTCCTATGTTTCCATAGTCCTTACCATGTATCTATTGGGGCATGCTACTATTATTGTGTGTGCACTTCATTGTTGTATCTAGCCCTCCTAGGGGCACGTTGCTACATTGGGGCATATCATTTGTCCCTAACTTGTCTTGCCATAGTGGCCATCGTACCCTTGCTTCTCTCCTCGAGCTTATTAAACATATCTTATGCATACGGAACCTACTGCACCCATGTTCCTATTGATCTTACATTGCTTACAATTCTTGCTTACACCTAGTTACATGGGATTATCAATATACGTCGGGTATACCCAATCCTACCACATTGGGGCATAAGTTTTGTCCCCTTCACCAAGCTATATTGGGGCATATTGTTTGCACCTCATTATCTCATCCCCTCACATGAAGTTGCATCTTCCTATCAAGCTTTACATCATGTAATTTTTCTATAGCTACATACCATGTGTTTACAATCATTTTCCAAAGTTTCTAACAACTTCGGCTATATTACATGATAACACACGATGAACATGAATCTTTCTTTTGAGATGAATGATTGCAGGAATAGATACCAATCCCTCACCTCCAAAGGAGGGCATATATCTAAATATTCTACATCCAAATTTTGCAAATGACAATTGAGCTATTCCAGATAATCTGCTTCTTTTATTAATAAGCGGACTTCAATTGTCACAACTTACTTTGAAAGTTCTTATGTACCCAAGAAAACCAGAACAATTTTTTTTTTCCAATTTCAATTACCCAAGTGTGGCAACATGGTTTGCATACCACCAGGTGTATTCATTCTTATGCCCATATTTCAATTTCTATATTCACGCCTATATATCGAGACATTGACTACTTGCATTCATTCATGATGTTTCTAGGTACACCAGATTTATCAACACGTGGGTGGAGCCTAACCCAAGCATCCAAACGTTTCATCCTTCTTTCCTAAGGTAAGTGAAGGTACATGCTTCAATTATTATTTTACTTTGATGCAAGCATGAATTCACACACGCACATCAAATAAGGGCATTATGTAGATAATTTTGGTGGAACACCTTTTTCTATTGCGTCTTTGTCATGCATTATCACACTTGGTCCACTTATGTATATTTGCCTATTTTCAGACACCTTTCCATTCACGTTAGAGTCTCTCCGACCTTAATCCATTAAAAATTTCCTCAAATTCATCTCAAATCTGCATGTTGTCAGCTTCAGGATCCTAGTCATCCATTTTTTGTCAAGTGTAATCTCCATTCTGAGCCTTTTTTGCCTCCAAATTCAAAATCAACAATTTGTTGATTTTATCCCTCTTGCTTTTGTGGGTTCATTTCACTTGGCCTGACTCCCCATGCCTTGAATTTCATTTATCACTATTCCACATGGTCAGCCTATGTTCGATGTGTTCTAGAGAGCCCTATATATACAAATATATTTTACGCCATTCTATATATGCAATGCCTAATGTGATAGTTTCTATCATTCTTTGTCTTTTGTCAATTCCTTTTGCTTGTTTGATCATTTTGTCATTTTTTAAGTTATTATTTTTAGACAGCTTAGATCTGATTACTATAGTTTACTATATTATCTTAGATCTAGCTTCTGCCTTATTTTTGGTGAGTTTTGTATGAACTATTTGTCCCCTAAGCCACAACTCGACCAAACAAAGTAGTCATTTATTGTATGACTGATCCATCATGAACTTGAATGACCCACTTGGCATTCAATGGATTAGGTGATGCTCATTGGGGTAAAGTGAGATTGAAACTGTAATGTCCCCAAATAGGACAATTGCATGCAAAAGGGGTTTTCCCCTAAATCCTAAAATTCTGAAAATGAAATCAGCAAACCCTAATTTGCAAAATAAGCTCAAAAATCCTTCTCAAGCCCTAAAAACCCTAGATGCCACAATAGTAAGGTTTTGTAGATGATTTTCAGCCAATAACTTATTTCAAAATTAATTGAATACTTGTAGAAATAATCAAAAAATTAACATAAGTACCGTTTTTCCAAATTATTGAAGCTCAAATGCCACTTTATGATGGCTAAAAAATCTGATTTAATTCCAAAAATACTGCTGTTGTTCTGAATATTTTTTCGCTTCAAACCCTTGCCAAAAATCTGCTCTCAACAAATATTATTTTCTACGAACCGCTAAAAACTTTAAAAATTCATAACTCCCTCAATATTTGAAATTATGATGCAAATAAGAGCTCAAACTGATCGTAAAAATAATGACTATCAAATAAAAATAATTACAAAATTTTCCTTCCATGGGAAGGTCATCAAAAATTGCTCCAAAATTATAAAAACCCTAGTTTCCTGTCAAAAATAATTAAATAATAATCTGATAATTATTATTTAATTTTTTATCAATTTAGGGCTTCAAACTTTCCATGAAACTCCTCCAAAATCCCACGCCAACATGTATAAAATTAGCAAATAAAATAAGAATATTTAATTTGCATAAAATAGACCAAAAGAAGCCTTCAAACCCTCAATCCAAGCCTCCAAAGTACTTCGCTCCACTTGCATAAATAGGACAAATAATAAGCAAGGTAAATCATGCAAGAAATAAGCCTCAAACACTCACAAAAGCTTCACAAGAGCTCCTCAAAGTAAATTGCCCCACTTCTAGGGCATAAACAAGATCTCCTTAGCAAAAGTGGTGTCAAAAAACACCTTTTTTAGATTGATCAATCACCAATACAGCGAACTTTTATTGGGCATACATCCCAATAGTTTCTTCAAACATGAAGAACAAATTATCAAATTCAACATATCTTCAATTTTGATCTTCACCTTGTATTTGTACCTTTTAAAAGGGAGCGATCTACCTTGGGGAGGTAAAATACCTCATAAGTCTCACTTGCCCTTTTTAGAATATCTTTTCCTTTGTTTACTTTAGCTCCCAAGTCGACTTTCTTTTTAATTTCACTTTAAGCCTTTTTGAAATAATTAGATAACTTGCCTTAATAAATTAGTAATTAAAATTACTTTTTGGCAAATTAAATAATTAAGTCCTTAAATAATTAATTAAATTTATCTAATAATTAAAGTGATAAAAACCACTTTTCAAGCAATTTCTTAATTATAAAGCCCCTTAGATTAATCATTAAAATTACCTTAATTTTTCAAATGGTTAAAACCACTTTTCCGGTAATTAGAATAATTATCCAATATAGTTTAATTTTAATAATTAATTGTCTTATATTTTCGAATGATTAAAATCACTATTCAAGCAATTTTATTAATTATTAAAATTATATGAAAAGGGGACATCACAGAAATTAGCGAAATGAACTATCACATATCATCAATAGTCATCATCATGACATGCACTCAGTGCCCAAAACCATAGTTTAAAAACTCGTACTCGGCAACCCAAAATTTTGACTTGTACTCAGGACTTGACAACTTTATCGATACTTCAAAAAATATATAAATTCATAAAATAAATTGAAACCTCATGGGAAACCTAGGCTCTAGCAATCTAACAGGTTTCCTTCTCTCTCCTCTATATCAAAACCCACAAGCAACCTTGAGCCTTAATCGTGACTACAATGATGGATTCAAGTTGTGATCTTCACGTAATTAGATGGCAAATGATAATATCACGACGGAAGGTTGCAAAGTAGAAAATCGTGATATAAAAAATTCCACAATGATGATTTTCTCCCCTTTCCCTATGTTCAAGAAAGAGAAAATAGGCTAGTTTATGGTCAAAAGTTCAACTACTTGAGTAAATCCAAGATGAAATCAATCCCCACATTCGGATTCATGGAGGATAAAATTCATAACAAATTCATTGCTAAAAAAGTAACTATAAAATTCTTGATTAAATTCGACTGAAATAAATATATACATGTAATATATTTTAAATATATATATATTTAAAAATCTATATATAATAAACTTAAAACTATTAAATATATATATTAATATTTTTATAAATTATAAATATATTATATTTTATATAACTTAGAAGTTTAAACTATATTATTTGGGAAAATTTGGGAAAAAATCAGTATGGCCAAAAGCTTCCAAAAGCAATATCGTCGCTGGCTTGTGACAAATATCGTGGCTCATTAAAAATCTCCAACATCATGACTAGATTGGGCCTTCCGAATGTGTGCTATCAACCATGTGATTCTGTTGTAGAAACAACAAACCATCTACTCCTTCATTGCTCCTTTTCTAAGGCTATTTGGGACGTCTTGGTGTTTCGTCTTGGATCTAGTTTGGCTTGCCCTCTTGTCTTGTGGGAATGCAACAACAAAATCTTCAGGAAATCTCATCTTGCAGTAGAATATGTCTATACCCACATCAGAAGTGTTATATTTTCTAAGGTTTCCAATGTTCACCTTCGGCATATGAAAGGCCCTTGACCTTCGGCGATGAATCTTATAGGTTGTTACAACAATGATCAAACGGTGATGAATCCTAATGACCAGCGATCAAACGGTGATGAATCCTTAGTCAGAGCAATTTATAACAGCAATAGCAGACCCAGTGCCAAAAAATGCGATGAAAAGAAATGCAAATGACGATTTTCTTTTACTTTCCTCATGTTTACCCTATATCCGAGTCAAGGCCAAGTAGTGCCCTAAAAACTGGGGTTAACGACAAGTAACCGTGATTAGTTACTTGCCATTAACCACAGTTTTCAGGGCAATAAATGACATGCAAAAAGTTCAAAGGTTACCTGTCTGTGCAAAAAAAAAAAGTTTTCTACGGTTACCCACAGGTTTTAATACAAAGCTCGAAACTTTCTGGAGGTCAACCATCCCAAACTACTATAGCTCAAGCAGACTTAACCATAGAGTTTCCCCCACAATCAAACTCACTTAGCTTGCTGCCCCATTGGAAAAAACTTTAGCAAGTATTGGACCTTATGAACCATTCATTTTAAAGCTCCACCCATTCATTTTTAATCAACTAAAATGCTACATTGCAATATTTTAAGATATCATTTTTCAGAATTAACTCATACAGTATTTAATATTTGTTCCATTTCTTCAATTACCCATTGATCATGAGTATTCATTCATTCTATGACCGCTCTATTATGAACTTAAATGATCCACTTGGCACTCATTACATCAAGGGATGGTCAAAAGGGTGAAGCATTAGAATTGAAACTAGCAAAATGAACCATCACATAGCATCAGTCATCAGCGCCAGATTTGCACCCACTATCTAGGACTTCCTTGGAGGTCCCCCATCTCAATACTACTCTGGCTCAAGCAGCTTACCATGGAGTTTCCTCCAAAATCAAGCCCACTTAGCTTTCCACCCTTTCCACAAAACCTTTAGCAAATTAAATACCTTGTAACCAATAATTTTAGAGCTCCCTAGCTGTTCATTTCTTAGTTTCTTAGTAAGGCATGTGTGTTTGTGTGTGTGCATATGTGGGTGTGTTTGTGTGTGCCTGGTTGTGTGTGAGTGTATGTCTTTGTGTCTGTCTGTGCAAGAGTATGTGAATGTGTGTGGGGGTGGGTGTGTGCGCGCATACACACATTGGTGGGAGGGTGTTTGCACAAGTTTGGGTGGGTCCGCAAGTGTTTGTGTGCACATGTCCATGGGTGTGATTGTACGCGAGTGGATGAGCACGTGCAAGAGTGTCCATGTGTGTGCATGAGTGTGTGTAAGTGTGTGTGCGAGTGAGTTTGTGCATATGTGCATGCAAGTTTCTGGATCTATATTTGTCTATCTATGTTTGTCCAAATCTTTGTATCTACGTCTGTATATCTATGTATGTGCGCATGTGCTTGTGAGAGTTTGTGTTTGTTTCTTTGTGTGTTTGTGTCTTTGTGTGTGTATGTATCTATGCTTGTGTATGACTCTATGTGTGTTCCTATGTGTATATGTATGTGTCTCTTTGTCTGTGTTTGTGCCTCTATGTGTCTTTGTGTATGTGTTTGTGTGTGTCTTTGTATTTTTTTCTGTGAGAGACAAAGAGAGACACAAAATACATTACTCAACACGAATATTAACAATAATGCAACAATTGTATCTAACAATTTTGATAAGAAAGTTGTAGACACCTAATTTTGGTGTTGGGTAGTTTTAGTATCCAAATTGCATTGTTTTAGGAAACTTTTGTGTTTTTCAATTATTGGTTCATATTAGACTTCTATTCGCGCATTTTTACTTGTGTTTTGGCCCAATTTTTTCGTCTTTTCCCTTCCCCTTTCTCTCTCCTCTCTCTTTCTTCCCTATCTATTTTTTTGTTGTAGGCCTCTCAACAAAAAATACACAATCGACAAGATTTTATTCCCTATTTGAAGGCCCTTCTTAGCCATTATGTGTCAGCAAGAGTCATGATTTTATTGAAGAGCCAATTTGGTCCTAATTTGAATTTGAAAAACCTATTACTACATGAGTGCATTAATGCATATAGGAAATGAATGAGAGACCCACAATACATGAGTGATAAGTGAATTTTGAAAGCATGGGACAAGATTTTATTGAAGTGCAAAATTTGATTCAAGAATTGAAGTCTACATTTGCATTGTACCAATTGTCATTCTAGCACAAAAAGTCATACGATTACGGATTGCATCCACAAATTGCTTGCTGAAGTGTATCAAGTGTCGTCTTCCAAATTTGGTCTAGAACAGAAGCCTTATAATAAGGGAGGGATAACAAAGGCCCCTCATTGACTCCCCCATGTTTTTATTAGTCTTTGATGAGTTGATAGGGTTGCGGAAAAGGAGATCAAATTCCTAGAGACCGCATACAATTCATGAAAAGAAAGCGAGTTTTTGGGACCCTGAAGCAAGCAAACAAGGTCATGAAATCAGTTTTCAAAAAGGTACAAGTGGCAAGAACCATCAATTCCATGGTTCTGGTAGGGCCCAAAACCATTTCAATGGTTCTGGTAGTCCAAGAAAAGTTCTATATTCATCCCAAGCTTTCTAGGTTTTGTTTGTCTTGCCATCTGACCCTATTTTCTGGTGCATGTTTCTTCTAACTATCCCTAGATTTACGAAAATCCAAAGATTTTTCTAGAACCCTCTCCTTGCACATATTGTTTACTCTAGAATATTCTTTACTGCAATTAGGGCTGATTTTGGTGTTTTATTAGGGTAAATATGGTTAGATCTGATTGCAGACTAGTGTAGGTGAACATAGTGCATTTTGATGTAAAACCACTTTCCCTATACTACAACAGTGTCATGCAACTTAATGACCATGCTTTACAATTACTAGTCAAAGAACATCAATAATTATTCAACGATGTGTCCATGACTGCAACCTTAAAACCTCCATGCCACACATATATCCACCTTTTAATTCAGCCACAATCTTTAAGTTTAAGACACACGAACAAATCAATGGACAAATTAACAACGCAGTGCTGCAAGAAACGCAATGCATGCAAGCCATTTTGCATTATAAAGTGAAGAAACGGGAGCCCAACAGCAACACCGTTTTGGACGGATTATAACTTTCAGCACTGTCACACCCATTCCAAGCCTGCATAATTTAGTATATAGATAAGAGACTTAATAAAAATATAGTTTTAAATATTTGTAAGATAGAAAGCACACTGCAATTAATCATGATATGAAAGAAAAATGGCAATGCACAAAATAATACAGCAATGAAACAAGACATGAAAAGAACAGCAAATACACACCAGATTTACGTGGAAACCCCGGAAATATACCAGGGAAAAACCATGGGTAAAAGATCTCTTTGTCATACTTTATTAACAGCAAAATCAGAATTACAATAGTTTGTCTAGCCTTAAAGGGTCATAGTTATTTTATAGAGGCCAAAGAAGGATCCAAAAACCGTGTCATACGACTTCTAGAAGAGCCGTACCGCATTGTACAATCTAGAAGCATCGTATCGCATCGTACGGCTATACGACAGTAAAAATTTGGGTGCTACCAGACATGGGATTGCCATATGCCACACCACAATGCTGAAGATCTAAATATTAACTTCATCTCCTAACATGATATTCTTTTTCTTATATTAAAAATAAATATTGTTTGCATGTTAAAAATATCACAGTTAATTTTTGATAAACTGTAAACCATTTTACTTTATTTTAAAATATTGAATTAAAATTAAACTAAAAAATTAAAAATTAAATTAAAAAAATAATTTTATATTAAAAAGATTATATTAAAGTATTAATGTTAAAATTTTAAAAAATAGTATGCGTATGGTTGGTATTTGGTGATTTAAAATATATATATATGTCTATCTTTAGTTTATTGAGAAAATTTCAATGTTTAAACTATTTGTATGATTGAATTTTAAACTCTAAATACAGTAGACATGCACAACAAAGCCATTTTATAACAAGATCATAAGTATGTAAAGCAGAAATATTGGAAATGGTATTGAACCATGCCTTCTCAAATTCATAATGCTGATGTCTACACCAACAACGAAATGTGAATGATATAAGTCAGAACCTGTGAGGCACATGATCTAAAGAAGGCTGCACACATTCCAAAGATATGACTTGGCCTCCAAAATCTGCTTTGAACTTATTGACTGCTCGGACCACCTCAGATGCAGGTTTCTGTTATATGTAACATTTAAAAAGATTTAGGTGGAAAAAGAACAAAAAATGACCTTAGAAAGTTTATCTATTTTCCAGTTCACCATATTCACCTAAATGTTTTAAAACTACACACTTTACCATGATTAGAAAAGAAATTTGCAGTGGTAATTAGTTTTCTGAAACAAATGCTCACAATCTAGAAATGAACAGCTTAATGCAACTCAAGCAAATTGCTACAAAAATTGGACAACTTCTGGGACCTCCTGAAACACAACCAAGAGAAATGTGACATGATTTAACCAGTCTGGTCACTTTGATTTCACCTATGCAACCCACTAATTGTCGGTGAATATAAATTAGCACTGGGCAGACCAAATAATGTCAAAACGACCTGCCCAATCACAATTTCCATCTCACTGTAAAATGAATGACACTGTCAGGTCAAGATTTGTAATCTTGCTTTTAAGTATTAGCACACTGGCCACTCTCAGTGGAATGTTAATGCCCAACAATAAAAAATCAAAGGAAAATGAAGTATAGAAACATTGAGCTAAAAAAGATAGTGTCCAATGTGACTCCAATAGAAATGAAACGTAAGAGGGACGCAGGTGAAACATCTTAAAATGCACCAAAAGTTTGAATGTTCTTACTAAAAGTTACCAAGAAACAAAACATAGGAGCAACAAGCATAACGAATGCTAACAAGCACTGTAGCATGGATACAAAGGTATAAGGATGTGCAGGGTACATTTACAAATATGCAATGAAAACTCCCAAAACTTGGGTACATGGATACAGGGGGCACAGCTGGCAGTATACTCCATAATACGTGCAATGAAATCAAAACAGTTAAAACATTATAACCAGTAGTCTAAATTGTAGCAGATTAAGGAAAAATTAGAAAAATATTAATGATAGATGAATACTGGATCATGATTAAAATTTCATATTTATCAATATTTCATATATCATCCTCACTGGATGAAGCAAGAAAAACACCAGTGTCCTACCTGCAGATCAAAGTCCACAACAGATGTAGAAATAGCATTTTTAGCTTGCCCACTACACACTTATAGTTGCCCAGAGCCTAAATCTCTGTCCAGGAGCCACAGAACATCTTTGAAAACAATACATAACTGACTTCTGTCTCCAATGATGCAAACGCCCTCATACACAGGTTTGCATCTGTACTTTTGATTTGTTTGTGTTTGCTTCAGAGCTAAATATATTCTAATGTTAAGTTAGGTCACTTTTCTTACATTTCTAAGCCATCTTTGGGAAGGGTGCATCTCATATGCACCCTGGACACGATCAGATATAGATTCAAATTGGGAGATACATGACGCAGGGGTGATAACGTGCATTGGGACTAGTCTGTGTTCTTTAACAACTTTATGAGAATTACAACATAATACATAATTCACAGAAGCCTATAACAAGCAGCAATAGATATAAATATGAAAACAGTGGATAGCAATATTTAAGCAGAGGGCAGCTATTGAATGTAATAGATGGTTGATTTCATTACTTCATACTTGTCCCTATAAATACGACCAATAACTATCACAAAAGGCTAGGCCCTTAGGTGATACCCTTACCAAATAAACACATAATAACTAAAACATAATTGTCCACCAACATAATTAAATTATGAAAAATGCACCAGGTACCCATTATGCTGCCTACACTACCCCTCCAAAAGAAAGATCTGGCCTCCTGCGTTGCTAGACTTGATCCTCATAAGCAAGTTGGTGCCACTAGTTGCTCATATTAGTAACCACTGCAGCCAAACCTACAAAAGTGCTCGTTTCTTTATTCAATTGGGCATGTGGGGGATCTGTGGTAGGCAGAAGAGTAGTCTGTGGTGTCCCAGTTGTCTCCTCTGGCTTTCTTTCTTAAAGCTGTCTCCTGTTTGAGCCCCTTGCTCCCCTTGATTCTGTTAGAGCAATTGCTTCCAAGCCTTCTTTTATTCCCCTTAAATGTGGCATCCTGATCATGTACGCATCAGTTGGCATTGTAAATGCAAATCCCGTCATCAGTGCATTTCTCAAATTTTCTAATTCCTCTTTCAACCACAGGTCCAATGATGTGTGATTTTTCTGACTCCATTTTCAGGTCTGCTCTAAACTGAATATACATACATTACAGATTCATCCCCGCCACCCCTGGTACCAGTCTGGTACGTATGCAGCTCGGGTCCAGGCACGATTCGCCTGCAGGTTTGCCCCGAATATGTCTGGGACGGTCCAAGTATGGCCAGGTTCTTCTGCTGAAGAACCCGGGCATAGCTGGGGCAAACCCACAAGCTTTTGTCTTTCTTTTTAAATTTTATTTCTTTTTTTTATTTTCACAATTAGACTTAAAATAATGAAAAAAACACACTTGTGCCGATGAGATGTAGATGAGTTGGTAAAGTGGTTTGGTTGTTTCAAGTCCCACGCAGGTTCAAATCTCAGTAATGACATATGAGACCGGTTGTGGCCGTTGGTTGAATTCTCGGAGCCAGTTGTGGCCATTGGTTGCGTTCTCGGGGCCGGTTGTGGCCATTGGCAATATTTCTCGGGGTCGTTGGTGGTATTCACAACCCTGTTGGCTATCATACACGGTAATAGTTGGTACATATGTGGTAATATCTGGTACATGTGGTATTTAAGTGGCTAATAATCACTTGGGGATCTGGGCCCCCAATTGTGTCCCAGACCGGTTTGTGCTCCAGTCAAAAGTCGTTCTCTAGCAAAAAAAAAATGAAAAAAACACAAAGCCTAAAATGTTGATTGATCCGAATTTTGGATCAGTTATGTTAGCCATATAAGTTAATTAATTCACTATTCTCATTAAGTTACTTGAAATCACTTGAAATACTCTTTCTATTGATCTTTCCCAGTTGATGTAATTGCTAACGAGGTTCAAGAAGAAGTTGTGACACCTTAAGACCTCAAATAGATAGGTTTTGGTGCAAAGGCTAAAACACTATAAGATGTCATCAAAAGTACAATTTGATTGCATATTTGTGTTCCTCTCAAAAAATTATGCAATTGTAAAAACAACAGCGTGTCAATATGAGTTCGTATGCAAAAACTATGGCCTCTAGAAGTTAGTGCATTTGGCTGAGTTGCAAAACCACCCTACAAGTTTTACACTGTCAAGTGGCAGTTACATAACCACCCAAATGGTTTTGCAAGCTTTAATGGTGGTTTCGTAACTACCACAGCAGTTTTACAAAGTTAAGTGGCGGAAGTGAAACCACCACGATGGTTTTGCCCCGCATATATCGACGAAGGAGACAAAGAATGGTTCGACTAATCGCTGCAGACAATTTATTTTTATCTTTTGAGTCTTTTTGGTTTCTGATTCGAACTATCTTTGGTGTCAAAATTGTATATATATGTATGGAGAGGGTCTTATCAAGCAAGGGAAATTTTCCTAGCAAATCTTTTGTAATGTCCCCTTTTTAGAAATTAGAATAATATTATTACTAACATAAAAAGTATTTATAAATATTTTAAAATAAAGTAATAATAGTGTAATTTGCTTGTGACTTAATAAAAGGTCCTTTTTAAGGGTCATGGGCTTATTTAACCCTTAAGTGAAATTAAAAGGAAAAAATATTTTTAAATATTTATATTTCCCTCCAAGTGGAGTGCCCCACTTTGGGATTATTTTTGGAGGGAAAAGGGATATAAAAAGGGAGAGGATTATCATTTGGAGGATTATGTTATGTTGTGGTAATTATTTGTAAGTTTCACCGGGGAATAAAAAGGGAGAGAAGGATCATTTGGAGGATTATGTTATGTTGTGGAAATTATGTTTATGTTGTGGAGGATTATTTATCAGCTTTGAAGACGGAAACCTTCACCGGTGCTTGAGTTAGGGACGAAAGCTCCGATATTTAGCTAGGGCAGCTTCATCCAGGAGTTGCAAGGTACCCCATTGGACTGATTTTTCAGTATTTTCACCATTTTTGGTTTGCAAGGGCAGCAACTCTCTTTCTAGGGCTAGGCGACTAGGGTTTGCAAGGTTTTTGGACAGCAAACTACTCGTTGCAACTGGGCAACTAGGGTTTGCAGGGTTTCAGACAGCAAGTTTACTCATTGCAGCTGGATGACTAGGGTTTGCAGGTGGAAAACGGGACAGCAAACTATATTTCAAGGGTTTGGGGTCCAAGACAAAGCAGCAACCTGGTTTGTAAGGGCTTTGGGAGCCCAATATAGGAGCAGCGAAGTGTTTGAATGCTGCCAACAGCCTCTAGGAGAGCAGCAACCCTCTTAGTGTTTAGTGCTGCATTTTTGAAAGGCTTAACCCAGCAGAAATAATTGTTTGAAGGCTCAAAAACATTATTGATAATTTTATGCTATTTTTCAACTGTTAATTTGGATGGAAAGGGTTGATAAAAAGGTAACCTTTCTGATTATAATATTCTGAATTTATGACAAATATTTGGTGAATGAAATATTGTGTGGTGCCTAAATTTGATTTTTACAGAATTCTGGAATATTTCTTGCTTAGGGTTTGAAGGCAAAAATCAGAAAACTATAATTAATGGTTAGGGATTGATATTTAAATCAAAATTTGCACATGTGGTGCTAGTGTTTTTTTTGTGTTGTTGTTAGGGTTTGTTGGAAAATTCCTATGTTTTAATTTTTTGCCCTAAAAAGGGACATTACATCTTCTTCTTGATTGTATGTGGTTTTCTAAGTTGAAGTGTGGAAAGAAAAGAGTGAGTGAGAAAGTTGTGGAGCATGTATGAGTGTTTGAACATACTATAATGCAAAGTATGTTCATGAAGGCCTCAAGAAGATGGTAGACTTGTAATTACAAAACGAGATAGTGAAAAGAGGAGGAAATCCCTCACTCTTGTGGAGTTTTCTCGATTTGAGTTTCTCCGAGGTAATCTCAAGTCTCTCCCAATTTTGTTTTTGCTATAGTTCCTTGCTCTACTTTCATTGTTCAGTATTCTTATCAGTATGCAGCACTTACAATTCATTCCTAAGTACATTTAAGAACTATTTAACGCAAATTAGCAAGCAAATAGTGATCTAATCAATCAAGGAATTGTTAGGAGTGTACAGGATCCGTGTTGGTGAAACTTGGTGTGGAATATCCATCTAGTTTACGGATCATTGATGCTCTCCATGAAGAGCAATATGACGAATACTAATTTTGATTTGATAATTAATATTTATCATCACATTTGCCATTCAGTTAGCATTATCAATTTATCAATAGTGTTTTCATGGTTATTTTGTTTATTATATGTATACTATGTGGTTAATTCCTGCTTATTAGGCTAAAATATTTGTATATATATATATATATATATATTTCTTTTATGGCGATTCCTGGGGCTAAGAAACAATCTTCGTTCCTGAATCCATACCCAAAACATAGTAACTCCTTAGGGATATATGGATTAAAGGAATCAGTCTTCTGCCTTAACAATGCATTTTGTCGTTCTATCACATTCTGCAATTCTTCTCATCTGACACTTGTTTCATCTAAATTGTGGTTTGTCTTTTACCTATTCATCATTAACTTCTTTTAATTTCCCTGTCTCTTGTTTTACCTCCAACAAACTACTGCAAATTAATTCTATAATAGCTCCAAGCCTTCATGTACAAAGTATGTAATTTATTGTAGGCAGTTACCAAATCTTCATATTTGCAGTGTGGTTTGGTTATCAAATGTACATTCTAAATAAAATTTAGAATTGTAGTTAGTAAGGATGGCAATATTACTTTCTTCAAAAAGTCATCAAAACATTCTTGTGACCCTTTTGTAATTTGTGTCACAATTTTGGACATGCCAGCATATCCTTCATGCTCCCACCAATACCAAAGTGGCCTGAATCAACTAAATTTCATAATGTCGTTGACAAATTCACGGCCTCATAAATGCATTGTTGTATAGGCATGTTCTTCTCAAGTTCACTAACAAGGAAATAAATTTGTGTAGACTCCAATCCATTCTCCATAGTATCAAACCCAACCCATATATCGATCAGTACCTCAAACTCAAGAACATTCAGCTCAAAGTCATCCCTCTCATCCTCAAAATCATCAATTTATTAGTTTCAATTTGATGAGAATGCCCTTCTACCTCTATACCATCCTCTATGTTTCATCAATTGTTCACAATACTTTCTCCTTTGTTTAGCATCTTTGTTTAGGGATACGAGTGGGCTTGGATTTTTTTTAAATATCATATCCAAGTGGGTTAAGAGACTTGTCTACAAAGGGATACCAAAACCTGCTTTGTTGCTCACTGAATAAGGATTGAGTTGGTGGTGTCATTACTAGCTTCCTGACTACAACTTCTCTTGTATGTTGCACTGTTTTCTTCCGCTTTATCACCAAGCAGTGTTCCACAGGGACGCGTCCCCCCCAAAATCCCCACATTTCTAGGACAGGGACGTCCCAGGGGCGTGGGGACATCAAGGGGACGTCCCCCTGTCGCACCTCCACCGTCATCATCCTCGAGACGTTTCCCTCTAAAAGGGGACGTCTCCGGAGCATCCCTCCAAAAAGGGGGCATCTGGGGAACTCTAGGACATCCAGGGGACGCCCAAACGTCCCTCGACCCCCTAAGAAACACGTAGGCATCCCCCGCACTGGTGGATGCCAAAAAGGCATTTTTTTAACTTTAAAAAAGATTTTGGTTTGTGAGCCCTCTACCCTAACCCTAATTGCTAATGGATCCCACTCCCACTCCCAAGGCCTCCCAAAAGCTTATAAAAAGCCCTATCCCTCTTATTCCAAATCACACAAAAACTTCATTGAGTGAAGTAGAGAGCTAAAAGTAGAGGCAGCAAGCTAAGAGGAAGAAGTTTGCAAGAGTGAAAGAGCATTACGAGAGGGAAAGTGAGATCAAGAAGAGGATAGAGAAGCCAAGAAGACTCAAGACTCTTCAAGTTGATCATTTGAGCCACAAAGTAGGCCCTATCGCTATACATTTGATTCTTTGAATTTCTGACTTTTTGTTTCATTTGTAAATTATATTGTTCTTTGATTCATGATTCATTTCTAAATTGAAAATTCTTATAATTATTTGTGATTCATTCAAATGATTAAATTTTTAAATCTTCATTCAAATCAAATGCTTCAATTTCAAATTTATTTTGCTTTCTAGGTTGTAGCTTTGTAAGTTTTTTTTTAATTTCAAGATTAGAATTTAGAAGTCAAATTAGGATTTCATCTTGTGTATCCTCTGCTTTTACACTTCGTGTGACCTAGAGTAAAATAAACAAAGTGAAATCCTTGTTTGACCAAGTTTTTACAATTGTCAATTTATAACAGCAGCATTTAGGTTTTTAAATTTTTAATTAATGCATATCATAAAATTTGAAAGTCAAATTAGGATCTTAACTTTTGTGTATCCTCTGCTTTTGTGCTTTGTGCGACCTGAAGTAAGAAAAACAAAAGTGAAATGCTTGTTTGACAAAGGTTAAGAACAAGGATTCCTATTTGTGTATCCTCTGCTTCTGCGCTTCGTGCGACCTTAAGTAAGAAAAACAAAAAGAAAATCCTTGTGTCTTAATCCTTTGCATTATGCATGGTTTGAATTTTAATTTTTAAATTATAAACTTACAAAAAAAATTATCATTTCTTGCAGTGTCATTATGAGTTCTCATAGCATGAGTGAGGATGAGGGTCAACATCAAGGGGTTGAGGTTGAAGCTATAAGTGAAAATGATTATGATTATGCACCTGATGATCCTTGTTAGAAGCAAGGAGGGGTGACCGTGAAAATCAAACTAGTTTTGTTGGGAGTCCAAATTATAGTTGCACTTCACAAACCCTACAACAATATGCTAAGGTTCCCTTTGATCCGAATAAACCTTTAAAACAATTTGCAAGCAAGGTGCCGGCAAAGCCTGGGACATTTGGGGGCACTAGGAAATGGAAGTGCAACATATGTGACCTGGGACATTTGGGGGCACTAGGAAATGGAAGTGCAACATATGTGACCTTGAATGGTTTCGTAGCATGACTAAAACAAATGCTCACCTCCCTATTTGAGGCAAAGGTGTAGATGTATGTGAAAAGGTGGGAAAAAACATGTAATTTAGGGCTACAATATGTAAATTATGGGGTGCTAATGAAGAAGATGCACCTACATCCTGTTACTTTGCCACCAAGGGAAAGGGGTCATCAAAGACAGAGTTCTACTTCTAGTACTTTCGAGAGGCCAATAAATCCATCTAGTTCAGGGGCAGCAGAGCCTAAGGGGAAACGCAAGGTGGCTAGTGATGCTTCAAATCCACTGGCAAAATTATTCAATGTGCAAGCAAAGGATGAGGCAGATGATGTCATTGGCAAATTCTTATTTGCCAATGGCGTTCCATTCCATGTGGCTCGCTCTCCTTATTATAAGAAGGTTGTGGCAAAAATAATAAGAGCAGGGCCATCATATGTGCCAACAGGGGAGACTAAAATGAGGACAACAATCTTGGATAAAAAATATTCCAAGATTAATATTTTAATGGAGAAAATGAAGAATACCTAGGTCACAAGTGGATGCAGCATCGTCATGGATGGGTGGGCGGACATTACGCATCATCCACTCATCAATATCATGGTTACAAGTATAGCTAACCTTTATTTCCTTAGGGCTATTGATTGTTCGGGGCATCGCAAGGATGTTGATTTCCAGTTCCAGATTCTCAAAGATGCTATAGAGGAGGTTGGGCCACAGAATGTGGTGCAAGTAGTGACGCAAGTAGTGACGCAACCCATGTGTGCAAAGTTGCAAGGAAGTTAATTGAAGCAGCCTATAGACATATTTGGTGGACTCGTTGTGTGCATACCATGAATAATGCACTCAAGGCCATAGGAAAAATCAGTTGGATCAAAGCAATTATTAGTGATGCTAGAGATGTGTAGATGTTTATCTAAAGCCACCACACTTCACATGCAATCTTCAAGACCTTCTCTAAGAAAAAAAATTTGAAACCTATAGAGACTAGGTATGCATCATATTTTATTCTCTTGGAGAGGATGCTTGAGTTGCAAGAGGCATTGCAACTAATGGTTATGACAGCAAAATGGAATTGGTGGCCTAAGTCGAAGACAGATCAAGGGAAGAGGGTGAAGGAGGTGGTGAAGAGTAATGTTTTTTGGGTTGATGCCAAATATATTGTCTCCATCATTACTCCAGTCTTCACAGTGATTAGATATGGGGATATTAATGCACCTACCTTTGGAGAGGTGTATGAGTGCATTGATACTATGCTTGATCAAATGAAGGTTGTTGTACGAGAGGATCCCACATTGCAATTCTACACAGAACATATTCAGTCGTTCATTCATCACAGATGGGAGAAGCTCAACACTCCCTTGCACGTGGTTGCCTATGCATTGAACCCAAGGTGGTATGTGCAAAGGCCTGGTAGAGTTACACCTATACAAGATGCTGAGGTGAAGGCAAGGTTCATGAAGGCCATTCAAAAAATGTACGATTCTACAAAGGCCAACATCATTCGTACTGAGTGAACAAAATTTGCCACTCTTAGGGGATATTCACAGGTGGCCGAAATAGATAGGGAGACAATGGCGGAGGAATTAATTTTGTGGTGGACTTTGCATGGGCCTGCTCCTTTGACCACCGATCTAGCCATTCATTTCTTGTCCTCGGTTTCTAGTTCTTCTACTACTGAGAGGAACTGGTCTACTTATAGCTTCATCCACTCCGTTAAGAGGAACAGGCTTACCTCTAGGAGGGCAGAGAAGCTTGTGGTTGTACATAATGCCTTGCATCTCATTGACTGCAACACACTTACATAAAAGGAGAGTCTAGCAGCCAGACAGGATGTAGAGCCAGAGAAGTCAGCACAGATTGATGATGATGCTACACAGACAGGGCTAGTTGGTATTGGTTTGGAGGAGCTTGAGCATGTGGAGTAGAGCAGTTCTAGTGATGAGAAGTTTGGCGAGAACTTTGGGGTTGGTTAGCCATTGACTCATTAGTATTTAGTATTTTGTCTTTGAACATTAATGATACTTGATTGTAATCATGAATCATCATTATGAAATTTTGAAAATTCTGAATTCAATATTTTCATTTTCATTTTCAATGTTCAATGTTCATTAGTTCAATGGTTCAAACTTGAAACTTCATTGTTAAAAAGTCAAAACTTAAATGTTAAATTGTTGATGTTCAATGCAATATACTTATTCCTTATACATCTTTTTATAACTAATTTTTCAAGTACTATATGTATTTGCACCGCTCCCTTGCCGCCCGCCCTCACCCCCCCCCCAATCGTCCCCAAACTTAGGCCCCACTGTACCCCCGTCCTAGAAACCCGTCTCCCTACGTCCCCCCGTCAGGAAACTCCATGGAACTATGTCAACAATAGTACATCATCCTTTGAGTTGTCATCACCACTTTCGGGATTCAGTTTTAAATAAGCATTATTTGCCTATTTTTCCTAGTTCTATAAAAATCTCTTATAGCCTTGGGCTCAAAAGAATTACCAATGTCCCCATAAACTGATAGCCTCGCGGCATCTTCTTTGTGGATCTATGGAAATATGTGAGAGAAAAGAAACAAACTCAGAAAAATGGAGAGAGAAAGACTTGAGTGCTATTCTTCATTCACTAAAACTAGTGAGAGAGATAACCAACCAATTGTCAACTATCCTTTAATTACAAGGTTAATTGAATGCACTCTTCCTACTTACTAACTTTTATAAAACACAATATTTTGTTTTAATATTGCACATTTATTTTATGTCAATATCTACTTATTAACTTTTATAAAACACAGTATTTAGTTTTAATATTGCACATTTACTCTCTGTCAATGTACTTTTATACTATGAGTACATATAACTTATATTTATGACCATTATATTAATTATTCTAACAGCCTTCCTTAATGGTCATATATGAAAACATGAAAAACTATCCCAAAATATAATAAACATTTCCATACAAAGAGTTTTTGTAAACGTATGCTCCTAAGTTGGACAATAGCAGCTCAATAACACCTCACTCGACCAAAAAATGAATAAAATGGAAATGAACCTCTATGTGCATGGTATGCGCATGGAAAACTAGAATTTTGACAAGTTTGAACAAACCTTGATTATCACAAAATACATTTGTAGGCTGTCCCTGATGTAATTGTAAATCAGCCAAGATCCTCAGGGAAACTGCCTTACATGCAGCTAAAACAGCAGCCTTGTACCATGTTTCTGTCAAAGACAAAGCAAAAGTCTGCTGTTTCTTGCACATGTTCCAAGACCGAAGATATATCCTATTGTTGACTTCATGTCATCAATTGATATGCCCCAATCTGAATATATGACACTAACCAGCTTTAAAACATTAGAAACACCATACCAAATTCCAAAATCTAATGTGCCTTTGGCGTACCTCAAGATCCACTTAGCTGCCCTCCAATAATCAACATTGAGCTTACTAAGATATCTACTAACATAGCCAACAACAAATTAAATATCAGGCCTAGCGGAAGAAAGATATATTAGGTTGCCCACCAAACTTCAATAAAGATATTTGTTGACCTGCTAAACAGAATCACTTGAAGCTGCCAGTTTTAAACCAGCCTCCATAGGGATCATCACTGGCTTACAATCCACCATCTTGAATTTGTCAATCAGTCTTCCAGCATACTTTTGCTGAAAAATAAACGCATATGTTTATAAAAATTCAACCCCTAAACAATATTGTACGAGACCTAAGGTTGTCATGTCGAAAGTAGGGCATAGATCTTGATTCCTATCATGGATACATTATCCAAGTAAACAATAAGAATGACTATGTCATCCACCAAGCTTCTGACATAAATATTGGGATCGGAGGGACTCCTCTTGAACATTGGATTAATCATAAAAGGTCAATTTTGGTGTATGATGTTCTTGACACTTAATTCAGCCCATAGAGTGCTTTCACCATCTTACACACAAGTTTTCCTTGCTAGCAGCCAAAACCTTCGGGCTACATCATGTACAGCTCTTCCGTTACCATTCAAAAATGCCCTTTTAACATCCCTCTAGAACATTTTCCAATGAAACTGAGAAGTTATGGTATGTAACCTAATAGTTTTTGTCTAAAATATCTGGGTAGATGTCCCCTCATAGTCCATCCCCGCCTACTGGGCAAACCCCTTAACTACAAGCCTTGATTTGTTTGTCCAACGCCATCCACTTTCAATTTGGTTTTATAAACCCATTTATAGCCGATTACCTTTTTTCCTAGTGGCAAATCAGATAGCACCAAAGTTTTGTTCTGCATCAAAGCATCATACTTAGCCTTCATAGCTGCTTCCCAATCCAACTTTCCTTGTGCTCCTTTATAGCTCACTCACACTGTTAGCAACAAAAGCCAAATACCTTATGTAGGCGAGTGATATACCTTGTTGAATTTTTTCTTTGACCTTGAAGCAGTATTCGATATGTCCAACTCATTTTAATTTTAATCCTTTGTAGTATGATACCACTTTGATCTCCTTATTGGCACAACCTGCTCAACTGAATCAGAATCACAAACCGTAATGTCTTATAATAAGGACAATAGGGCTTCAGATTAACTTTAAAATCATCAAACCCAAACACCTCGAAACTAGGTGTGATATGAATTAAAATAGGCTCAACAATCTCATTTTTTGTTTGTTAAAGGAAAAAAAACAATTTTCCTATATGATTTAAAAAGTGTGTGTAATGTGCCATCAATTTATACTCATCATGATTCAAGAATGGAGTGCAATGGAGCAAATGGATCGAACAGAACGGGACTAAGGCAAAGCGAAGCTAAAGAGGAGCTTATTGAAGCAGAAGAAGAGCATGGTAGAACAAAAGTACAGCAGAGAAGCATAAAGAAAGAAGAAAAGGAGCAGGAGAAGGGGAAAAAGGTCAGGGAAGGGAGCAAAAGAAACACCCAAAAGAACAGGGAAGAAATCAAAATGTAATAGAAAGTGGGGAAGAGCAAAAAGAGCAAAAACAACCAAATGCAAGGGATGGCAACCGTAGGGAAAGAAAGTCAAATCTGGGGGGAGAGAATGGAGAATCAAAGCTGGAGCAATCAGATGCAGATACCCTAGCTTTGATTAGAGAATTTGCGGAGTTTAGAATAGAAGCAAACAAGGATGCCCTAAATGGATTCATTGATAGCTAAATACATGAAGCAAGAGAACCATTTGGTGTGAAGAATCATGCTTCTCCAGGAATCCAATAGATAGACATTGCTGTCCTACAAAGCAAGAAAGGAAGAATGATAAGGAAGAACAATCAGAAACAAATCAGATCACACTAACACCTCCAAAAGATCGACCGATCAAGAGATACCAATAGATGAAGATATCAGCATAAGGATCAGGTATGAAATTCCCATGATTTACATCCCTGATCAAGTAGTGGATCAGCTCACGCAAGATCACTTTGAAAGGGCTCTCATATGTAAATTCATAGGAGCATGGCCAAGCATAGAAACCCTAAAGCAATGTATGGGAGCAAAATGACGATTTTGTGCTTGCCCAAATATATGCTTCTTAACTAAGAATTTTTTCCAAGTGACTTTTCAAAAAGCGGATGATTAATGCAAGGTATTTACAGGGTTACCTTGACTCTTAAAAGATGTTGGCCTTTACATAAGACATTGAACCCCACTTTTAATCCCGAGGAAAAACTAATCAAGTAAGTTTCATTATGGGTTCGGTTATACAAGTTGCCACTGGAGTATTGGGGTGAAGCTATCCTCCAAAACATTGTTGGAAAAATTGTTAAGTACATATGCTTTTCTGAAGTAACTAGGATTAGGGAGCTATCCACTTACACTAGATTGTGTATAGTGGTAAATTTGGCTATGCCCATCCCAAGAGTTGTTAGGAAATCCTTAGTTACGGAATTTTGGTAGCAAAACCTAGATTATAAATGTTTTCCCTTTAGATCTTATAATTGTATGGAAATAAGTCATATCAAGAAAAAGTGCCCATTGATAATTTGTGAACAAAAGAAAACTAGAGTGGAAGAGCCCTCCAAACCCTACACCTAAGGAAAAAGTAGAATTGGAAGATATGCATGGGAGAATTGGAAAAACAAAACAAAGGACAAGCCTTCTACAAGATCCACCTCGGACTTGAGGAAATATGAATTCAAATGTAGGAACCATGATCAATTCTTCACATCAAGTATTTACAAGAGTTAGGATCAAGGAAATCCAATAAAACTAATAAGAACTAAGGAAACCCCATAGAAGTGAGGATAGAGAAGCTACAAGAAAGAATGAAAACCAATCTTGAGAGATTGAATGAGCAAAAAGAGAAAATAAGCAACTTGAACACAAAACTTTTGCAGTGGAAGAAGAAGATAAGCAATTTGAACTCATAGTTGTTGGAGAAGACAGTGCTACCCCAACCCCATGAAGTACAGATCTAGCAAGTCAAAAGATTTTAATAATGGAAGGAATCCCTCCTTTGGCACGTACCAATCCAGCAACATGAAACAATGAACAATAGTTCTTACTAGGGTTAGAAAGTGATTTGAGAACCCAAACAACTCCAGACTTATAAGTGGAATATAGAATCCATGATTTGAGGTTTATTTAGATAAACGATCAAGTAGAAAAATAAAATTTAGATCCAAATAAAAGAAAGAAGCGGGGGAACAAAGTAATTCGGGATGAACAATGCCTAATAAAAGAGGGGCATGGAAAAATTCACAGATACCCTACCAGAATCATGGGATCTCCAATAGGGAAGTCTCAACCCACAGCAAGGCCAAGCAATACAAGAGGAAGAAAGCCAAAAAGAGAAAAAATCCAAAAGGACACCTAGATTGATTTACAAAAAGGCCAATAACACAAAATAACAAATATAATTGTAGGTGGAAGGGGAAAACCCTCCACGAAGGAGCAATGAAACTCCTAAGTTGGACTATCAAAGGTTTAAATGCCTCTAACAAAGGCCACCTTCAAAAGCAATTGATTAAGGAGAAGAACCCTGACATTCTTCTTCTCTGAGAAACAAATATTAATGAAGAACAGTTTTGAATCTATAACCAAAGGCATTTGGAAAAATTCTGAATTGAAAGTAATGGCAATTGAAGGATCGGTAGGAGGACTAGTAATTCTTTGGAATCCAACAACATATTCTTGCACCTTAGTCTCTAGAGCAAATAATTTCATTAATGTCTATACCAAAGAGAGAAAAATAATATCACACTTCCTTCTATCCAATGTATATGGATCCATAGAAATGGAAGGGGCAAAAAGATGTTGGAAAGATCTCAACCAACTCAAAGAATGAACAGAGGGAGTGGATTAAATCCTTGGAGGCAAGTTCAATGCAATCCAAAATAAATTCAGAAAAAGGGTGATCTACCCAAATTCCTCAAGGAATGATAGACTTCAATACCTTTTGCCAAAATGAAGTTCTCATTAACTTCGAACCCCAACGAACTAGATTCACACAGAACAATAGACCAGAGGGGGACCAACTTATATTGGAGAGACTAGACAGATTCTTAGTAAACTCTAAGATGGTAGCAAAAAGAAAAAAATTCCACCGAGGTTATCCAATTTGTTGGATCAGATAATTGGCAAGTATTGTTGACAATAGAAAGTGATAAGAAACCCCAAGGTATGCCCTTCAAGTTTGAATTAATGTGGATGTATGACCCCTCTTTTAAAGAAAACCTGATCAAATGGTGCAATTCGGAATTCAAAGGATCCAAATGCTTCATCCTCTCACAGAAATGCAAAGCAATCAAGCAAGGCCAAAAGAGTGAAACAAATCAAAATTTGGAAACATGTCCCAAAAAAAAGAAGCAAACAAATTAGAGGTTCAAGGTTTACAAAAAATACACAGACCATAGAGAATGGAATGAAAAATTGGTAGATATGCAAAAATGCCTCATCGTATAGCAGCAAAAAATCCTCATAAATGAAGAAAAATTATGGAAGTAAAAATCAAGGGTCAAGTGTTAAGAGTTTGTAACATAAAGTTATAATGGTCATAGTAGGTTTTGTGATAAGCTTAGTAATAAAGTTACTACAGGACTTTAGTTTGCTTTATCAAATAATGTAAACATGACTAAATGTTCACTCAAGTCATTTTAGGTTTAGGTTTAGGATTTGTGTCACCCAAGTATTAGGGTCTATACCATTGCTTTCCTAAAAAGAGATGGTTATTCTCTCAATAATTGATCCAACTTATATTGGGAGACTAGATAGATTCTTAATAAACTATGTGATGGTAGCAAAAGGAAACAAATTTTCCACTGAGGTTATCCAATTTGTTGGATCAGATAATTGGCGAGTATCCTTGACAATAGAAAATGATAAGAAACCTCAAGGTGTGCCCTTCAAGTTTGAATTAATGTGGATGTAGGACCCCTCTTTTAAATAAAACCTGATAAAATGGTAGGATTCAGAATTCAGAGGATCCAAATGCTTCATCCTCTCACAAAAACTCAAAGCAATCACGCAAGGCCAAACGAGTGGAACAAGACAAATTTGGAAACAAATCCCAAAAGAAGGAAGCAATCAAATCAGAGATCCAAGGTTTACAAAAATACATAGACCATGGAGAATGGAATGAAGAATTGGTAGATATGGAAAAATGCCTCATCGTAAAGCAGCAAAAAATCCTCATAAATGAAGAAAAATTATGGAAGAAAAAATCAAGGGTCAAGTGTTAGAGTTTGTAACATAAAGTTATAATGGTCATACTAGTTTTTGTGATAAGCTTAGTAATAAAGTTACTTTATGACTTTAGTTTGCTTTATCAAATGTAAACATGACAAAATATTCACTCAAATCATTTTAGGTTTAGGGTTTGTGTCACCCAAGTATTAGGGTTTATACCATTGCTTTCCTATAAAGAGACGGTTATCCTCTCAATAATTGATCCAATTAGTATCTCTTTTTCAAGTTTTGTCTTCTGTTTTTGCTTGGTTTTTGTGTGTATTTGGTTTTCGTAATATGGTATCAAAGCCACAGTGAGGAGAAGTTGGGAAGTAGTGGGTGGAGGCCTAGGGATTGCTCAAATCAATGACAGACAGATGGACTACTCAATCACACATAGTTCAACAAAAAGGACTAATAAAATCTGTACAACATATGCAATCAGGGTTTTTTCAAATCTGTACAGCAAAAAATTGTACCATACATAGAAAATTTGTATCGTACATCAGGAATCCGTACTATCATACAAAATTGTACAGAATAGTGATTTCAAATTTTTTAAAATTCCAGCTTGCAGAATTGCTACATTTTTTCAGCCATTTTTAGTGTTTTTCCACAAACTCATCAGTTAATAAAAATATTTTTCTGTTTTCTTTCTGTAACAGATTTTTTACTGTAAAGTAACAAATTTTATGTTTTTCAGCAGCAGATAGGCTGTATTTTTTTGTTAAAATTTGTCAGTTTATCTAACATATTGTAACTTGAAGTTTTCTAGGAAAATTTATAATACTTGGAAACAATGAATGCTAGCTATTTTTAGTACAGGCGTTTGGATCAGAAAAATTTGTCAGTTTATCTAACATATTGTAACTTGAAGTTTTCTAGGAAAATTTATAATACTTGGAAACAATGAATGCTAGCTATTTTTAGTACAGGCGTTTGGATCAGATAGTGTTGGGGAAAGAAACAAGACCAGCAACAATGATCAAAAAAAGACTGATGAGAAAAATAGAGACATGCTGACGCTGATAAAACTCTTTGTGAACGATGAAATGCTACCACAAGTGCAGACAGATGATGATGCTTCAGCTATTTGGTAGCGATTGAAGGAGTTCATGCAACCTAGATATAGGTAAAGCATTTTTCCTTAAGAATTTACCATTTTCAATCAAAATGGATAAAAATGAATCTTTACAAGACGTTTGGTAAAGATAAAGTATATTAAAGAACAGTTAAATGTTATTGGATAAAAAATGGAAAAAAAAGACATGGTGGTAATCATTCTCAAGAGCTTACCACCCCCTCATTCGAACATTTTATTAAAACCATAAATATTGCTTCTAGTAATGTTGACCTGAAGTTTGAAGAGTTAAGCACTAAACTCTTGCAACAAGATATTTGAAAAAAGCAATTTGGCAATAGCAGTGGGAATGAGGGTTCGCGGATGCCTTTAACAGCAAACTTCAAGGGCAAGGGCTAGTTTTCTACGAATAATGAAGGAAGAAATAGAGAAGGCAACAGCAGGACAAATGACTTGGGTAATCAAAAGACTTTTAAATGTCATTATTGTGGAAAGCTAGGCCAGAAGAGGAATTTTGAAAGAAATAGTTATGGGGTGAGAAAAATAACTAACAACCTAAGAAGTAGGGCAATGTAATAGAACATAAGCAAGAGAAGGATCTCTTTGTGTTTATGACTACGGATAAAGCAAACAATGTGAAAATGTATGCTTGGTACATAGATTCTGGTGCATCTCGTCATTTTACTAACAAGAAAGATTGGTGTATTAATTATGTTTATAACGTATCTTCTACTGACTCTATGGTTCTTGGTGGCAGGGAGGAATTCAGAGTATAAGTAAAAGGAAATGTGCAAATAACCATGTCAATTATAAAGCTGGTCTTCATTAATGTCTACTATGTTCTAGGAATGGAGAAGAAACTATTTTCTGTATGTGAGACTATGAAGCACATCCCCCACTTACATGTGATTTTCAACAATCATAAATGCTATATCTTTAATAAGGTCTGTAAGAAGATACTCGCTTTTGGTATTGAAGACCATGGGATTTTCAGGTTGGTTGTTGCAGTGGAGGCAAAAGAGAATGCTTTGATGGCCAATAATGGTCAAGCTTGCAATTCACTTTGGCATCAAACATATGGGAATTTAAATTTGAAATGTCATTCTTATTTGGCTAAGAAAGTTTGGTGAATGGCCTTTCAAAGATTTAGAATCAGCAAGAAGTTTGTGGCACGTTCTAGGCTAGGAAGCAGCACAAGGTCCCGTTTGATGAAGGACAAGTGTGGAGCATCGAGGAGGTCCGTCGGTTGATCCATGTTGACATTAGTGGGCCTATGAAAACAGCATCAATCTTTAGTGCCAAGCAAATCTTGCTATTTGTAAATGACTTCTCAAGGAAAATCAAATAATGGCAAAGTTTGGCTCTAAAGGTTTTCATGATTTTTGTACTCAAGAAGACATCCTAAGGCAAAACACCACACCCTCCACTCCACAGAAAAATAGAGTGGTTAAGAGGTGGAATTGTACCATTATGGAGATGGTGAGGTCTATGTTAGAAAACAAGTTTGGTCCGGATAAGTGTCGGGCAGAAGTAGTAGACACATCAATGTATTTGTTCAATCGGTCTTTAACAAAAGCAATACAAAATAAAACTCTAGACGAAGCATGGTCTAGACGAAACCCAAAGTAAGTCATCTCAAAGATTTTGGTTCAATTGTATATGCATGGGTTCCTACAAAAAAAATAACCAAACTTGATGCAAACTGCAAGAAAATGATGCTCTGATGCTACGACAACAATCAAAAAGCATATCAGTTAATTAATGCTGAAACTAACAAAGCGTGCTTTAGTCGTGAAGTGGTAGTTGATGAAAGTGCAGGGTTGCTCCAAGCAACAACTGAACAAAAATCAGATCTGAAAGTTGCAGGAAATAAACATAAATTGGCTGGCAAATGAGAGATGCCGCATGTGAAACATCAACTTGAAGGAGGGGATAGTTCCAAGCTTGATTTTCATGAAATTCCCAGCGAAGATGCTACTAAAAATAGCCCAAATCAGCAAGAAAACCGCTGATTTGAAGGATAAGGAGGCAAAGAATAGACCAAAGTGGTGGTACAACACTATTGGTGATGTTCGGTTCAATAAGATTCTTGAATGAGGATGGAAGGAAGATCAAAGAGAGGTAAGACATCTGATACAGTGAATTATGCTTTGATGGCTAACCTTCAATCATTTGAGCCTTAGGACTATGAAGAAGCCAAAGGAAGACCGGAATAGGAAAAGGCTATCCAAGCCAAACATGAGACTTTGATGAAGAATCAAACATGGCCTCTAGAAGAGCTACTTATGGAAAAGAAACCCCTCGGCTGAAAATGGGTATACAAAGTCCAGTAAAAAGTAGACAAAGACACTTGAAAAGTACAAAGCAAGGCTGATCGAAAAGGAGTTTGCACAAAAAGAAGGGATCGATTATGAAGAGAATTTTTCTCCTACAAAAATTAAAAATGATCCACATGGTTCTAGGCTTCTAGCCATGAAAGCACACTTTTACAGGAAATTATATCAGATGGACATGACGAGTGCCTTCATCAACGAAGATCTAGAAGAAGAGGTATACATGTACCAACCACAGGGATTTCAAGTTCTAGGGAATGAACATCTTGTATGTAGACTGAAGAAAGCCCTCGTTGCCCTGAAACAAGTTCCTAGGGCTTTGTACACCAAAATTAACATATACTTGGGAGAAATGGGATTTAGAAGAAATCCTTATGAGCCCAATCTCTATGTCAAAAGCAAGAGTGGTGATAAGGTGATTGTAGTGGTATATGTCGATGACATCATCATCACAGGGAGTGAGGTCAGAACCATTAAAAAGGTAAAATCATATTTATGTTCCACATTTGACATGACAGATCTATTCCTACATTACTGCTTAGGTGTAGAAGTTTGACAAATTGATAAACATGTTCTTGTTTCAAAAGTAAAATATGCAAAAAGTTTGTTAGACAAGTTCAAGTTGGCATATTGCAAAATCTAATCTATACCTATGGAGAAAGGGCTGAAATTGTCAGCCAAGACCGATTCAAATGCAGTCAAAAGGTCAATTTATAAGCAACTAGAGGGAAGCTTGATCTATATTATGGCCACTAGACCTAACTTGAACTATGCGGTCAATTATATCTCCCGATTTATGACAGCTCCAAAATCAGAACATTGGACAACAGCAAAGAGGGTCTAAGATATCTGAAAGGAACATCAGACTTTAGCATTCTATGGTGAAAGTAAGGAGATTTGGTTGTGTGGATATTCAGACTCAGATTGTGCAAGATCCATGGATGATAGAAAATTACATCAGGGCATGTGTTCAGTCTTAGAACAGGAGCAGTTTCTTGGATCAGCAAGAAACAACATGTGGTTTCACTTTCCTCTACAAACGAATCTATAGAGCAGCTATAAAAGGGGCATGTGAACCGATTTGTCTTAGAAGAATGTTGGCAGATCTACAAATTTATCAGACAAAGCCCACAATATTTTTCTTTCATAACCAAGGAGTTTTCAAGTTGGCAAAAGATCCCATCTTTCATGAGTGAACAACACATGTTATGTACATTGTCACTTCATTCGATACCTCATAAATATGGAGATGTTGAGCTGCAATATTGTACAACCCAAGACCAAACTGCTAACATTCTCACCAAGTCTCTTGGCCCAGATAAATTTGTAAAATTTAGAGATAAACTTAGTGTATTTTCTAGAATGACCATTAAGGGAGGATGTTAGAATTTGTAACAGAAAGTTATAATAGCAATACTAATCTTGGTGATAGACTTAGTAATAAAGTCACTTTATGACTTTAGGTTGTTTTATCAGATAACACAAACATGACTTAATGTTCACTTAAATCATTTTAGGTTTGAGGTTTGTGTCATCCAAGTATTAGGGTTTATGTTATTGCTCACTTCTATCAATAATTGACCCAAGAAGTATTTATTCCTTTCAAGTTCTCTCGTGTTCTTGCTTGGTTCCTTTGTGTGTTCGGTTTTCGTAATATTAAGTGGTTTCAAAAAGGTGACAAAAATACCACATTTTTCCATCTCTCAACAATAGTGAGAAGAAACATAAACAAAATAGAAAGAATATTTACCCCAGCGAGAGAGATACAGGGATATAGGCGATATCAATGAAATCAAAGCAGAGGCTGTGAACTTCTATAAGGATCTCCATATATAGAGGAGAGATACAGGGGTATAGGCGATATCAATGAAATCAAAGTAGAGGCTGTAAACTTCTATAAGGATCTCCATTTAGAGAAATCCAAGGATAAAAGAGATGACCAAAACAAACTGGTGAACAATATCCCCCCTGATATCTGAAAAGTTGGATAAAATGTTAATAGTTCCAGTAACAACAAAAGTAGTAAAAAAGAAAGCCTATGGTCTGGGAGCAGATAAAGGCCCTGGTCAGGATGGATTTCAGGCATGGTTCTTCTAAAAATGTTGGAACATAATGGCAAAAGAATGAAGGAATCCCTTCTTAATTAAATGTGAGAGATTTGAAAAAATTGATGAATGTGCAGGTCAGCTCTCCGAAGCAATGCATGCATCAACAAAAGTGAGGACACAAGAGTGTGACAAGGGACCAGTAGAGGGCCGGAAAGGATCTGCACACATGAATTAAAAAAACAGCTAAAAAACAAGAAATAAAAATTAGAGTGGAAAAACATGATGGGCTAGCAAGCAGACATTGTTCAAAGGAGGGTCCTAAAATATCCAAGGGAAGCCACAATGGATTAGCAAACATATGAGGCTAATTATAGTGTTGAAGTACAACGAGGGCAGAAAAAAAGCTGAGAGGGGAGCATGAAGGCAGAAAGAAGCTCAAAAAACACGCTGAACAATGTGGTAAGCATGCAGCAAAAAAAATGGTATGCAGAGGAGCACGTCCACATACAAAAAGCTTCAAACAAAGAGCCAGAGAAGAGTGCAAGAAATGCACATGAAGGAGCCTCGATCCTCAAAAAAGAATTATAATAAAAATGTTTTTCAACTTTAAAAAGTTAACTTTGAAATCTTGAAACTTTTCTAGAAAAAAACTCTTTGTAGCGTACCTGCTAACACAAAAGGCATGACTACACAATAGATAAAATTAATAAGAGCACCTGCATGCCCAAAATATAAGACTGCACATACGAATCCAAAATATGGAGGAGATACTCCAACAAATGTGAAAATCTCACATATACTGTATTGATATGGAAAATAGAATGGACGCATAGAGGTGAAACCCTATGCAAAAGAGACTCAAACTCTTACCTGTAGCCCTAGCTATCTTCATGGGGTAGTTAGACTTTTCTTTGACCCCCAATTGCACTAATTATACTTTTGAGACCTTATTTAATATAAGTGGCCTTGTACAAAACATTATTACAAAATATAAGCTTACATACCAAATAGCTCATGAATATACATAAATATTGTGCTTAGGTAAACAACATGCCCTTGCCCTTGGGAAGCTTTGTCCCCAGAGATTGGGGACCCAATAGTATCCCGACCAGATGCTTTTTTCTTCAAATGTTTCTTTGATCTTTTCTTCAATATTATCACATGCATGCATCGAACAGATAGAAGCTCTGAGGATGGTTTCTTTGGTGAAATCAATGAAGTAAACATTTCTCAAAAGTATATTCGATTGTAGACATAAATGCTTTTCCAAATGAAATTGGACTAGCTTCAACATGGGAAGTCTATCAAAAGATATGTCCTCTGCAATATAAAAACATGTTTCTTCCCTAAAAATGAAACATGCCCTAACCTGTTTAAAGTGCTCAAATATTCTTCGTTAAAAACCCTTATCAGGCATGTGATCTATCAATATAAAGCTAAGATGAATTTGCCAATGGGTAAACAAAGCCAAAAACATTCTTGTCTTAAGATGCTAAGAAACTCTAATTTATATCAGTGACTGTATTATAAATAACTTGAAAACAGATTTTCAACCTTCAATATCTTGGTCTCCAACATCCAATTTTGGCAATCGTGTTTTTCAAATTGAGTGTTTTTAAGCATAAATTTCAGATCTGTAGATTTATTTTGGAAGGTTTTGTAGTAAACATTTCAGAAAACTGCCCGAGTCTCACAGTCTCGTTTTTCTCCCATTGTTTTTTTAACTCTTCCAGCCATAAACCTCATATTAGTGCTGTGATAGGGGTTTGGATAGCCCAAAATACTCCAAACCGTTGCTCTTCCTGCCATCTTCCTCTTCTTTTTATTCCACGACTCCTTCCAATACCAACAGATCTTATTGCAAAACTTTCTTCAAACAGAGTACACACATTTTTCTACCAGATTTGGAATTCAGACAAGGTTTTCATCCCAACGGCAATAATACATAAATTGTTTCCTACAAATCTTGCATATAGATAAACAGTTTTACCCCAGCCATAACTTGCAAGAATTCAAGGGTTTCTGACCCATCCATTTAGACTTCATCGTTAAAAACCCCTAGAAGGCATGTGATCTATCAATATAAAGCTAAGATGAATTTGCCAATGGGTAAACAATGCCTAAAACATTCTTGTCTTAAGATGCTAAGAAACTCTAATTTATATCAGTGATTGTACTATAAATAACTTGAAAACAACAGATTTTCAACCTTCAATATCTTGGTCTCCAACATCCAATTTTGGCAATCATTGTTTTCAAATTGAGTGTTTTTACGCATAAGTTTCAGATCTGCAGATTTATTTTGGAAGGTTTAATTGTAAACATTTCAGAAAACTGCCCGAGTCTCAGTCTTGTTTTTCTCCCATTGTTTTTTTAACTCTTCCAGCCATAAACCTCATATTAGTGCTGTGATAAGGGTTTGGATAGCCCAAAATACTCCAAACCGTTGCTCTTCCTGCCATCTTCCTCTTCTTTTTATTCCATGATTCCTTCCAATACCAACAGATCTTATTGCAAAACTTTCTTCAAACAGAGTACACACATTTTTCTACCAGATTTGGAATTCAGACAAGGTTTTCATTCCAACGGCAATAATATATAAACTGTTTCCTACAAATCTTGCATATAGATAAACAGTTTTACCCCAGCCATAACTTGCAAGAATTCAAGGGTTTCTGGCCCATCCATTTAGACTTCATCGTTAAAAACCCCTAGAAGGCATGTGATCTATCAATATAAAGCTAAGATGAATTTGCCAATGGGTAAACAATGCCTAAAACATTCTTGTCTTAAGATGCTAAGAAACTCTAATTTATATCAGTGATTGTACTATAAATAACTTGAAAACAACAGATTTTCAACCTTCAATATCTTGGTCTCCAACATCCAATTTTGGCAATCATTGTTTTCAAATTGAGTGTTTTTACGCATAAGTTTCAGATCTGCAGATTTAGTTTGGAAGGTTTGGTTGTAAACATTTAGGAAAACTGCCCGAGTCTCAGTCTTGTTTTTCTCCCATTGTTTTTTTAACTCTTCCAGCCATAAATCTCAAATTAGTGCTGTGATAAGGGTTTGGATAGCCCAAAATACTCCAAACCGTTGCTCTTCCTGCCATCTTCCTCTTCTTTTTATTCCACGACTCCTTCCAATACCAACAGATCTTATTGCAAAACTTTCTTCAAACAGAGTACACACATTTTTCTACCAGATTTGGAATTCAGACAAGGTTTTCATCCCAACGGCAATAATACATAAATTGTTTCCTACAAATCTTGCATATAGATAAACAGTTTTACCCCAGCCATAACTTGCAAGAATTCAAGGGTTTCTGACCCATCCATTTAGACTTCATCGTTAAAAACCCCTAGAAGGCATGTGATCTATCAATATAAAGCTAAGATGAATTTGCCAATGGGTAAACAATGCCTAAAACATTCTTGTCTTAAGATGCTAAGAAACTCTAATTTATATCAGTGATTGTACTATAAATAACTTGAAAACAACAGATTTTCAACCTTCAATATCTTGGTCTCCAACATCCGATTTTGGCAATCATGGTTTTCAAATTGAGTGTTTTTACGCATAAATTTCAGATCTGCAGATTTATTTTGGAAGGTTTTGTTGTAAACATTTGAGAAAACTCCCCGAGTCTCACAGTCTTGTTTTTCTCCCATTATTTTTTAACTCTTCCAGCCATATATCTCATATTAGTGCTGTGATAGGGGTTTGGATAGCCCAAAATACTCCAAACCGTTGCTCTTCCTGCTAGCTTCCTCCTCTTTTTATTTCATGATTCCTTCCAATACCAACAGATCTTATTGCAAAACTTTCTTCAAACAGATTACACACATATTTCTACCAGATTTGGAATGCAAACAAAGTTTTCATCCCAGCGGCAATAATACATAAATTGTTTCCTACCAAATTGTAGTGTCCCCAAATAGGGGTTCAAGCTAAAATTAAGAAAAATCCTTTAAACCCTCAAACCAATCTAAAAATAAACTGTATGCTGTCCAAAAACCCAGCAAACCCTAGCTACAATAATCTTCCCAAATCCGTACAATAACACTCCACAATTGCTTCAATGAATAACCAATGTAAAGCTGTAGTTGTGTACCTTTTTGTAGCATGATGAAGGATGTAGCTGTTGGAAATACATGCAATAATTCTGATAATTAAGCATCAGTACAACAGTCCTATAGTCTGAAAAACAGCCTTGAAACCCTTGGATGACCTTCCGAAAATCAAGGCAAAACCCTACAAATTGTCAAATCTTCCAAAGAGCAAAATTCAGCTAACAAAGACTACTTCAAACCTTCCACACCAGTCACCCAACTCAAGGTAAAATAATATAAATATTTTTTGAAATCAAACCTTGGAAATAAATCATCAAGGCCTCCCAAACCTTCAAATTAATTCGCCCTACTTGGGAAAAATATAGAAATAATTTTGAATATTTCCGAGGCATAAATCCTTACCAAACAAAGCTCACAATCTCTCAATTCAATTCGTCAGTCCACGAAAAAATAGAGAATATTTTTTTGAATATTTAAACCCTTCACAAAATCCTTTCACAACCCCCAAAGTCCTCCAAACAATTCGTTCCACTAGATAAAATTATGCAAATAATTTTATGATAATTTCCAAGCATTATTCAACCCAAAAACTTGCCAAGAAACCTCAAAAATAATTCGTTCCACCAAAAAAAAATTGTATAAAATATTCAAAACCCTAGGAGAAGGTTTCCACCAACAACAAGCCTCTGGAAGATGTTTCCCAAGCCCCCAAGCAAGTCGCCCAAGGAGTAATCAGCAACCTTCATTCCCCAAGTAAATTGCCAACTCTTGGTGACCTCACAAACCCTCTAGGTGGTTCGCCCTAGTCCTCCAATCCAATTCGCCACAAGCTGCAAATATTAGATAAAACCTCAAATAATTCTTCAAAGGATTTAGCACGATTTCCAATCAATGGGTGGTGTTGATAGATACAGTTTGTAGAACAATTAGTAGAACTTGAAGGGTAACATTCTTCAAGCATCTACCTTCAATAACCAAGCTTGACATACTTGATCACCAAAGCCAATATCATATGCACATGATCTTCAAATGAATCCTCCTTCTCCTTAAATACCCTCCTCCAAATGAAGCGCTCCAAAATAGAAAATGAGGGTTAACTTTAAAAACAACTTAAGCCTTATAAGCTAAGACCCAAAACTCCCCACTTAAGTGAATTAAACATAAAATACTTTTTCCTCGAAACATAATACAAAATTAGAATTAAAAGTACCTTTCTTTTGAAAAGCCTCTTCACAAGTGGTGCACCAAGTTCCTTCTTCTTCTTTCACCCTTAGTTATCAAAAAAATAATGAACTAAGGGTCCTTCAAAGCTCTAGAGCAAAAATGGGGACATTCCACAAATCTTGCATATAGATAAATGGTTTTACCCCAGCCATATCTTGCAAGAATTCAAGGGTTTTTGGCCCATCCATTTAGACTTCATCACCAACCTTGTATTGGGAAACAACTAGATTTTCTATATTTTCGAAATCAAATGGAATAGGATTTTCTCTTACCTCAACTTCTTTTATTGTTATGTATTGTCCTATTGATATTTCTTCCCTTGGCATAAGATCTTTCTCCTCCATTGCATACAAATTTTCATCCCATTCTAAAATTGGTGGTACCTCTTCTTCATCAAGATATTCATCCTATACCATTTGGGCTCTTTCCTTTTCTTTAGATTCGTGAGGAAAAGGATCCTCTATATAGCCCATCAATATTTTTCTCAAACTCTACAACAGATCTTCCTTAGGGTTTGCAAGTGTTTCTTGCACCTCCTTCCTGGGCTCATACTGTGTTTGGGCCTTTTGTCTCCTTCGCAACTTTACTACAGCAAATTCAGAAACTGAATTGCTTTTATACCACATGTAACATATCTGAAAACACAAGGCATGACTAAACAATAGATTAAATTAATGGGAGCACCTACACAACCAAAATATAGGATTGCACAAATGAATCCAAAATATGGAAGAAATACTTCTCCAAAAGATGTGAAAATCTCACGTATACTTTATTGATATGAAAAATAGAATGGACACATAGCTAGAGTATTATAATTGAAGAAAATCCTCAACTTATGCAATATATGCCACTATTTGTAAATAGTGGTAATGAAAGAATTGTAAATCATCACAAGATGACAACCACAGGCAAGAGAAGGTCCTGGAGTCATGATCGTGAAACCGCTAATGATGTTAGTAGGGGGAAGTCACGATGAGCATAAACTACTGCTTCAAGATTCTCGCCCTCTAGCCTTTTACCCCACTGGCAAAGCTTTTGGTATCGGTAGTGCCTTATATACCACAGGGCTTTAAATAGAGGGGTAAACTCTTGTTTATACAAAAGCAAGTTTGAAACCCTAACTTGTATCCCAAGGCACCTTTATGGGGTAATTAAACTTTTATTTAACTAATTACTCCTAAACATACTAATTATATTTATGAGGCCTTATTTAATATATGTCACCTTGAACAAAACATTATTACAAAACTATGAGCTTACATACAAGATAGCTAATGAATATACATAAATGTTGTGTTTAGGCACACAACACTCTTCTTTTAGTTTTGTAAAAAGAAATTGATGTGTCTCCTCAACAATAAAAATTGTTTTTATTCAACAAAATGGAGGGGAATTAGAAAAAAAACCTGCCCTTTGAAAACCATGAGGATTAAAGAGACCTTCCGGGCATCCCAAATCCAAAGAAGGTTGTCAAATCCAGTAAGAGGTTAGCTTGAAAGGATGGAAAATACCTCTAAAACAACACAATAAGTGTATAGTAAATGTGCTTAAATGTAAAGGCACGAGACAATATTTTTCAAGGATTTAAGCCCTTGCAAAAGAGCTATGTCAAAGCTACCTACAAAGCAATATATCTCTATTGCAAATCCACCATAGCACCTACACACTTGGATGTCAAAGTTTGATAGCAATGCGCTACTACCATAAAAGTTACAATTCCAAGACCACTTCTAAAACATTGAAATATAAGTAAAAAACATGAAATAAAAAAGCACAAGCTACCTCAAGCATGGACTAAAAATGATGAAACCAATATGGCAAGAGGAGAAACCCCTTGTTGGGTAGGAAAAGTCTTCATGTATCGAAGAATGGTAACCTTTATAAAATCAACACCAAAGTAGCAGTATAAAAGTAGAGAAGAGAGAAATGCCCAGATTTTTAAAAGAGCATAAGAGTACATAAAAGAATGAGGTAGAGGAAAAGTAATAGAGGGAAGAATAGACCACCATTCAAGAGTGTGTGGACAAGTGTCATTGGGGTTCGCTCAAGTAGAATATTGGTAGGTATTTCTGTAACTCTTATATTCCTTACATAAGGAACACACATTTGGAGAGAGTTACATGCATCTCCTATATTTCTTTATAACAAATATTTCCACATAAAGGCAAAAGAGTTGTAAGAGAAAACTCGTTACTAATTCCTTTAATGTGGAATTACAAATAAACAATATCCACATACTTTTCAAGAAAAAAATAATAATAAAAGTAGAACACCTAAGACCTAACCTAAAACCCAAATAAAGGGTAACTTCCTAACAAGATTACAAGTTAAAGTGAACATATATAACCCATTGTGAATATCCTTGTACGAGCCACCAACTATCTTTAATGAGACATTTCCTTGCCAAAAGATTTCATGTTTGTTGTTATCTCCAACAATGGCATTTCTACGATTGGAAATTTATGTGACAAACCAACTGCTTTTGGATGGCAAATGTTTGAGTAGCCCATGAGTTAAGTCCCAGAACTTAATGGAATGAAGTCTTTGTGTTGTGACTGCAAATAGTTTTTCTTCATTACTAGAAACTAGTGATTGCATTATCTTAAAGAGGTTCTTCAATCTAACATCTTAAATAGTTTTATGAGGAAACTAGTGATTGCATTTTCTGAAAGAGGTTCCTCATATAGCAACGAAGAGAAACTATTTAAGGAGCTGAAACGTTAACTATGATATATTGTTTCAGCATCTTTCTGTTTCATTACTAGAAATAAAAATGAAAGATGCCGAATCAAAAGAACCAATATCAGTGATTACAAATAGTGATTGCATTCTCTCCATCCTTCATTTTCTTTATTTTAGGAGCCCATGCAAGCCATTTTGTGCTTTCTTTCTTGCAATTTCCTTTTAACACCGCAGTTTTCTTCTGTTTCCTAATTACTCTTAAAGAGACATTGGATTTACTGTTGTTGGAATATAGTATTTTAATTTCTGTGTCTCTTTGTACTTACTTCCAACTGAAAAGAAAACTGTAGGAATCTCTGAATTCGACCCAGCATCTTTCCTTTTTATTTCCTCTTGATATAATGTTGCAATCATTATTTGTAAGTCTAATACAGAATAATTTATCAATGCTACAGCTAATCCTTCACAGGATTTGTCTAAGCTTCCAACTCAATTCACAACAACATCCTCCTCTAAAATAGGTCGTCCACATGTTACCAATTGATCCTTGAGAAACATAAATTGACTAATGCAGTCTGTCCTGCTTTGAGTTTCTTGAACAAGCATCCTTCATAGATGTAGGAATCTTTGAATTCAATCCAGCATCTTTTCTTTTAATTTCTTCTTGATATAACGTTCCAATCACTATCTGTAAGTCTAATACAGAATGATTTACCACTGCTACAGCTAATCCTTCAGAGTATTTGCATAAGCTTCCAACTCGATTCATAACAGCCTCCTCTATAATAGGTGTTCCACATGCTACCAATTGATCCTTGAGAAACATAAATTGACTAATGCAGTCTGTCCTGCTTTGAGTTTCTTGAACCAGCTTCCTTTATAGAGGTAATATAGCATTTACGTCTTGTGGTTTGTATATTTTAGTCAATTTATCCCAAGCTTCTTTGATTTTTGGTTGATTGACTTACATGTAAAATCAAACGCTGATTTACATTCAAAAGCATCCAAAAAATAGTTTCACCGTCTTTAACCTCCCACTTATTACATCCTGGGTTGGCATGTTCCCTTGCCTTCCACAATCCCAAGTAAGTATTTGTTCAGCAATAATATCTTCGTAGGTTACCATCAAAATGTTTCAACAGGTGGATTGAGTCGTACGTACCATCAAAATGTTCCACAAGCCTTTGGTATTCTGTTTCAACTTTACAAGACCACAACTTTCATCAGACCATTGGGTGGGCGGACATTAAATTTTGGGGAAAAAATTATCGGCCAAAAAAGTACACTAGGTACAGGGCAAATGATAAAAAAATAATAAGTGAGATAGTTGAGCTGCTTCATGTGAACTATTTGTTTTTAAAAAAATTGGTATACATGTACCATCCAAGTATGTAGGCTGCGAACTGCCTTTCCTAGAAGATTTGACATCACAAGTTTGTAAAACGATTTTATGTGAATCTGGTAGTGTTGGCAGCAGTTTACTGGATCTGTAAGTTTTCAATTAGCCATATCCAAACAGTCGCTTGCCTCCACTCTAGCTTAATTGATTACAATATCTATTGGGGAGCTAGATAATGTTTCTCAATGAGCCATTAAGAATCTATTGCAGAATTTGATCTCCTTACTATAATTCTCCATGCTGATAAAAATCTAGAAACCTTTGTCGAAAGTTTGAACCGAAACTTAATGATTTAGATATAGTGCAAGATAATCTGCCAAGTCCTTCATCTCCAATGTGCTCTTGACCCGTGGGCAATTGCATAGAAAATTTCAAGTACCATTGGATACTGCAGGTTATAAAAATTAAATTAGATTGCTTTGTCTGCTTTTGTTCTTTTTTCTGCCACCACCAAAAGGGAAAACATACGTTCATATGTTGTCATATGATCACTTTTTGTTTCTATGCAACTTTCGAGGATTGGCCCATTAAACTTTCCCAGACAGTTACTCTTGCCATTTACCATGGGTTGATTAGCAGTCTCAAACCCACAGTTAACAGCAAGTAACTTACCGCAGTTATTCGCCATTAACCACGGTTTCAGGCTGCTAACCAGCCCTGACCCAGCTTCCTCCGAAACATATCAAAACAGGGGAAAAAAAACATCATTTTTACTCTTTTCTGTCGTGATTTTTGCTGTCTGTGTGCATCAGTGATTGGTGAATGACTGTCTGCAATCATTTCTCTACATTCAATTCATTTTTTTATCTATTTCAGTATATTTTATGAATTTATATACTTTTTAAAGTAGCGACAAAATTGCCGAGTCACGAATGCAGGTCAAATTTTTTGGCTGCTGGGTAATTGCGGTTTACGAGTTTTTCTACTATGGATCGGCCCATGCCCCTAAACTTAAGAATCTCAGAGAAACGCTGACCTTGATACTCACCAAGTTACATGATCACTCCAGAAAATCGAACCTTTTTCTTATTATACCATATAAAAAATGCCAAATCAAAAGATATTGCACTGCTATCTTCCAGAAGCACACGCATATTATACACAAAAGTGATTCATAAACTTATCCTGAAGCTGACATGAAACCAGATTGCATGTATATTTTATTTTCTCTAATTATACAAGCACGCGATCCTAATATACAATGGCTTTTTCTGATGATAATTCTCATATTGATTATTTACATTTTCCAGTCATTTCCTTTTCTTAACATTTTAAGTAGAATATCCATAATTTAACTCTAGTGATGACTTGTGATTATCCCACATTGATAATAATTGTGAGATAATGGAGGTTCAATTTGAAACAATCTTTGGGGTGAAAGTCCTTGGGTTGATGTGTTAGCATCTCCCTTCTCTCCAGAACCGAAAAACACTTGGAGGTGGTTGTGTGCTTTGTGGGTCCCCCTTTGCCTTCTGACTATTACTAACATGCATGAGGTAAAAAAATCATTGAAAATATGAGAAGAGACTAGTCAATGAGAAGTGACTACTCGTGGAAACCGGTCATCAAAGAGATGACTTAGTACGCAGTAGAAAATCTCACAAAAATACTAGGAAAAAATGTGCTCTGCTGGAGTTTTGAAATTTTGGTGATTCTGCTTTGGTTCAAACTTCTTGTGCTTCTTGATCCAAGAACAAAGATGATCTTGTGGCAGATCAAGAAATGAGTGAAGTTGGGGGGATCCTATCCCCACCACAAACTTAGTGATGGCAGCAGCTGGAAAGCAAAAAAATGGATCAGAAGGTCAAGACCAAAAATCCATGCATGCCAGCGATAGAGGACAATCCAACCATCTGTTTGGATGTTGAGGAGATTACAAGGAATGTTTCAACTCTGTACAGGAGGAGATTGATCTGTAAATTCTTGGGGGCCCAACTTTCACTAAAGGAATTGCATGCATGGGCACAAAGGAATTGGAAGACCAACCTGGAATATGAGCTAAGAATGTGTGCCAGAGGATACTTCATCACCATTTTTGCTAATGAATCTGATAGACAGTCTTTGGAGGAGATTCCTACTTTTCAAGCAATGCAGGTCTATTTATGAAACACTGGTATTCAAGATTCAAAATACCTTCAACTGACCTGGCTTAAATAGATTGTGCACCCTCCCTCAAGAGTTTTGGTTGAAATGTGTGTTTGATACTATCGCCAATTCACTGGGAAAGACAGTACAGACCTCTAGACCAAAACATGGCAAAGTACTATCAAACTATACCAGGAACTTGATCTCACTAAGCCATTGCCAAAGAACATCACATTGAAGGCTGGAGAAATTGAGTGGACACAGGATCTGGACAACCAAAATATTTCATTCAGATGTATAGGATGCCATGAATATGGAAATCGGATCAGAGAAATGCCCCTCTTCGGAGAGCATGCCTACAGCAAAACAAAAAGGTGGAAACTGAAAATGATAATGAAGGCTTCATGAAACCTACTAGAAAGTATGTCGTAAGAAACAAAGCAAGGAGATATGAAGAAAAAGAACCCAAGGGTAGTAATGAGAAAGCTGGAAAGACCGACAATGGGGAAGAGACCATAGAGACAATTTCGGAAACTCAATTTTCCACTAAAAAGCAGGTTGCGAAAAAAGATGATATAATAGCAAAGTATGGCTTTAAGAAAGATCCAGAAAAACTTATTGATGATCCCCGAAATCGTGAACCTGATCTGAGGGCAAAAACAGGCATGCAGACAAACCAAGGAGTATCAACAAACAAAGAAGAAAAAATGTTCAAGGAAGACTGGGATAGCCAAGGGCTCAATGAGGAATCAGATTTGGAGTTGGACTCTAGCTCAGTCAATCATCAATCAAAAAATGAAAAGAGAAGAGGAGACCACGGTCTTTGATTGAGAAACAACAAAGTGAAACTATGGCGCAAGTCATGGCTGCCAACCAAACACTTCTAGATGACATCTTGGCAAGCATCAAGAGAGTAAAATCCACTAAATGAAGGGCGTATCGTGGAATATCAGGGGCCTCAATGCCCCCTCCAAAAGGAGACTTCTGAAGCCATCCGCACATGGATTCTTTTTGAGTGCGCTGAGAGCCCGCTTAGTCTGACATCAGTAGGCTATTTCCTCCTCTTGGCGCACATGACAGACAGTCTGTGCTCACAGCCCTTATTAAATCCTGTTAAATTCTGTCTGCTCTCACGTATGAAAAATATATTTTAAATTAAAAATTGTATATAAATATATTTTAAAAGTAAAAAAGAATCACAGAAATAATAGAAATGACAGGAAAATATCAGAGCCTTGGCTAGGCCTAGGCAGCAGCCGGGACTGCTTAGAAGGATGCACGGCCGCGCTCGCCCGTGCCCTTGAGCATGCTCTGGGCCGTTTTTTGGCTGCATGTGCGCAGCACTTGAGAAGATTCATGGAAAAAAATACTCCAGATGTGTTGATTTTCCAGGAAACCAAGCTGGAGAAAGTTAAAGATCATAGTTGCAATATTTCCAAAAGCCTTAATATGGAGATGATTGGCAGTGATGAGGATAGTACTGTTGGCAGGTTGGTGATGCTTTGGAATCCCAACAATGTCCTTTTAAAGGCCCCACAAATTGGCATCCAATGCTTGATTTGTAAAGTGGTAAGTTTGCATACTAACTTAAGCTTTAACCTGGTTAATGTGTATGGCCCTCAAAATAATTTGGAGAGGGCGGATTGTTGGAGGCATATATCCCAAAGAATTCAAAACAATGCAGATAATTGCTGGATTATCGGTGGGGACTTCAATATGAGACTAGATTCTATGGCGAAAAAGGGAGGGAATGTCTCCTCTTCGGGGTGCCCCAGCTTTAGAGGGTTTGTGGAGAACTTAGATCCTTGGGATGTCAGATCACAAAAAGGTTGGGTCACTTGGACCAACCATAGAAAAGGAAATGACTTAATTCTAGAAAGACTTTACAAATTTCTAGCATCTAATAATTGGATGGCTCTAAACTCTTTGATCAAAACGAAAGCCATAATGGAAGCAGGCTCGGATCACTGGTCAGTGGCACTTTGGATCAAAGAAAACATACCCACCCAAGAAGACCATGTAATGTCCCCTTTTGGACAGATTTAGAACAAATAGGGTTTCCCAACAAACCCTAAAAATAAATGAAAACCCTAGCACCAAATATGCAATTTTCTGATTTTCAATATCTCAAACCCTAGCCATAAATTTTCAAAAAAATTGTAGATGCAAATTTCAAGTACAAATGGAATATTAATTTCCCAAATATTCAGTGATAAATTCAGAATATTACAGCTGTATAAATACCTCAATTTCTTGATTTATATTTCAACCAAAAGATGGCTGGAAAATTCACATAAAATAGTAGATTATTATTCGAACCCTCATGCATAAAATTTAGGCTTAAACAAACCTTCAAATGGCCAAATCAGACACCAAGGGGGGGTTGCCCAGCTCCCAAAGGCAGATTGCTGCCTCCAAAGTCAAACACAGCCCTCACAAAGCAATCAGCAAACCTCAAAATGCCTATGCTGCCCCTCAATCCAAGTCGCTGCCCTGTTATTGGCCTTATCAACCCTAATGCCATCCTCAAAACCAAGTCACCACACTCCTGGAAGATATTATTGGCCGCAATTTGCCGAAAATGATGAATCTTCTACTCAAACTGATCCGTCGTGCACATTACAACTTCTGTATGAAGCTGCCCTAACAGAAAATTGAGGGATTTCATCCTTAATTTCAGTCACCTATGAAGGTTTTTGTCTTCAAGGTGATAAGCCAAGATTTTTCGTGCTTAAACTCATAAATTCAATTCATAAACATAGCATGCCCTTGCAAATGAACCTCCTTTCCCTTTTTATATCCTTTTCCCTCCAAATATCTTTCCCAAAGTGGGACACTCCACTTGGAGGGGGAAATCCAAATATTTGAAAGTACTTTTTTCTTATAATTCGCTTTAAGGGTTATCTTTTAAAAAGGTCCCCTTCTTAAGTCACAACTCATGTTAAATAAATTGTCAACATATTCACCTTTTTGGCAACTTTCATTATTTTATATTTTAAGTATTTAAAAATACTTTTAATTTTAATAATGATATGATTTTAATTTAAATAAGGGGACATTACAGACCCCCTTTCAGATTTGAGAAAATGTGGCTAGAACACCCAGAGCTCAATAAGCCAATCACAGAGTTCTGAAAAGCTCCTAATCACATATATGAAACAAAGATGTACCTGTTCTCTCATAAGTTGAAAGCACTTAAAGCTCAATTGAGGGTTTGAAATCGGAACTCTTTTAAAAAAATTGTTTAAAGAAAAGGAAAGTCTTGACGCTCAAATGTGCAATATTCAACAACACCACCTCACTCAAGATATCACTAGATCTTCTCTACTAGAAGAGAATAGGTCTCCTACAACCTTGGAGAAGTCTGTAAAAGAGGGGAGACTTTCTGGAAACAAAAATCTAGGGAAGTCTATAAAAGAGAGGAAACTTTCTGGAAATAAAAATCCCACGTTAGATGCCTTAAAGAAGGAGATGGCAACACTAAGTTCTTCCGTCAATCATGTAAGATGAGAAAACAAAGAAATCTCATTAGTAGATTAGAGACCACAAAGGGTCGCATCCTAGAGTCACCTCAAGAGATAAAAGAGTACCTCCTTGATTACTGGGAAGGCATGCTTAAGGAGGAAGATCTGGTCAATATGGAGGACCAAAATCTTTTTTTCAAAATCATTTCAAATGAAAACTATGATGGGATTATGAAATATATTTCCCTATAAGAGGTCAAAGAGGCCCTCTTTAGTATGTCTAATGATTTTGCCCCAAGTCCGGATTGTTATCCAGTGTTCTTCTTTCAACACTTTGGGATCTCGTGGGGAAAACCTGCTTATCCAGCTTTCTTCTTTCAACACTTTTGGGATATCATGGGGAAGACCTGTGAGAGGTGGTTAAGGAGTCCAAGAACTCCAAATCTATGCTTAGATCTTTGAACTCCACCTTTTTGGTCCTCATTCCAAATAAATTGAAAACCAAAACCCCTGAGGATTTCTACCCTATTTCTTTATGCAACATTGTTTACAAAGTCCTCTCAAAGGTCATTGCCAACAAACTAAAGACACTTCTATCGGACCTTATCTCAAAGGAGCAAGGAGGTTTTGTGAAAGATAGGCAAACTTTTTAAGGAATAATCATAGCGCATCAGCTTATTCACTCTCTTTCTTCCAACAGAAGAAAATGAATGCTTATTAAACTAGATATTGCCAAAACTTATAATAGGGTCAACTAGGACCTTCTGGATAAGATACTCAACGGATTTGGCTATATAACAAGGACTAAAGAGATTGGATTAAGAGCTGCTACACTACCTTCAAATTATCTATCGTGATAAATGGTCTTGCAGAACGTTACTTTGGCTCTTCCCATAGGTTGAAACAAGGAGATCCTCTATCTTCGTATCTTTTCATGATTATCGCAAAGCCTCTAGGAAGGCAAGTCAAGTTTCTAAAACACAAAGGCAAAATTAAAGAGTTGACGGCTATTACAAAGGGACATGCCCACACGCACCTTCAATTTGTGGATGATACACTGCTCTTTGGATCCCTGACGTTCCAAGTCAAAGATACGAGATCTGATAAGTAGTTATGAAAGGGCTTGGCCAGAGGATCAATAAAGATAAATCCAAAAACAATTCTTGAACGCCAATATCAATAATCAAAATTTCCTTTGTAGACTTATGAAATTTGAGAAGGCTCAACCTCCAAATATTTATATGGGTTTTCCCTTGATAAAAGGTAAAGGGAATAAACAAATATGGAATTGCATTATAGAGAAGATCCATAGAAATTTGGTTCATTGGAAAGGAAAATGGTTGTCCTCGACAGGGAGGCTCACCCTCCTCAAATATGTGCTCCAAGGGATTCCGATATACTAGTTTTCTCTTTTGGTGGCACCTAAAATTACAATCTATGAAATTACAAAAGTTATGAGATCTTTTTTCCGTATAGGGATAGAAAAGAAAGCTAAATTCACTCTCCTAACTTGGGAAAAGGCCTACAAGCCCATTTGCAAAGGAGGGGGGAGTTGAATTAAAAAAAAAAATTCAACTATACCCTCATGGTAAGATGATCTGGAGACTAAGTAAGAGTTGCTCCAAACAGTGGAGATGATGTTGAGGGGCAAGTCTCTGGATAACTTGGAGACTAAAAGGATCTTCACAACTAAAGATCTGCCAAGGGGATCTGTGATCTGGAATAGTATAAGGGTGGTAAGGGGTCTGATTCTCAAGCATGTTTTCTGAAAAGTTCATAATGGCTCAAAATTTGACTTTTGGGGAACAATTGTCTTAAGGAATACCCCTCCACCGGAAGCAAGATTTTAGACATCCAAATGGAAGGTGGACGTAATTGGGGCAATAAAGTTGAGTACTATTGGATGGAGACCGAAGAGGAGGGTTGGATCACCAGAACTCGGAAAACCTTTATTAATCTTGGTGGTACAAAGGATGAGGTACACAAGAAACTAAACAATCTTCTTATGGGTTTATGAGTTCCTTGGAGTAATGGAGAGGATATTGTTAGACGGAACCACAGAGGCTTCAAGGTCTATCTTGTTAAAGAGGGTTACTAGATCCAAACTGCCATGCAAAATCACGAGACCACCATCCTTCCATGGAAAAAAATTAAAAAGTCAAATGCCTGACCTAAATCCAAGGTTTCCCTCTAGATCGCGAGTCATGGGAAAATCCTTACCAAACATTTTTTTTTTTTACTTTTGCTAGACCCAACAGATGCATGTGTCTCTCAAGTGAGAAGGATGTTAATCACCTCCTTCACTGTGACTTCACAAAAGAAATTTGGCATAGGTTTCTAGCCAAGTTCAACTCCCCTTGGGTTTTGAACCACACTTTAGTAGCATATATGTAATCTTGGAATTGTCCAGTTACTATTGGTGTCTTCAAGGCTTTATGGGATATGGCTCCAGGCATGATTGTCTGGAAGTTGTGGCTTGTAAGAAATGCATGGATCTTCAATGACAAGAGGACAATTAAAAATCAGACTCAAATCTAGGAAGAGATTGAAATAAATACGTTTAAAACCCTCTCAATTATGGAAAAATTTGAAACTAAGGAATGCAATGCTTCAGAGATAGACATCCTCAGGAAATGGCCAGAGCTCTAGAAACTCTTTGATATTAAACTAATTTGTTTAATAGTCAAGCTTGTTATTTTGTTAGTGACTTGTTAGAGTTGTTAGTCACGTTGATTTACCATTTAGCTAAGATTAGCTTATGGTTTTGTTAGCTGTATTAACTCTCCTTATTTGTAGTGGTTCCACAAGAACTAAGATTAGCTTATGGTTTTGTCAGCTATATTAACTCTCTTTATTTGTAGGGGTTCCACAAGCTATTTATAGGCCTTTTACTATGTAATGAATCACGGTTTGTTGGCTTCAATAAAACTTTTATAGTACCAGAGCTATTGGTTGTGTAGCTTGGGAGCAATCCAGGATTTGCTAGAGGAATTCTTCCTTGGTAAGCTTGGACGTGAGAGGAAGATTTTGGCACTTTGTGGAAGAGAAAGGAAGCGCATGGTAGAAGTCTAATGAGTGTAACAGCGGTGTAAAAACGTGATGCTGTTGCAAAGGCATTTTTTATGATATAAAGAGGCGTTTTAATGATTCCCTAAGGCATTTTACCATTATACAGTGTTTTTTGGTCATCTGGACACATGCAATTGCTGCTCTTGCAGCTGAAGAGTGGCGTGGAAGCTTGGAGAGAGGTGTGATATATCTGTGGCATCCTGGAAGGAGGAAAGCGCAGCTCTATTATCATTTATTTGCTGATCTGATTTGATATCTTCAGTTGTTTGTAATTCACCTTGTTAATTGCTATTTTTCTGAGCAAAAGGAAGGAGGCGTCATGGCATGAGAATGTGTGGCATATAGGCAAAAGAATAATGCTGAAATGGTGAGAATTGCACCGCCCAAGGAGGTGAAAAGTAACTGTATATGATCTGAGGGAGGAAAAAACATTGCCAGAAGTCTTTGAGCATCATTTGGATTTGAATTGAATGTAAATACTGCTGCTGAAAGTGCCTGGTTCAGCTCCATAGTGCACCATATGCAGAAGTGCTAGTGAATCGTCATTTTTTTAGCTGCTACACAGGTCTTCTTCATTGGTCAATTTAAAGTTATAAATTTTTAAGCAAAGTCTTAAAAATTTATAAAATTTAGGGCAGAAGTCAATTGTTTTAAATTTTATTATATTTGTTTTGGTGACTTTTAAATTTGCCTGAAAAAACCCACAGTTAGTTATGTTACGTCAAATCTCTTCCTTATGAGATGAGTTTCCCAGGTTCACCCCAAATCTCAAAGGGGAACATAAATGCTACTCATTACATTTTCAAGACCATTCTTTCTTCGATGATATGACAGACTCGAGACTTCCGCTGCATATCGGACATAAAGGGGACATGAGCATTATCATTTTAAGTATTTTGGAATCTAACGCCTATCAATTGACAAGGACATGGTTCCAACTTCAATTTCCTTCTTACCCAATGATACAGTGACTTGGATTCTTTGCATAATATTAAGGCCCGTCATCTATGGACTACAAGGTTCCAAATTCAATTCCCATTTTGTTCAATGATTCAAATTTTGTTCGGATATGTAGGCCCACCACCTAACGACATACATGGTTCGAATTTCACTCCAATTTTCTATCTCCTTCGACAATACGATGGACCCATGAGACTTCCGCTGCATACCGGGCACAAATGAGGTATTTTAATATGAATTAAGTTCGTAATAAGCATTTATTATTTTTGCATTTACCCATATTTGTGCCGGAAATATAAGTGGTTTTGCAAGTTCCAAGACTCAGCGACACAATAGTCGTGGATCCATGGTTGTAGTATCCTTTTATGTGTATATGTATTTAAATTGTGTGCTTACGCCACCTACTTTGTGGCTAACACGCTCCTCAAAGTGGGGAATTATGTAGATACCTAAAAATAGCCCCTTAGCCTTTATTTAGCATTAACATTGTGGTTCCATGGGTGTAATATCCTTTTATGTGTATATTTATTTGAATTGTGTGCTTACGCCACCTACTTTGTGGCTAACATGCTCCTCAAAGTGGGGAATTATGTAGATACCTAAAAATGGGCCCTTAGCCTTTATTTAGCATTAATTTATGAATGTTGGCATATTTGTTTATTTAAGAGTAAATTGGTCCAAATTGGGTAATATCGGTCATCTTGTCAACTTCCAACTTTCCAAACTCCTTGTCCACCATTTTAGCTTAGGCGTATCGACTTCTTTAACTCCCCTTTAAGTTGGGTGCACCCATCTACCCATTTTCCTCTTTTCAGGTATTGGTCATTAGAAGACGGTGTAGGTGCTAAAAATGTTGAATTTGAATTCAAAGTTACCTATAAATAGACAAGTGTGGTAGTTGATTTGTTCAAGAAGATAATTATTAGAGCATTTATCATTGTCTAAGCTAGCATTTTATTTTGGAGCACTTTTGGCTATAATTTTTGTTTATCAGCATCTTTATTACAATCCTAAGAGCTTGATAAATTGGCAAAATATTTAAGCACATGCCCCCAATTTGTTTTCCTTGGCACTCTAAGTCAAGCAAAATCAGCTCATTGTGGAGACAGATTTACGACAACGCATAAAAGAGATAAGAGCCTTCTATTTCCCCTGATCCTTAACAAATTTGAAAATCATAATTAATTAGGCATTGTTTACTGTATTTTACATGTATTGTGATACTTAATTAGAGGTAGTTCATTTATGATACTACAGTAATGTACACTACAAAAATAAATAGTCAGATTCGTTATTTTCCATCATCAGCTTAAACTTTTTTCCTGGTGCAGTATGAAATTGTGCTAATAGTATCATTTGGCCCATGTAGTGGGCTCTAAACAAGCATTATTAGGTGTGGGTCACTTATATTTTACGTTCCTGATTTAAAGATTTAAGAGACCATATTTGATGTATTTGGAAGTGGAAGAATTAAAGAATACTAATCTTAGGTGGCCGTGAGCCTAAAAAAGGAAATCATGTTAGATTAGGTACAAAATTTTCAAGGCTTCCACCAGGTTGGTAAGGGTTGAAATCACAAAGGGACATTTTAATGCGGTACGCGTGAAATGATGGGTGGGTTACCTTGTAAACACACTCGGAGAGCACCATAGCACAAAGAATGTCCTGCAAATCGGTAACAGTGTCGGCCTTGACGGCATTACAGAGAATTTGAAGCTGATAGCGCCGCCTCAACCTGTAATCCTCTTTAAGCTTCTCCTCTTTTTCATTACCCCCAAATGCTAATGGCCACTTCCATTTCCATTTCCATCTCCATCCTTCTCTTTTTCTTTGTCCAATCCATTCCTCCACCCTCTTCTGTACACATTCCATCCCCGTGTTGATCATATATGTTGATGGATCAGTAAATGTTCCCTCCAATTCATGGGCAATTATATCCCATCCCCATCCCCATCCCCATCCCAAGCATAATAATTACTGCCTTTTCCTCCTTATCAGTTCCCAAGCATAATTATCGACGGCCAAGATACTCGTCTCCTTTTTTTCCGTCTGGAACCGCAATGTTTGAGTTCATCCTAAAATGTATTTGATCTTTAAGCAATTTTCAAAATACACATAATATTGATTAACTCTAAATCATCTCATTGAACTTATTAATTATAACTAGCATTGCCCCAAAGGTGCAAAGTTTCGCGGAGTGTTATAAATATATTATTTTTTAATAATCTAAATCTTGATATAGAATTTATGGGTGTTTTATTTTTTTTTAATAAATCAAATAAATTTTTATATGATTATATTAATTTAAAATTAAAAATATTAAAATGTTAAAGATATATAATATTTAAAGATTTTGATTTTGATAAATTGTTAAATATGAAAAGTTGTTATTTTGAAAAAATATTAAGAAGAAATATACTTAGCTTTATATATTAAATTTTGTTGGTTGTTGTGATTGTTTGACTATGAAAAACAGGGAAAAATTGTGATTGTATATAATGTCTATTTTATGATAAAATCAGAAAAAATTGAGTTTTCTAACAAATTCTAACATAAATACATGCAATTTTTTATTTTTTAATTCAAACCCTAAGCAAACAAAATTCAAAATTATGTAGATGCCAATTTTAAGGCATAAATACAATATTTTATTTACTAATACTTGCCAAAAATTATAAATATTATAGCACAATAAAGTATCTTCAAAATTAAATTTTTTGATTCAATGAATGGCTGAAAATTTTAACAAAAATACTGGCTCAATGTTCATGCCTTTAAACAACAAATTTGGTTTTGATTTGTCTTACAAATGGCACTTTCAAACCCTAAGGGGGTTTGTTGCCCAACCAATTCAGATCACTGCCCTTTTAGGGCTTTCAAACCCAATAATTGCCCTCTATATTGTTGTGCCACTCCTCCTTGATGCCCTATATTGTTGTGTTATACCTGACAATGGTGTTTAAACACCCTAAATTAATCAAATATGCCTAATATGACCCCTAAAATAGAGCCATCCAACTGAAGGTTGAAGAGTTTTGTCGTCAACTTTAGTTTTCCAAATAAGGTTTTTAGTCTATTGTGGAAGCAAGTCGAGCAAACTACTCAAACTTATGATTTAATTTGATAAAAAATGGCATGCCCTTAATGATTTTCCTCTTTTTATATCCTTTCCCTTAAAAGACTTTTCGAAAAGGTGTGCATTTCACTTGGAGGGAAAGCTAAATTTTCAAAAAGCAACTTTCTTGTAACTTACTTAAGGCTAACTCTCCCATGATCAAAAAGGGTCCAATCTTTAAAAGACAAATTAGAATCAAGTTACCACCATAAGTTACTTTTTGGCAACTAAGACATATTATTATTTTACTTCGAGTATTTAAATATACTTTTTATTTTAGCTATTCCTATCAGAATAAAAGGATCAAAAGCTTCAGCGCCCCACGCTAGATTTACAAGTTGTATTTTTCCAGTTAGTCCATAAGGATCAAACACCTATATTACAGGGCCATACAAACCCATTACATGAAATGCTCTAAATTTGAAACAAGTTGATCCCCCCTCTATCTATATTATATGGCCTAACCTCTAAATCTAATCCATAGCATAGTTGCCCATTGGCCCTCCCCTCCCCTCTATATATAACTATAACTACAACTAGAGGGTGTATGCCGACTAGATCTAGAAGGCTTCCTTTATCTCTATTTCTACTTGATCTCTATTTCTAATTGATCTTTAATAATAGTATATTTTGAATAGTGACATTTCTTGTCGGATATCATAAGCCCACAAACCTTTTATGGCTTCTTCTATTTCTGTTGACCATTTTTGGTCCAGCAGGCCAAAATCGGTCCCCTTCTTCCCTTGTTGTTCTGAGCCAGTTGAATTCGGGTTGCACAAGTCTTTCGACAAAAGATGAACCAATTCAAAGAATGAAAGGGCTTTTAAAAATCTTCTTTGGACTCTTGTCCGAGGAAATTCACAAGGAAAGAGAGTGAAAAATGATTCAAGACACTTTTCCTTAAGGTTGGAAAAGTGGTTCAACGTTGGGGTCCAATGCCATGAGCTTTCCAAGAACTTTGAACTTGAACTTTGAACCATTTTGCATTTCAGTCAGCTTGGTTCAATTGGTTTGGTTCAAGCAGCCGGTTCAACGGGTTGATTCACTCAATTGGTTTAATGCCTTGGTTCAACGACTCAGTTCAACAGCTTGGTTCACTCAGTCGGTTCAACGGCTTGGTTCACTCAGTCGGTTCAATGGCTCAGTTCAATGTTTCAGTTCAATGGCTCGGTTCAATGAGTTGGTTCAACATTTGCTTCAAAGGGATGGTTTGAGAAATGGTTCAATCAGAAGGTTTGAGAAAGTCTCTTGAAGGACCAGTGCCCTTGCAGAGGGCAGTCAAGCATAAAATGAACCATTCCAAGTGCCCTTGCGGAGGGCAGGGAACACTTGCAAAGGGATCAAGGAGAAAGCCGAAAGGGTAAGTTTTCTTCAAAAAATTGTTCAAGGCAAGAGGCGGAGAATTTCTTCAAACAAATGTCTAAAGGAATTCCTTTGGACATTTTGTTCGAAGAAATCATTCAGAAGAAAATCCCACAGAAGTAAAAAGACTAAGGCAAAAGGCAAGAAATGATTTTTTTCAAACTTTTGTCTGAAGAAATTCCTTCGGACAAAAAGTCTAAAGAAATTTGGGAAAAGCTGCAAGTAAAAACCCGAAGAAGAATTTCGAAGGAAAGGAAGTGATCGAGATAATTCTTGCAGACACTTTGTCCGTGGGAAAATGGCCAAAAGGAAAAGCCCGAACAAAGGCAAAACAGAAGGAGGGATCTCTTGGCTTGTAAGGCGGAGCTCTGTCATATTTTACCTTGAATCAAGACATAGCATTTTTACCTCTATTTGAGCTTGCACTTTCATATATGTCTATGTTTTTGTTTTGTGTTAAGTCATTTTCCTTATGCTTTCACAAAACGATTCCAAAGTGTATACTAGCTTGTTCTTGGTGGAAAGTGTAGACTCAAGCTAAGTAGATCAACTTTTTGGTGTATCACTGTTTTAGTTTAGGTTCTATTTTTCAGCATCCTTCTCTCTTTTCACCCCCCCCCCAAATTGTTAGCAGTAGGAAATCCAGGACCACAGAGATACCTCAAAGGGAGCTAGCCCTTATCTAGAGACTCTCCCCCCAGTTTTACCAGACCCATAGGGAAGAGGGGAGTTTCCATTGTGATGCGTGGAAGACAAGAGCTTAGTCTCCTGTCAAGGGTGCAATCCACTGCGTCAACAGTTGTTGGCACGCCCAGTGGGACCAAGTTTTTTACACTCAGTAAAGTTCCATGATTGGTGTTGGTCCTGTTACAGCAGAATGAACCACTAATATAACACCTGACCTTTAATCAAGCAATTGTGGGACAAGTTTTGTCCAAAGAGTTGAAGAATTATTGGTGTGTCCTTCAACTAACTAGCCTTTGGAGGCATTTTTATCAACACCAATGGTGACTCCGAGTTAAATCAGTTGGTTAAGTAGTCTAGGTGCCATCAAGAAATCTCATTTTTGTATGTATAATCCCTTTACCCATAATCATGGGCCTTGTATTCCTTCATATAACTTTGATCAAGCTCAAGTTTTTTATGGAATCGCCTCAAGCAGCTCTCCTAGTTGCCCTTCAATAATAAGGGAAGTAGCACTGGAGTTTGAGAAATAGGTGATGGAGATAAACAGATCAGATGAACAGTATAGATATCAGCAAGAGCTGATGTACAAGGAGGAGTGTTTGTTTAGACAATCTCAGGCCTTGCAATCCATGGAGGAGGAGGTAACAAAATGGAAGAGTCTATTCATTCAAGGTAGTTAGCCTTGTGTGCCCCCTCCTATTCTAAAGAAAGCCCCCTCTTGTGCACCAAATCCTTTCTATCAAATAGCACTTGTTCACTCTAGCTCATCTGATGCATTAATCACTCCTGCTCTTAACCCCTTGTGCCTAGTTTTCAAACATCAAAGGGCATTAGAGCAACCTCTCATGGAGATGAACCTTCTCAATTCCTTAGATTGTGAATCCTCCTTTGAAGGAAATACCATGAACCAGCACATCTCTCTTCAAGAATTTCTTCTTGTGCATGAGCAGATCCTTCCTAGTCTTCCTCAACTTCCTCAGGTCTCTCAACGTGATGTCAAGATTCCAAGTTAGAAGAGGGAATACCATGAACTAGCTTAAGACCTTGAAGAGGATAAAGTTGCTTCCTGTTCACAGGGGCAAAGTTCCAATCCCAAGGTCGTGAATTGGAAGCAAACAATGGAATCATGGGGCAAGAAGGAGGATGAGAAAGGTTTTGCTCAAAACCTTGGAGAAGATGAAGCTAATCCTACTCATCGTGATGATGATTGTGACCTCCAAAAAAGGCTCTTCCAAGAAAATATAGCCAGGAGAATTGTAGAGTTGGAGTCTAGAGCGAGATTCCTCGGCCAATGTGTGATGGACGGTTCAGACCAAACAGTAGATTCCATGTCTGAACACACCCCACCTACACACCTCCAAGAGAGATATTAGACCACATCTGATATAGATGAAGTGCTAGCCAAATGGAAAGAGGAGAATCATTTGATTCTAGCTCAAGGACTGCCTCCTCTTCCACATGGTTTTAATCATCAGCCTTCCACTTCATCCCTTCTCAAGGAGGAACATGTTTTGCAGGAGGCAAGTGAGGAAGAGAGGATCCAATTTGCAGCTGCCCAGGATGCTATCATGAGCAACAATGAAGAGGAAATCATCATAGAGGCTCCTTCTGAAGACATCATCAATATTGGAGAAGACACAGGTCATGCATACATGCAGATGTTCCAGCAATATGAGGAGGAACATAAGCATGGTGAGCTCTCTCCTCCCTTGTTTGATGAACTTCCTTGTTGCTTCGATGAGGAGGATGACCATACCATGGAGCTTGAGTTGGAGGAGCATCAGGAGGATGTCTTTGAACAACTAGAGACTCTGATCCTTGAGCAAAAAAAGGAGAGGTTGGTCCATCTTGAGGAAAGCCTTGAAGAAGAGAGCTTTAAACAAGAAGGTGATGTTATGTGGGATGAGAAATCAGTTTGTGATTCCATTTCAGACATCACAACAGTCACCCTTCTTCAATAAATCCATGAGGGAGCAGAAGATCAGTTTGACAGGGTCTTCAGTGAAGCAGAAGGGAAGGGGTCAAACCATGATGCATGTCAGAGGGACTATGCATATCAAAGGACTTATGGTGATGAGCCAATAGCCATTGATTTCTTGATTAAACACACCAAAATGAAGGACCATCATTCAACAAGCTTCCAAGAATAAGAATAGTACATATATGTTGGAAGCATGTTTGATTCTGATCCACTCAGATGCAAGCCAATCAAGGTGGCAGGCAAGAGGAGCATGTCACCAAATCTCCATTCCATTCAGCCACTTGTCTGGCACCATAAGTTTCCTTGCCATGAAGGAGACTTAAGAAGTTTTCCCTTTGATCCAGAAGGGAGGCAAATATACCTGATTAGCTATATATAGTAGTTTGTTTTCAGTTTTCTTTCCCTATTTTCCCTGAGTGTTGTTTGCACAAGTAGTGTTTTTAGCCTTGTGTGTGTTTTCCTTTGTGTTTGGGGTAAAAGCTTCACGATTGACTCTTGGATCTATCAGGACTATTGCTAACTTTTTTTTAAGTTACATTCTGACTCTGTGCCCAATGGAATTTAAGGCAACTGATTTCTAAGCATAGCAGGCATGCTTTCCTTGGGAGTCACCAATTTGTTGACCATTTTTGGTCTAGCAGGCCAAAATTGGTCCCCTTCTTCCCTTGTTGTTCTGAGCCAGTTGAATTCAGGTTGCACAAGTCTTTCAACAGAAGATGAACCAATTCAAAGAATGAAAGGGATTTTAAAAAGCTTCTTTGGACTCTTGTCTGAGGAAATTCACAAGGAAAGAGAGCAAAAAATGATTGAAGACACTTTTCCTTAAGGTTATAAAAGTGGTTCAACATTGGGGTCCAATGCCATGAGCTTTCTAAGAACTTTGAAGTTGAACTTTGAACCATTTTCAGTTCAGTCAGCTTGGTTTAAGCAGTTGGTTCAAGCAGTCAGTTCAACGGGTTGGTTCACTCAGTTGGTTCAATGCCTTGGTTCAATGACTCAGTTCAACGGCTTGGTTCACTCGGTCAGTTCAACGGCTTAGTTCAACGTTTGGGTTCAATGGCTCGATTCAATGAGTTGGTTCAACGTTTGGTTCAAAGGGATAGTTCGAGAAATGGTTCAATTAGAAGGTTCGAGAAAGTCTCTCGAAGGACCAATACCCTTGCAGAGGGCAGTCAAGCATAAAATGAACCATTCCAAGTGCCCTTGCGGAGGGCAGTCAAGCATAAAATGAACCATTCCAAGTGCCCTTGCGGAGGGCAAGGAACACTTGCAAAGGGATCAAGGAGAAAGCTGAAAGGGTAAGTTTTCTTCAAAAAATTGTTCAAGGCAATAGGTGGAGAATTTCTTCAGACAAATGTCTGAAGGAATTCCTTCGAACATTTTGTCTAAAGAAATCCTTTGAAATAAAATCTCGCAAAAGTAAAAAAATTAAGGCAAAAGGCAAGAAATGATTTCTTTCAGACTTTTGTCCGAAGGAATTCCTTCGGATAAAAAGTCCAAAGAAATTTGAGAAAAGCCGCGGGAAAAAACCCAAAGAAGAATTCTGAAGGAAAGGAAGTGATTGAGATAATTATTGTGGATACTTTGTCTGCGGGAAAATGGCCAAAAGGAAAAGCCCGAACGAAGGCAAAACAGGAGGGATCTCTTGGCTTGTAAGGCAGAGCTCTACTGAATTTTACCTTGAATCAAGACATAGCATTTTTACCTCTATTTGAGCTTGCACTTTCATATATGTCTATGTTTTTGTTTTGTGTTAAGTCATTTTCCTTATGCTTTCACATAATGATTCCAGCATATTTAGTGTATTGTGAGTTTTTCTTTTGCAGGTTAGCCAGAAGTGTCCACAATAGGAATATAGGCACATGTGAATAGGCTGTCAAACTGTGTCTTAGAACGCCTTTGGTAGTTCTTCCTTGCTGTATCTCCATCGAACCCCTAACTCACTGATGCAAAAGAATATCTTGTATCAAATGAAGTGTATACCAGCTTGTTCTTGGTGGAAAGTGTAGACTCAAGCTAAGTAGATCAACTTTTTGGTGTATCACCGTTTTAGTTTAGGTTTTGTTTTTCAACATCCTTCTCTCTTTTCACCCCCCCCATTGTTAGCAGTAGGAAATCCAAGACCACAAAGATACATCAAAGGGAGCTAGCCCTTATCTAAAGACTCTCCCCCAGTTTTGCTAGACCCACAGGCAAGAGAGGAGTTTCCATTATGATGCGTGGAAGACAAGAGCTCAATCTCCTGTCAAGGGTTTAATCTACTGCGTCAACAATTTCTTGATTAAAACAAGTACGACCATAATATTCTAATCTTTAAAAAGAGGACATTATAGTCTACCTTTCCCAAATTTGCTTACCCTCAAGTAAATGCAAGCTCCATTCTTCAATCCTTGTACCCTTTCACAAACACCATGATTCCAAATCAACCTCAAGGATTCTTCAGAGTGTGGATAAAATTCAACAACCTCTTCTACCTTTGTTGCAACAACATACTCTTTATCCTTTGCTTGGGCTGAAAACAAACTCAATTGCTCTCTCTCATGCTTGTCACATGCAATGACCATTGTACTCTCCTTAGACATGTGCAAACTATGCACTCTTTGACTCGTAAGAGTCTCTTTATTGACACTCATATGGGTTGTTCTTATTTTTAGGCCTACACATAGAACAAACATGTTAATGAAATCAAGAGCTCTCCATGCCACTCCTTCAATCACTTCATCATGCCTCATGGGCATGTTATTCAACTCTTCTTCAATACTTGCATCTTCTTCATAATTTTCATTCATGTAATGGACTTCCAAAGGTCCAACACTTATGCAACTATAATGATAGCCAAATCCATCTAATTGCCCTTGAACTTAATTCACATTTCTAAAAGACAATTTGTTCTCATATGGGTTGAAAGTAAAAATATGTGCATATCTCACCATACCACAAGTACAAGCTTCCCATCTTGGAACCCAAAATATGAGCAAACTTTTCATATATTCCTTCTTGACTTGAAATCCAATGATGTCCCCTTTCCAAGGTTTGGAAAAATTCATGCAACCTTTAAGTTCAATTCTCTTACTTGACAGGTGAAACCATCTAGACCAACAAGTGTAGTTCTCATCCGCATTAACAATGATGTCTCTTGGCAGCTAAGAAAATAATTCGATCATCAAGTGTACATAATCTACAACACATACCTTCTCTAGATGATCTTAATTAATGATATTATAAGATATTCCTTTCTAGGAAGGACATAAATTAGCTTGTATGCAAGCTAAACATAAATTATGACAATCATGAATTATCTAATTTTCCACCCAAATTGGAGTTGTGCTCACTGAATTATTCATTCTCTTCAGTTGAACCCATTCACCAACATTTCTCAATACTATAGTGGCCTCAAAAATATCAACGTTGCAATTGTTCAAGTATGGAAATAACAACTTATAATTTGATTTTGCCAAAATTAGTAACTTGAAAAGGGAACAGTGGCTACAAAATTGAAACCTTTTGATAATGTGAGCATTGGAGTGGCTGAAAATACTTTTGTAAAGGCTGAAAATTCTTTCCCAATAAGCACCAACTGGAAAATGCTCTATCCCATGATTGAAAATACTTGCCAACCCACTTGTATGGATGCAAATGAAATCATGTGGTGGTTGATTTGTATGATGACAACAATGCTAATTCTAAATTTTTCACCTTGATCCCACATCAATATTGGGAATTTACAATTCCCAATCATTGAGCCTTCTGGTGATATTGATGGCTTCTGATGCAACACTCTATTATTATCACCAGCTATAAAATTTGAACCACAAAATATCTTAACATCCATCTAAAAAAATGGATTATCAAAAGTTGATTTTGCATCCATTTCAAAAATTGGATTATCAAAATATTGTGAGTTATTTCTATCCTCTTGTTCAATCCAATCTTCCTATTGATCCAACTTTGGTAGGATTTACACTTCCTTCTCATCTGTCACCAACAATTATTTCTTCCAACCTCCCTCGTGAAATCTAGATTCATGCAATGATAATGAGCTATTGTTAAAATCAATGCAAAAATCAACATTCTCTTCTAAAACATACCTTTTCATAGAGTCATTCTAAAATATTTTTGCCTCATATGAATGTTTTGAGTGTTCTTCTTTATCAATTTTAGGTTCTTTAATAGCTTCAAAAAAAAATTGATGTTGACCATTATTCTTTATGCTCTACCATCAAATAAGGCCTCAATTTTCCATGGACCTTGACTAGAGGGTAGGTAACTCCAATCATCAACACATAAGCAATCATAGCTTAGACATCAAATCTGAAATCATCAACATTATTCTGAATTTGTTGGCCCAAATTTTGATTTGTCTCATTGTTGCTCACTTTGGGAGCACCTTTGGATGCGAGGTGACTTGTCTTTGGACCTTGCATTTATCCCATGAGTTGCAATGATCAAATTTTCATGATCTGACTAGTGTTCACCACATATTTCTTATGTTCCTCCAAAGTGAGGTGTGATCTTCTTTCAATCTAGGAACATGTAATAGTGACATTATCATGCAATATTAATTTTGAAATCAGAAATTCCAACCTTAACGGGTCTCCAGATAGCACCAAGATCCCACTATTCTGCACAATCAATTTTGAATTTGATAAAAATATCTATGTGCTCTTTATTATAAGTTGTCTCCTTTACATTATCATCATTTTTAGCATATTGTTTACGATGAAAAAAATATTGTAGTGACATAGGAGGGAGCAATAAATTTGAAATATGATCAACATTATCATACCTTGGGTTGCCAACCAAGAGCTCATCCTCCTTCGGTGAAGCGAGGTTTGTGGAGATATCTCTAACCATTTTATCATTGTGATTGCTAATATTTTGTTCAAACATATGTCTCTCCAAAAAGTTGTTCTAAAAATTAATCAATGGTGTACCCTTTGGAGTTTGAAGGATGGTGCACAATCCTCCACTTTGAAGTCTCTATATTCAACAAGTGAAGCCTTATCTGCCTTGCTTTCATCCATATTTTGTTGACACATGCATGGAACATTTTCTTGGTTCTTGTCAAGCTCACAAACACCATCAACTGGATTCTTATTGATTGTTGTTCTAGAAATTCTAGCAAGTTGAATATCAACATTATCATCTAAAAATTGGACTTTAACCATAATATTCTCTCCCCAATCTTGCAATTTTAACTTTACTTCTTCTTTGGGCTCGTATTTAGAATGCTCGTCTCCTTTGGCTGAAGTAGGAGCCTTTGATAGATTTGCCTCCACACTATTAATCTTGTCAAGTACCTTCTCAAAGCTATCTTGGACATCCATCTCATGTGCCAATGGCTCAATCATTGGAATGCTCAGAAAATGGATTGGAACTTCTTGGAAAATATCCTCTTTCTATTCAGTACCCTTCATCTTATCCTCATTGTTAGAATGATTATCATGATGATCAAAATATTGTAAAGACATAATATGATGGTGATACAATAAATCCTTACTATGAAGATAATTGAATCACTTACCCTTCTCTTTAGATTCTTTTAGGTGTTGTCTTGCTTGAATGGCTATCAACTTTGCCTCTTTCACTCTTCTTAACCAATCATCACACCTCCTTTGGGTCATTATCACATCTTCCATGTTTGCTTGCAAGGTAGCTAGTTTTTTTTCAACCCTAGGATTAACTTTTGTTGTCGATGGTGGATCATTAAATTTTGCCTCACACATGTAATTTATTCCCTTATTTTTCGTTGAACTCTTAGGGCAATCAACCAATGGCATTTACTTTTTCAAGATTTATTCCTTGGCTTCCTCATTCCTTTGCTCCTTTGTAGGGTTTTGGAATTCAGACCTTAACTTTTTTGTTTTGTTTTCTTCTAAAAGAGACTTTTGAGTTAAGAGAGACTCTTGAGGTCCAGGGATTAACCCTACAAACTTCATCCATGCCTTGAGACCCATTGCCTTTAGTTCCTTATGAGATTCTTGCATAGCTTGCAATATCTCTTCCATGGCTTCCTATGTTGACTTCATCTTTATGTCACTGCATAACATGAAGGGTCTACAAACAACTCGCTACCCACAACTGACCAAAAATTGGCTCTGATACCACTATAATGTCCTTTTTAGGGCACAATTAGAATAATTTGGGTTTTCCAACAAACCTTAACATAAACACATGCAACTGCTAATTTAATGATTCAAACCCTAAGTAAATAAAATTTAGAATTCTATAGATGTCAATTTTAGGGCACAAATATTATATTTTATTCACCAAAATACTTTTCAAAAATTTTAAATATTATAACACAATAAAGTATCTTCAAAATTGAATTTATTGATCAAATGAATGGTTGGAAAAATTAACAAAAATACCAGCTCAATGTTCATGCCCTTAAACAACAAATTTGGCTTTGATTTACCTTACAAATGGCACTTTTAAACCCCTAGGGGGTTCTTTTCCCAAATAATTCAAATCATTGCCCTTGTATGGCTTTCAAACCTAATTTCTACCCTCTATATTGTTGTGTCACTCCTCCTTGGTGACCTATACTATTGTGTTGTACCTAACAAAAGTGTTTAAACACCCCAAACTAATCAAATATGTCCAATATGACCCCTAAAATAGAGCCACCCAATGGAAGGTTGAAGGGTTTCATCCTCAACTTCAGTTTTCCAAAGAAGGTTTTTGTCTCCCATGGAAGCAAGTCAAGCAAATTGCTCAAACTTATGATTTAATTTTATAAAAATGGCATGCCCTTAATGATTATCCTTCTTCTCTTTTTATATCCTTTCCATCAAAAGACTTTTCAAAAAGGTGAGTGTCCCACTTCGAGTGAAAGCTAATTTTTCAAAAAGCAACTTTATTATAACTTACTTAAGGGATAACTTGCCCATGACCAAAAATAGTCCCCTCTTCAAGTCAAAATAAATTAAAATCAAGTTGTTGACATAAGTTACTTTTTGGCAACTAGGACATTATTATTTTACTTTAAATTTTTAAAAATACTTTTTATTTTAATAATAATATTATTCTAATCTCAAAAAAGGGGGCATTACATTATGCATTTAGAATTAGGAACATAAATAGAATCTAGACAGGTCTACTGTGAGTGGTGGCTTAGTGTGTTCCATTCCGTTAACCATGGACTTGTCTCAATTAACTGTGATATATTACTGATTAAGAAAGCAAGAATCTATAAATGATATATCAAAGGTAGAAGCATAAGATGTTTTTGAATAGGTCCATTGCAAGTGGACAGTGGTGTAGTATGCCCGAGTCCATTAACCATAGACTTGTTATAGTTGATTGTGTGTAAAATTTGATCATTGTGCCTTTTATGCCTATAAATGTTGATTAATATAAGATATCATAACAAGGGTTTGGTCAAGTATAAATAATTGTTTGTCTTCTTTTGTCCTTAGGACACTTTGATAGCTTAAAAACTTGTAAGAAAAAAGGGAAGCGTAATGGGTTGAGTTGATCTCAATCACCCCTTAATGATTGATAATTGCCTATGTATTTGATACTCTGAGGAGATAAATCAAGCCCACATAGTTCTCCTAGAATGATTGCGCAAAAGTGTTCTTTTGACTATGTGTATGTAGCTACCAGATGTTTTAGATACATGATGATTATAGCTTGTGACTTACTTTGTTCTTGAAGTGGCTTATGGTTACTCTTTGTGAATGATTTAAATTTTAGGTAGATTTACAAAATGTGTAGAAGTGTATCTACTTGAACTAAGTAAATAGCTAGTGGGGTAAGGAGTGGTTTTTGACATGTATTTATAGGCAATTTCCTTAAGCTGACATGATGAAATGTGTGAGAATATCCCAAATGATGTTTTAAATTAAAAAAACTAGCCATTCTTTGGTGTGATATGCAACCATTGTAAGGGGATAGGGGCACGAGGCACCCCCTAGTGCGGACCTGTCCAAAAAGATCAAAGATAATTACCCTATGTTGGGAACAATCTGAAGGTGAATTTGGACAACTTGAGCATTTAACATTGGAAGCTATGTATAGTAGTAATGATAAATAAATGGTCAAACATGTATATAGATAAATGGCTTGGAGGGATGGAAAGTAAGAGTCATGTATTTGTGCATAAATTATGTGATTTGTAATATGTTAAGAATCAACATTATCAAGTCCTTATTACCAAATTTATGTGTCTACATTTTCTTCTTTATTATAGGATTGAAATTTCTCGAGTATATAAGAAAGTATTGAACTTGAGTGTGTAAAACACACTTTGTCTTTGAGCAGATACTTCAATTGTGCAAGGCACTTGAATTTAGCAAACCCTATAACAACTTGTATGCAATCATTTTGTTCATTTGAAATTTGAAAAAAACTCAAACTTTGAAAATTGAAAAGTTTGATAAGAGAGCAAGGGAGGATTACACATGTATGTAAATGAAACCAAACTACCTTGTAACATGTAACTAATGATGGATAATTGTGCCCCCTTACCAAAGCTCTTGAAAAATTTGAACTAATGACAAATTGAGAGTGGTCAAGGCTTGATTGTGAATAAATAATCAATCTCTTGTTTTGGAAATATGTATTATCCCAACTCTCATGAATAAAAAATATTACCCAATGCACTAATAAAAAAATATGGAACCATGTTAGGTTTGTTAGAAGTAATTCCAAGTTTGTTGAGTGTCACTAGACTCACACGTACATCACCCACACATATTTGAATCACATTGCTATAGACATATCTAGATTCTAATTTGCATGATCGAAAGGGAATGAATAGTTTTCATGCCCCCATCATAACTACATTGCTCATAGACTTTGCTTTGAAATAAATTGTTTTTGCCTTTGAATTTGCATATTTTATTCTCTGCACTTTGAAACGATGAATTTTGAAACTTTATATTTTGAAATTTTTGTAACTCTGAATAAGCATGAGCATGAATGGGTACCATGCCCCCTCTGAATGTTTGTTAATTATATATAATGTTTTACATCTATATGCTCAATTATAAATGTGTTTTCAACGTGTAACTTTGTTTTTGTAATTGTCTTTCACATGCCCATGCATATGCATTCAAGTGTGTTTAATTTTGTACTTTGAGTCTGTGAAAAGTGAGTGCCTATGCATGTCATACGCCCCTAGAATTTGTGTTTTTGTAATAATATATGTCATATGTTTGATTTATAAATCACTTTGAATCTTTGAAAACATGTATCTTGTTATAGAATATGATTTTACATTACTTTGAATCTTTGAAAACCGGTACTCTATATTTTTGTAACTTGTATTTTGTACTAGATATGTTCATGGAGATTTATATCTCTAAGATAATCCCACTGTGATGCCCCCCTTTTGAGACAAGGAATGTAGTTTGCAAGTCACTCATCTCAAAATAAGATTTGATTGTATCATGTGATAAAGATATGATCTTATAGTATTATGTCAACATGTTGGAAAGCATGTTATCATAGAAAATGCAAGTGTCACCGAACCATGTATGTAACATATTGAATGCAAGGCATACAAAGTATCATGCCTAGATAAATTTAGTAATGAGACACATAATAAAGTAAGTACATGTAAAAGTGCATAATGTGTATCATGGCACCATTAATCAATCTCAAAAAGTATGCAAGCACAATACAACAATAATACCATGCAATGTCATATGATAAGGCCAAGGGTTGCATACAAGGGGACACATTCAAAAGTCACAACGAGTAAGGATTTCACATATAAAGACAAGGGTCATAAGCAAGGGACATGTTCAAATGGTGTGCATACCAAACAATGATCTCAAAGAGATATTCAATCAAATTGCACATAAGGGCCAAATAATGTTAAACCTATTATGTAAAAAAGTAAAAAAGATCAAAGGAACATAGAACAAGTGAAAACTAGTCTATTCCATCGACACGTATCAATGTCGTATGTGTTAACAAAGTAGAACATATATGTAGCTCAATGTAAAATATAAGTGATATAACAAGACACTTTGTAAGGTATGTAGCTCACATTGCATTCAAACTCATAGATAGATATAACATGTAAAAGTAGCATGCCCCTAACATAGGTATGACCACTAGATAAAAGGGATCCAACATCTAAGAATGAATGTCTAATGTATATCCTACATCATATTCAAATACCTATATATATATATATATATATATATATATATATATATATATATATATATATATATATATCAACAAATTAAAATAAAAAATATTATAAACACACAAAAAACATTCAATTTAAAAAAAATAAAAATAAAAAATCAAGACTCGAGCATGACATGAGATGATAGTTACTTCTTTACATGTGTTATTCATAATATATGTTGGTATATAAATTATTATTTTCTATACTCACATTTATTTCCCGAGGTATTTTTGTTGATATATATATATATATATATATATATATATATATATATATATATATATATATATATATATATATATCAACAAATTAAAATAAAAAATATTATAAACACACAAAAAACATTCAATTTTATATTTTTAAAATATTTATGTATAATATCAACATAAGTGAGTGATGTTCATAGGGTTCTTCATTGGTTTACTTTTGAGTGGAGCCAAATGATAAACTATTGTACCTATATTTTTAGTAACCATGAATAAGACTGACCAATTGGGCTTGAACTTGTTTTTAGTTTCTTTGACTGCATTAGTATTATTCTAATTTTTCTTTAATATGAGATCTCCAACATGAAATTTATGATTATGAACCTTTTTTCCATATGTATGTTTGATGCAATCCTGATAGAGTTTGAAATGCTTAATAGCTTGGATACGCTTGTCGTTAAACATTTCTAATTAATGCAATCATTTTTCCCAATACTCATTGTCTTTGATGATGTCTTTGAGAGAGACTCTTAAATAATGGATTTCCAACTCTAGCGATAATATTGTTTCTATGTCCTAAACAAGAGAATATGGTGTAGCCTTGTTAATGTATGCATGCTTGTGTGAAATCCCATATTACATAAATAATCTGATTGTGCCAATTTACGTCATGTTTTGTGATAGTTTTACTTAATATTTTGACTAATGTCTTATTTTTCACTTCAACTTGCCCATTTCCTTGTGGGTAATACATAGTGGAGAAAGTATGACGAATTTTGAATTTAGCACAAAAATGCTTAACTAATTTATTTTAAAAAGATGTTCCATTGTATGTAATAATAGTTGACGTTAGTTTAAACCTTAAAATGATATGTGTCATTAAGAAAGTTCAAAAATATTCTCCCATAATAAACTCCAAAGGTACAACCTCAACCCATTTTGTAAATTATTATGTGGTGGTAATGATGAACTTATGACCATATGATGATTCTAAATTTATCTTTCTGATCAAATCAAAATCCCTGAGGGAAAATAGCCAAGGTGAAACAATGGGTTGTTATCCCCGCTCCAATGTAGGCCAATAGTAGCCTTATCATAATAATTTGTGAGATATGGATTTGCAACTAAAGTGGCCACCACATTCACTATTTTTTACTTCCAATATGGCTATTTTAGCTTTTTCATGACTTAAATATCAGATTAGTTGCTCGTCGAATGATCTTTTGAATGAGGATCCTCCAATTATAACATAACACATCACCTTACGTTTTCAGTTTTTTTTATCACTATGCCTAGCATTTTCTAGGATAACATCATGATATAAGAAATTGTACATATTGCCATACCACTCAAAATTTACTGCATTGTGATTGACTACCATGGCTTCTAAAGTGTTTGAAGTTTTTATAGTAACTAAAGGATGTCATAATGATGAAAAGTAAAAATCACTTACTCATCATTAATGTAAATAGGGATCATTGAAGTTACATTGGCCTTTGCATTGACATGCCTATTATCCTTGTAGGGATGTTTTCTATTCAAAATGTGTCAAAATGCATCATTAGTTGTTGTACTATTTCTTTGTATGGGATTAAAATTTCCTATTTCATTTGATAAAAATCTAATACCTTATTAACCACAAGTTAAGAATCTCCACATATATTTATATATTTTATTTGTAATGTTCAAACAATAGATAAACCTGGTATGAGCCTCAAATTCTGCTATATTGTCTATGCATGAAAATCCCAAGTGAAAAGTGGATGTTAATAATTGATCTCGAGGAATAATGAATATTATCCCAAACCTTGCACTATTGACACACTTTGACCCATCAAAGTACATGATCCATGTACAATTATCAATTTGATATGTGGTGAAGTCATCATAAAAATCATCATTAATTAGTGATGTATCCAACAATAAAGTTATTATTAAATGATCTACAATAATTTTCTCTTTTACTAATTTTTGAGATATAAAATTTAAATCAAATTATGTGAGTAGCATCAACCATTTGGTAATCCATCCTAATAGATGTGACTTAGGCATGAGGAAATTGAGTGGATCCACCTCTGTGATCATTCATCTCTCATTATTAAGCATATAATGTCATAATTTTTGTGCTACAAACATGAGAGCTAAGCATAGTTTTTTAATTGCATTATAATTATTCTCATAATCGACTAACGTATGACTGATATAATAAATGACATGATTTTAATGATCATCATGGTATTATGTGATCAAAGCATCCAAGGCATGTTCTATAGCTGAGATGTATAATAGTAGGGGTCTATCTAGTATTGGTGGCATGAGAATAGGTGTATTGAGAATATATTTTTTCATTACATTGAAACTCTATTAAAATCTAACATCCCATTAAAATTTGGTATATTTATTTAGTAAGTGTGTGAAAGACTTCATCTTATCTACCAACTGAGCTAGAAACCATCTTCAATCCTATTGGGGATGCATATCGATATAACTTTGATCCTTTTGGGATATATTTCAATGTCTCATTGAGATATCATGTAACTGAGTAATTTTTTGGTTGTAACTCCAAAAATACACTTTTTTAGATTTAAACATACATTAAATTTGCCTTTCAAATATCTGTTATAATTTTATAGCATGGTTCTATTGATATTTTGATTTTTCAAGTAGGTCATCCATATAATATTTAGCAATCATGTGTATATAGTCATGGAAAATGTGTGTCATGGCCCTCTGATAAGTAGCCCTTATAATTTATAACCTGAAGAACATGACTACACAACAAAATGTTCCCCATTATGTGATAAATGACATCTTTTCTTGATTTGCAGGTTTAATCTTGATTTAATTGTATCCCAAAAATCCATCCATAAATGATAACAATTCATATCCAACAATGGAATCGACAATCATGTCAATGGAAAAATATTTGGGGCATGCCTTGTTTAAGTCTTGATACTTTGTGCAACATCAAGTGTCAACATTAGGATTTTAAATTGGTACTATGTTGGAGACCCACTCAAGATATTCCACAACTCAAATGAAACTGGTATCCAAAAGCCTTGTTTATTTTTTTTTGATTACTAATGTTTATTTCAAATGCATTTTTCTTTGCTTGATGGACTTGGAATCTAGGTAGAGCAACATATTATGCATTGTAACTACAAGATCAAATCTAAACATATATTTATAAGACCATGTGAATAATTTTAAGTAATCATGTACAACTTGCTGAAAAGTTTTATCTTCATTCTTGTTTAATAAGGCCCCAAAAAGTACTAGTAACAAATATTTATTCATTCCTTAATAATATTTTATTATTTATTCTTTAAGTGGAGTTGATTTTTCTTCCATACGTGGTATTATAGGAATGGTATCTGGGCCATTTGCTCTAGCCTATTCAATTGCATCTTTGATTTCTCTGAAGTATGCTTGGTTTCCTATTGAATGAGTAAACTTATTCTTATTGTAGAAGGAATGAAAGTCCTCATATGTCCCAAAGTATTCCATGGGAGATTCATTGTTGGAAAATACATCTAACATCAAAAAATTTGGTGAAGTTGTGTCGTCTATCATTATACCCAGTAGATGTCTTATGAACTTTGTGTGTTGACTCGAGCTATACTTTGGTAAAATGTGTATAAATAGTGAGTGGTGTAGATGATTTTTCTTTTAATTCACTTGATTTTTTAAAATAAACAAGTCCTTGTTGCCCTTTCAACTAAAATGTTTGAACGGGATTAACAATACCGTTTGCATGTGTTCCCAATCCCTATCATGTATATCCCATTTCTTATAAATACTTAATCCTAAATCCATATTGATAGTAGTTTGTTGATGATGTCATTAGAATAGAATAGAAACTTTATGGTTCTATTGATTTGAATTGGTGTGCAATGTGGTTATATGTGAGCAATGTAACAATCCTTAATTTGAGTTATTGCATAATATTTACATAGTTCTTGATCGAAAGGGGATGTATATATGTATCCTTGGGGACTAAACTTTAAACATGTGTGGAAAAACTGTAGATATGATTTGTTCTTACATATATGTATTAATTAACTACAGTGGCCGATGGGAAGGATGATGTACCACATATTGTAGAGGGTACTCATGTATGATTCCTTAGATTTTAACAACTTTATTACAATGAATGTAATTTATAAAGCTATATACCTATTTAACACTAAAATATAAACTAGGGAATCTAGGGTTAAAGGTGTAGAGATAGCCTAGGGCACAAACATAATAAGTGATCTCTATAATAGGCCAATTAATTTACAAGCTTAGATAAATTATATTCTAAATTTATATACTGAGATATGTTGAAATTAAAAATTACAACTATGTTAGATATTGTAATAATAACAAAAACAAGATACTTAGTTGGATTGCTAGGAGCATTCATATCTGATATAAAATAGGCTAGAAATAGATTGGGTATAGATTATATATTAGTCATTTGATTCTAGAAATTATACCTTTGTGGCCTCAGACACTTGTGTCGACCTCAAATGGTTACATTGAAGATTATATCTAACATGGATGTAGGTGTTTGGTATGGAAAACCTACTGGATCTAGATGTGAACACTTAAGATATTTTGGGTCATGTTGCCTTTGCTCTGGTTTACTTAGGTCTAGATCATGGGTTGTCGCTGCTTATCAAATAACAAAACCCTAATTCTTCATATTCATAGTGGTTGTGGAAAAAATGGGTTAGTGGGATCACAGTGTCGAGCTAACCCAAACTCCCCTTTGTCAGTGGATTTTGCCTATATAGCCACTTCTATGTAGAGGGCCTCAAACTCATGTAGTTCTTCCCTACGTGTGGGCTTGTGTGTTCATAAGGATACAATGTGTGATAAGTAAGTACATAGGGTGACCTAGATTGTAAATTGGAAAATGTGGCTCATAGGATGCTTCTTTAATACTTCAAACCTATACATATGTTGTCCCTATGACTGATATGGAAATAAGAGAAAATAGGGAAACTTTGCTCACTTGAATGTTTGATTAAATATTTTTGGTATTGTCTTGTGAGTTGGTCTTTTCTAGGTGAGGAATGAATGAGGGTTGATCTTGTATGTACATCAATCCCTTTTGATAATTTATTACATTAAATCACTTACGTTAACCATACATATGTGTTTTATTCATAGATTATATGACTTTAGGGCATTGGATACTTGCATTGGGATTGGACACTTGCATCAATGTAGGCATTTGATTGAGACACAAGTGTTTGGGTAACTAGAAAATAGACACATGTATAGAACTTTTAGAGACAAAAGATAAGAAAGTTTATAACATTCTAAGTATGATAGAAGGTCTGAGTCATCATAATAACATTGGTCAGACTAAGATAAGCAATTTAACACAAAAAGATAGTGTTATGAGAGCCTTTCAACATCAATAAGGTCTAAAAGTTAAAGGTACATCTATGATATGTATTTTCCAAGTATACAAGACTGAGGTTCTATATAATTTTGAAATAGTGTCTACATTCCTCACTTTAATTTAGTAATGAAATTGTTAGTTTAAAGGGGGAAATGCATATTTGGGTGTGTATAACACACCTTGTCTTTGTGCAAGCCAAACTTGAGTGATTTATTAGTGACTGACCTACAACTCAGAGAATGTTATAGTATATAATCAATGCATATAATCTAAAATCAAAAGCATTAAAATGGTTGAAATTGAAAGAGAATAAGTTTTAGGAGTACACGTGTATCAATGCATTCACCTTACCTTTTTTACAATTTGATTTGAAAAGATTATCATTACAAACCATTAGATATGATATTAGGACAAATATAAATATGTAAAGTGCATAAATATAGAAATATTTGAGGACACATGCCCCCAACCTTGGAGAAAAGGTGAGTTGCCACCCGACATTTGAGATTAGCTCAATCATGTAACCCAATCATACTTATAACTTGGTGAGTGTAAGTGAATTAAGTCAACTCACACTATAAATCTAGTGAGGTTGGATGATGTAATTAAGTCCAATCTATAAACTTGGAAATATTGAGTGATTTAATCACCTCAACCATACCAAAAAGTGAATAAACTATTGCAATAAATTGGTTCAAAATAGTTTGTAATAGTCCAACTTAGTGATTTAAAGTTTGTATAAGTGTTGAAGTATGAAATATGATTTAATTTTGTAAATTAAGTGCCATTTTCATAGCATATACACCTTATGTATGTCTCATTCTAAAACTTGAGTATAACAATGGTACCAATGTATAGAATTCTACCACAACTACATATCTGAATCATATAATTGTTAATTTTGGCCCATTTGAAAAGTGTGGAGAACATGTTTCCATAACATGTTCCCGCTATAATATGAAACTAAAAACTAGTGTAAGTGTGGAGAATTTTTTTCCAAAACATGCCTCCACTATATATCTGTAATAAGGAATTAGTTTAAGTGTAGAGAACATGTTTCCAAAATATGAGTGTGGAGAATGTGTTTCCAAAATATGCCCCCACTACAATTTGAATCTATGAAGAATGTGGAAGCTATAACTCTATGACATGCCCCCACTAATATGCACCCTTTTTGAGGTGAGGGGAAGTAATAACCGGTAGTTACCTTACCTCAAAAGGATAACATAACCATGTAAACTATGAATATATCATGTAGCATATGGGAGAAATATGTCTAGGAAGATATATTATTGAAGCATGCAAAATGTGATCACATTAAGTCCTAATATGCATGATATAGATCATGTAAACATCTAGATAGTAATAATACAAGCTCAACAAACAATCAAGCAAACAGACAATAGCACTCAATATCAAATCAAAAGACAATGGTCCAAGGAGACCTCAAGCAAGGGGCATGTTCAAATGCCACACAATAAAAGGGACATGACTTAGTCAGATGTCTACAAAAGCAAGGAATGACATATTCAAATTTCCTTATAAAAATCAATGATATATGCAAATGTCAAAGTAAGAAAATAAAGGCACGGAGGTCACAAACAATGGAGCATATTCAAATGATCAACAAGTAAGACAAGACACTCAAGGAAATACATAAAATAAAAGCATGGAACACAAGAAACCAACATAAACATATCATACTAGTCCCTAGATATATGTGTTAGCAAAAAATGTTAAGTACATAACATAACAAGTACACTACAAAATATATAAGCATGGATAAAGGCATGTGTAAATATATAATCTCAAATATGATAATGGAAAAAGATCATAAAATGACATAACCTAGGTGTATCATGATCAAAGGAGGTGGATACCCCCAACATCCATATGATGTGAGTAGAAGGAAGACCCAACATCTAAAAGTGCATAGATCATGTATCTATGTATGCCTGTATCACACTCAAAAGACATATGAACCACATGTGTATATATAAATAGATGATATGTTATTTACCAACATGGAACCAAAACTATATATGCCAAGAAATTAATAGAACATGTAAATGTTGAAAATATTTTTGGATGTTTTAATTGTTTTAATTTTTTGTGGTATACACACTCATGTGTACATGCATGCGCGTGCGCGCGCGCACACACACACACACATGCATGCATGCATGCACATATGCACACACACATGCAAACACAAACATATATTTGAAAATTTGGGATAACTAATCGAAGAAGTCCTCATGATCAAGAGGTGTAGGATCACTTGAGGCATTTTTTACCCTTTGTTTATATTGATGCATGGTCACCTCCTTGATGTTTCAGTGTAAGTGTTTTATATAAATTTTTAGTGGGGAGGGGTGATCATTTCCATCATGGTGTAATCAAATGTACCTATCCCTAACAATAAAGGTGATATGCATGTCTGTAGTATTTAATGTTGCATTTCAATTGATAAACTAATGTTGTCCAAATTTAAATGTCAATGGTGGGTCCCGATCTAATATCCATATGATCATGGGGACCACATGTGGTACACATGCTATCAGTATGAGAATGTACCCATGATATTATGCGATCAATAGGAACTGTGTTAATTCAGTTGTATTATGTCCCAACTCTTGAATAAATGTGATGCTAAAAATTATGTCCCAATTGTTCTTATCAAACTTGAGATGTTTATAATATACCCCATTAATATTAGTAGTAATCATTAGATCTTTGTGCCTTGGTCACTTTGAAGGATGGTTTTATTTTACACTTTTCGAAGCATTATGTATTTTCCACTTAAAGGGCATAATTTGTATGTGACCCTCACTCTTATATTTTTGAATTTGGTTGTGCAATGCTTCACATTAATTTGTATGATGGCCAACGATAATTATAATATGGCAATCCTTTTTTAGGAAAAATTATACTACCTTATTTGTGCCTATTAGAAGGTAAAGATATCACACGATGTTTAAGTAATATGGAAAGTATTATATCCATAGTATCTCGGTTTGTTGTGATATGTAGAATTTGTTGTGAGTCTTATGAGAGAATTTTACATTATTTACATGATGTATCTACAATTGGCCCTTGTAAGGTTGACTTAATGTGTGAATCCAGAATGGATGTATGGAATGACAAGTATTTACATGCTCATCTTCTATTTTTTGTTTTCCCTTATCTTGATTTGGTCATGTATTCTTCGAAGGTGAGTTTAGCTTATATGTACCAGGACCTATATGTGTGAATAAGTTATGTGAAAGATGCACGAGTGGATCAAAATTTAGTTTTTGTAATGTTTGTTAGTCATATCATGGGCTAGATCATCATCACTATTATAGTATTCTAAAACATGGACATATTGTTGCTTGATATTAACCAATAAAGGAAGTTCAATTGTTTGATTTTATTTTGGTTTTGATATCATCAATTCCTTTGAAAAGTTTCTTGTTCTTGATGTGAATCCATGTGCAACTCGATGTTTAGTGCTTTATTTGCATCTAAAAATAAAAGATTCATTATACTTGACTGACCTATTTCAAAATTGTGCATATTTTTAGGCAGAATACATTGTTTAGGTGGTACCACTATAAGGATACTTTCTGTGCTGGAATGTATTATTTTGAAAATTTTAAAAGGTTCTCATTAGTAGGCATTAAAATAGGGTCCCATCATGTACAAATTTTAGACATCATTGTAGTGTAGATAGGACAACCTCCATATTATGTATCTAGATTCCAAGGTCTACCCAAAAGCACATTATAATGTAATAAATGAGACATTACTTGAAAAGTAGTTGGAACTACGTTTGGTCCCATTGTCACATTCAAAGTTATTTGACCAATTGGGGGGATATGTGAACTATCAAATGCCTTGATAAATATAGATGATTTATATAGAATATTGGTACTAATACCCAAGGTTGTTAGGAAATTTGTGCTATAAATGTTTAAGTCTGATCCATTATCAATGAACACCCTTTTAATTAATTTGTTATGCACAAGCACTTGTATGAACAAAGGAAAATCTTGGTCAATGATATCATTGGATGGTAAATTTGTTGGATCAAAGATAATAAATTTTATATTACTTTTGAGATATTGCATGATATTTGTAATGTAAGTTGGTTCATTATCACTTGGAACTTAGGTATCACATAATGCTTCGTATAATATATCTTTATAGATAGTGGATTATGTTGGAAGTTTAGGGATTAAGATCTTATCATGTGTGTTGCTCATTCGATAAACAAGGTTGTATCTCTTAGATTTCATCACTAATTTTGGCTTAGGAGGCACCTTCTCTATATTACCATGTGGTGTACTATTTTGGACACCTTTACCTTTTTGAGTAGTGACAACATGGACCACAAAATCTAATGTAAACCATGGGAAAATAATGGGTGAGAGATGGTGAATGACACTCAAATAAGATATAGGTGGAGAAAATTGTTGAGAGTAGGCATGTTGGAATCTAGATACTGGATCTATAGTATTACAAAAGGAATTATGAAGAGAGATTAAGTGTTGCTTTCATTTTAAAACCCTCTCATTTTATTGACAAATTTGCCTATTTCATTGAATGAGAGGTCTCATTAATAAATTATAGTAACAAACAATAGTTATAATAAAAAATTAGAGCCCAAAATGGGTGTAGGTGAATCCATATTGCACATGTTTGTACTAAAATGAAATCTAATTTTTAACTTGTGAAATCTTATTAAATCATAAATTAGAAACAGAGAATCAAGAAACCCTAGATTGATATCTAGGGATTTTGGGACCAAAGTTCAAGTTCACCAATTATTTAACCTTAAATTCTAGATTAATGAATCTAAGGTTAAAGAGGTAGAGATAGCCTAGGGTACAAGGGTAATAATCTATCTCTATAATAGGCCAATTAATTTGCAATCTTTATATAACCAATATTCTAAATTTATAAACTGAGATATACTAAAAATTGAAAGTAAAATTATGCTATATATTGAAATGATAATGAAAACAATATAATTAGCTGGATTACTATGTGTTATTTAGATCTAATATGGAATAGGCTAGAAATAAACTAGATCTAGATTTTGTATTGGTCATCTGATTCTAAAAATTATATATATGTGACCTTAGACACTTGCATCGACCTCGAATGGTTGTGTCGACACTTTTTTCTAACCTGATGCAAGTGTCTAGTACATAATACATGTTGGATCTAGATGAAACCACATATGATATTTTTGGTTCTATGTCACCTTTGCTCTAGTGTGCTCATATTTAGATCATCGGTTATCTCTCCTTTTCAAATAGTAAAACCCTAGTTCTTTGTATTTATAGTGGCTATAGGAAAAATGGGTTCATGGGCTCATGGTGTTGAGTTAACCCAAAAAAACCCTCTACCAGTGGGTGTTTCCTACATAACCATTACTTTAAAGAGGGCCTCATAATCATGTATTTCTCCCCTACATGTGGGCTTATGTGTGCATAAAGATGCAATTCATGCTAATAAAGTACATAGAGTGACCTAGCTTGTAACTTGGAAAATATGGATCATGAGATGCTCCTTCAGTACTTCAAACTTATAGATGTGTTATCGGTGTGACTAATATGGAAATAGGAGAAAATAGGAAGTTTTATTCACTTTAATGCTTGATTGAATGCTTTTGGTATTTTGCCTCGTGAGTTGAGAGGTATGTGCTAGGTGAGGAATGAATGAGGGTTGATCTTGTATATATATATATATATATATATATATATATATATATATATATATATATCAATCCCTTTTGATAATATCTCACATTAAATCACTTAGGCCAACCATAGGTATATATTTCATTTGTAATTTGGATGACTTAAGACACTAGACTTGCATGGGGATAAGACATTTACGTCAATGTAGGTACTTGATTGAGACATAAGTGTTCAGGGAGTTAAAAAATAGGAATAGGCCCAAAACTTTCTGAGATAAAATATAAGCAGGTTTATAGAATTCTAAGTATGATAGAAGGTTTGAGTCATCAAAATAACATTGGTCAAATTAAGAGATAAGCAATTTGGTATAGAGAGATAGTGTATGCAAACCTTTCGACAATAAGAAGGTCTAGAAGCTGGAGGTACATGCATGATATGTATTTGCCAAGTGTACAATACTGAGATATATAATTCAATAATAGTGTCTATAGTACCATAGAAGGTAACTAATAACATCTTAATATAATTTCAAAGACCCCATTCTATAGTAGAATTATATAAAATGAGTAGATAGTATAGTAGGGCCCAATTGAAGAGCTAACACAATGCGTTCCATAGTGGCTTGTTATTTCCTTTTAAATGTATTGACACTTCTAGATGTTATTTGTATATCATGTTGTGTGTGACCCAGTGAATGGAGTAATATCATTGTGTATTTATTCTCACCTTATCTATTATTAACTAACACGTAATGAATGCGTTTTTGATCAATATATGCTCATATACATAAAGCATGAAAATTATAATCATCATCCATTATTTCACTATCATCAAAAGTAATCATAAGACATGGTTGAGCTATTTGAATAATTGTACCTGTAATTCCACCTAATGGATGATCATATGACTCAGGATGTGGATATGCATTATAAGTATGATGCACTGCTTAATTATCCTTGTTTATATCATGGTTTGGAAATGGCTTGCTAATAATCTTGAACTCGACATTTTCATTATGTTGAGCCTTTGTTTCTTTTGTAGGAGTGCCTAGCTCAATGACATTATTGTCAATAAGATCTTAAATAAGGTGCTTGATCTTGAAACATATGTTAGTAGAATGACCATTCCATCTATGATAATCAAAATATTCATTTTTATTGATATATTTTTCTCAAGGTTTATTCATATCAACTTATAGTGGTGGAGGTAGAGAAAGACTGCACTCAAGTAACATTTGTAGTGATTTATGAGGCATTTTTGGTAATATATAGAATTATCACATTGGTTAATTTGATAAAATAAGCTTGTTATAAATTTGATAAATATCATTAATTATGATCTTCACGTCATCTTTGGTATCTATTGGCTTAACTTTATAAGAAGGTTTGCTTTGAAACTTAGTTGTGGAAGTATAAGTGGGTGCATATTTGAGCATGTTCAAATCAAGAAGCTTAGTTAGCAACTTGTCATTGAAATCATAATCCAAACATGACACATTAAAAAACCTAAGATGTTATTCTAAATCTCCTTTACCTTCATTTAATAGAAGTTTAGAAGCTAGAAATCCTACAAGTAAAGGGTAGGATTCAATCTCGGGTGCTAACAATTCATGAAGCAAGGATCTTGAATCCAATGATTGGCTAGCTTTTGGTATACCTTACTTTAACTACAACACCTTAACATTCAAAGTGAAATAGTTTTCAGAAGGTATTGTGTAGTGGGAAAGATATGTTTGGAAGCTTTGTGTTGCCCTCAAATCTAAAGGTGTAGATTTAATAAAGTATCAATAGTAGAAGTAGAAATAATTATGCTAGGGTTAAGAAGAGGTTTCTCAATAGATTCATATTATTCTTCAAATGTACTAGCATGGTCATGTTTCTTTTGTTCTTTTTGGGCCACAAATAACAAAGATTAAATTTCATCAAGGTTGTTATTATGGTATTCACCAAATTATTTCTCATCCACAAGTTCAAATATAGTGTTCTTATTCGATTTAAATTCATGGGTCTTGTCACTTTATATGGTCATAATAATTCCAATAAAAGAGTTTAAAGTAAGCCTGATAACATCTTGAATGTATAACCACTCTTGTTCATATGTCATGCTTGAATTTACAAAGTTTACATTAATAATGTTTGTGTTATTTGAGTCATTTTACTATGTGAGTGTTAATGATGTTCATTATTAGGAGATTACATCATGTAATGAAAACTAAAATATATTGAAATAAAAAGTTCTTATCCAATATAGCCATAGATTTATCACAAACGAGAGCAATAAAAAACTAACATTTAGATTCTAGAAAGGAAAATTTGTGTGTATGGATATTTGAAATTTCCCTTGAAATATAAGGTTAAAAGAAGTTGATTTTATGTCAGATATCAGATACAAGGTCAAAATAAAATGATTTGAGTATCAACTATTAAATCTAAGGTCGAAAATAATTTATTCTAGTGTCAAATATTAGATCCAAGATCGAAATAAAGTTCCTTTAGTTTTATATGATCAAGAATTTATCTATACCCTAGGAAAAATTGTTGAAAGAACAACCACTGAGAGGGGGGTTGAATCAGTGTGCAGACATATCTTTCAATTCTATTCGCCATTCTTTTATCATTCAAACTAGCATAGAGATATATCAATGCATAAAAGAGCAATCACATAAGCATGAAACAATATATCAACATATGAACACCAAATATATGTGGTAAAACCTCATGGGGGATAAAAAATATTATCACACCACTTTTAATACTATCTTATAAGCAATGAAACAACATTTAGTGAGGCACCAACCCCACAAAGAGCACTAACCCCTCAGTAGTTAGGCACCAACCCAACTAGTCCTTTAACAAGATCCAACTTGCAAGGATAATCCAAACCCTGTAAGTGAATTAGTAACAACCTACCCACTTCAAGGAAAGTTCTGTAAGCTACAACCTACAATTCATCTCCAACTCCTTTCTTGACTAAGCACCAACCCAATTAAGATAAACTTGATCACCTTAAGACACCTTGTTGCTCTCTCAACTGATGGTGACCTCTTATTTCTTATATATATTGAAATAAACTCTCTATCATACACATATAACACACTTATCATGAATCTACTAATGGTCTCTTACCTCATTCAACTCACTTCAACCTTTTACCCCTCTCAAATAGCCTTCTAGGCTTCCTAGCTCAATATGCCTCTTTTAGGCTCATTAGGTCCAATGACCTTATCATCTACTTGAATAATATATAATGGATGTTCATGAATAATAAGATACATATTTATAAAATTCTAAATTACCTACTTATTCTCCTCTATTTATCTCTTTTATTCACTTATATTGCCATACTCTCTAACTAGTTCAAATAGACCAATTAGGCCTTACTTATATACTCAACACTTACTCTTACCCATCTTGGTCAGCTAAGAACATTAACACGCTTGTATAAATATTGAAATAGGTATTCATACATATATCACACAATAAGAAATAACTTCATATGTTGTTCATACCCCTTAAGGGCCAAAACCTCCATTAGGCCTAAAGGAGACCTAATGCAATTAGGTCTGTCTTAGGCACACATTACAATTGAAGTCACTTGGAATACCTTTAGCCTCCAAAAAAACATGAAATCACTTAAAATATTATTAAATATACCTATTATATCATCCATTTATTTCCACACCACCTATATTCCCAACATACCACTTGAACCATGTTATTAGGCCTACTCGCCATTAACCCTTTATACACATGAAAAGTCTGTCTTGAATATTTGAAGCATATAGTCAATTTGATAAATAAAAAACACTAAAAAAATTAAATTAATATATTATTAATTACCTCATGGTCACCATAAAATCCATTAGACACCTTCACTCAAGCTCCAAGCACACAAAAACACTTCTGTGATAGGCTCACTCTGTTATGCCAGAAACTGCCAAAACACATTCAAGAACTTTTGACCACCAACATTTGTACATGAAATTATCATGAATAAAAATAAATTATCATGAAACTTTGATAAATATATAACATTATCATACTCAATATATTCTTCAAATCTGAGCAAAACACTCCAAACTCATCTCTGCAATATGACCACTTAGAATTGTTTGTAGCTCCAAAAATACAGTCATGTAGAAGTTCATCTTTAGTACTCAAAAAGACACTTTCATGAATTTTAATACACATTAATATATCCTATATTACCTATATTTAAATATAAAGTGAGTATATCATATGTTATGGTGTCATATATTGGTCTTTAAGACCAATTTGCTAGTTTTCTCTTATATAGTGTTCACATAGCGAGATAGGCCATTTTGGATTTCACATATCAACACCTTAAATATGTCTCTCAATATTATATAAATAATGAAAATATAATATACATAAAACATATCATAAATTTTTTAATTAAATACATTTTCTCTTTTTCATAGTGTCTCACACACTTCACTTTACTTGGCAAACCTAGAATAATCATTATGCCTTAAGACACAGTCATGATGAACATGACATATAACACCTATAGGATCACAATAAATATATTATAATTAATTTATATGATTCTAATTAAACATTATAAAAACTTAAAACACAAATTTATAGAGGTATAATGGCATATATGGAACATATAGATCAAACTGTAAAATATACACCTTCACTGTCCATCTTCACTAGACATGTCATTTTTGTGAACAACTTCTTGCCTGTATGTGAGCATATTAAAAAATTATAAACAAAGGGAATATGAGTTATAGGTTTTTAAAAATACCCCAAATATTTTAATCCATTCCTAATCATCTAAAACACATCCTTGAACTAATTCTTACTCTAACTAGTTGTATTCATTGTCTTCACTCTTAGCCAACTTAGCGATAGGTCAACTTGGGTGAGAAAATTATCTAACATAGAAGATATAAATTGTATAAAAAACACTATGAACATAAATAATAATTATTTACATTCAACCTATATCCATTGTGCAATCTTGACCTGGTCAACCCTGCCTATAACATCAAATTCTTCAGAAAATAAGGGTTTTTCTATAGGTTCTGCTCACTACCCTAACAAGACACTACCACCTGGAGATGATTTATGGAGTCATTCAACACCTCCAAACATAAAAATATATTAAAAAATCTATTCTGGGCACTTTCCAATAATATCTTCACCATTGGGTCATTATATGTGTTTTAAGAGGGTTTTAGACCATTTTACCTTCTTAATGTTTGTTCATACAATTTTTCCCCTCAAATGCCAAACTAATGCTTGGAAAAAATTATTAGGTCCATTTTAAATCTCTCCAAAATAGGTCAGTTTCCCATGTAATGATCATATGTGTCAATGAGCATCAACATTTCTTTCTCGAGCTCTCATCTCTTTATTTTGTATACACAAGAGACCTACATACATGTTTTCTTTCTTTCCCATTCAACTCAGGACCTCAAGCTTGGTCAACACCCTTGAAACAAAATATTACACCTCAATTCACACTCATATATTCTATATCACCTTGAAAACTCATCTTGACTCTTCATTAGGTGACATTAGGTCTTTTATGTACACTAAGCCTAAAACTGCCAATCATGTTTGGAACTTGAAAACACTTGGAAACCTCTTGAATTGTTCTAAAAAAATAATGAACATGTCATATACCTTTATAACATTCTCACACATTTTCAAATTTGTTCGTACAATCTTACAAGCCACCAATCTTGATCATGAAGTCTCATCATATTTTCTAAGGTCTTAAGACAAGGTCTATGCCTAGATCTCCAATGAAGAACTTACCCCTTGGATCACTCTAAGAGTCATGTAACTGACTCAAAATATCTCTCACGTGATATTAAAATTGTATTGAACACATGCAATCTCATCCAACTCCATATCATCACCATCATGTCTTTACAACCCATTTCCATGCTTAGGAACTAGGCCATCAAACAAACCTACTACATACATTTTTAAGACCTTCAAGATATCTACTATAGATGTACTTTGAAATTCATTCTAAATCCATGCTATACTCAACTAATTCCACAAACAACTCATAAGTCTTGTCTCACTCATTTTACCAAAATCCACTATGCATGCCTTCACCAAGTCTCCTTAGACCATATAGGTTACTACCCAAGATTGAATTAGCCTTTTTGAACACATAATACCTCACACTTCATTTGACATTAATGACAATGCATAGACACATGACATCAATGACAAATTTCAACAATCTCCCCCTTTGTCATTAATTTCAAACCACATTGATGGCAAACCACAAATGAATTGATCCTTTCAATCTGATCTCTCCCAATATGGTCTTTCTCCCCCTTTGACATTAATGACAAAGGTCATCTATAATAGTAATATTGATCCTTGGACATGATCATTCATAAAAAAAGTAAGCAACCCCTTTATCCATGCAAGATTTTCTTCAAGTTTCTCAAGAGACCTGAGTTGAGTCCCCCTAACTCCATGTTCTCCCTAGATCATGTCACTTGAAACCACAAATCAACTATTTACAATATATACATAACTCATTTTATTACCTCATCAAATCTCCATAGGTCTCAAACAGGTTCTTCATAGCATCAAATAGCTTCCCTATCACAAGCCATAATGTCTCAAACCACTACAAGGCACCTTCTTAGTTAACATATAGTCATACTAGGTCACTTAGACCACTGATTTTCTACATGATACTCTTCAAAATGACTCAATGGATCAACTTCAACAATCACTATCAAGACCCTATTAATAAACTTCATAACTTAGTCATTCTTAGATCATTGAATCTTCTTTATGGTATTTACAACATGTCATCATGTTTCTTCTATGACCTTATGAGGTCATCTTTGATAGTAAAGGAGTAATACAATCATAACACAATATTTCAAGAGATACTACAACAATCATCATTAGGTTTATAGACATCTTGAGATGATACAACAATATTATCACCAACAGATCTTCTAGGAAAACTCACAAAACACATACAACTTGCCATTCCATTCTTAAAACTAGCTTCAGACCTTGGATCACATGATTAACACTTTTATCTTCAAAGACATTGTTCTTATAGACCAATCTTCAACTCTTTCTTCATTAGTTCTATCTTTTCTACTTACTTTTATGATTGAGTAACCCTCATAACTTGTCCTTATTGACCTTGATGTTACTAGCTTCTCATTGATTTAAGAGTGTCTCTAAAAAGCCTAGAGGAACCACCTTATCATTTATAAGCTTAGACTACTAGATCACTGTAGTCCTTATCATATGACTGAATTTCTTCTTAAGAGCCTTATTAGGCTTAACATTCTCTTTTGAATCAATATCCTCAACATTTTCCTTCTTCTTCTCCTTTGTCTGATCTGAAACACAACCCTCTTGAGCAAATTTCTCATCATCCTTTCTTTTTATTGCCACCTTCTCTTGACTAGTGTGATTAACATTGATTTCCTTTGGTCCCCATATCTAAGTTGGGCCTTTCTCATGCATTCTAAAACAAAATCTAGCTATATGATCAATTTTATGACAATTGTATCAATTATTAGTACTAAAATTACCTTTGCTTTTATTTTTCCTTCTTTCATGTTCCCATGAAAACTTATTCCTTGAGGTCATTTTACAATTGTTTGATTTATGACCAAACCTATAACACATAGAATAATAACCATGAAGTGAACTTCCATACCTTATAGTGTTTGGTTGTCTTATATATCTTTTTACCTTCTTATCTTCATTAAGATGATCTGCTTTCTTCTCATCCTTCTTGGTTGCAACTATTTCTTTACCTTTCTCAACCATGCTTATCTTGTCTATGAGCTACTCATACATAATCTTCAAAGTACTTAGCTCAGTCTTAAATTTAGACCATTATTCCTCTTTTGAACTCAAACTTTTCTTTTCATCCTTTAGTTTACTTCTAATATTGTTGATGATGTTTCTATCTTCTTTGATCACTTCAATCATTTCGTCAAGCTTGGTTTGGAGATGACTCATCTCTCCTTCACGTTCCATAAAGGACTTAGCCTTTTCTTTAATATTCTTAATGATCATCTCATGTTCATCACCCTTGGTATTAGAGTTACTCATCCTTGTCTCAGAAAGACTAATATGATGTTTAAGACCTTTGACCATTGTTCTCAAATCTTGATTCTCTTTCATTAGTTACTTAGCCATCTTGTGCTTCTAGGATCACCTTCAAGCTATCAAGCCTCCTTCAAAGGACCTTATCTAGTGAAAATTGTTGGAATCAAAACCACTATGAGGGGGGGGGGGGTTTAATCAACGTGAAAACATTTCATTCAATTCCATTCATCATACTTTAATCATTCAAACTAGCATAAAGATATAATAATGCATAAAAGAATAATCACATGGGCATGAAGCAAGATATCAACACATGAACACCAAAGATATGTGGGAAACCTTCATGGGAGATAAAACCCAATGTCACACCACTTATACTACTATCCTATAAGCAATTGAATAACATTTAGTGAGGCACCAACCCCATAAGGAGCACTAACCCCTCACTAATTAGGCACCAACCCAACTAGTCCTTTAACAAGCTTGAACTTGAAAGGAAGCTTCAACACCTTAAGTGACTTCACACTAACCCATCCAATTAAAGGACACTTTTAAATATCCAAACTACAAGGCAACTCCAATTCCCTTCTTGACTAAGCACTAACCTAACCAAGTCAAGATTGATCACCTTAAGACATCTTGTTGCTCTCTCAACTGATGGTGACCTCTTCTTCATCTCTTATATCTTATCTACCCCATGATAAAATATATTTCATACACATGGAACACACTTTTTATGAATCTACTTATGTTATCTCACTTCAACCTTTTACCCCTCTCACACAATGTTCTAGGCTTTCTCGCTCAACATGCCTCTTCTAGGCTCACAAGGTCCACTAAACTTATCATATAATTGTAGAATCTCTGATGGATGTTAAATAATTATCCTATTAATATTTTTTAATTTCTACATTACATACCTCTGCTCCTCTATTGAGATATTTTATTCACTTATATTCCCATACTTTGTAACTAGCTCAAATAGGCCAATTAAGCCTTGCTTATATCCTTAATAGTTAATATTACCAATTTTGGTAGGAAAAGGACCTTAACACACTTTTATCACTATTTGAAAATGTCCTCATACACATTTAACACAAGAAAAAATCAATCCATAAGTCGGTCATACCCCTTAAGGGCCAAAACCTCCATTAGGCCTAAAGGAGACCTAATGCAATTAGGTCTATCTTAAGAACACATTACACTTGAAGTCACTTGTAAATTATTAAATATACCCATGATGACATAAATTTAGGTCCACACCACTTGTATGTCCAACTCACCTCTTGAACCATGTTATTAAGCCTACTCACTATTAGCCCTTTATACAAAGGAAAATAAACCACTAAAAAAATTAACTTAATATAGTATATATGACCTCATGGTCACCATAAAATCCATCAGACACCTTCACTCAATCTTTAAGCACACAAAAACACTTCTGGAACAGGCTCACTCTGTTCTGCCAGAAACTACCAAAACACAATCAAGAACTTTTGGTTACCAACATATGAATATGAAATTATCATGAAGATAAATAAATTACCATTAAAATTTTATAATTATATAAAATTTTAATATTTAATATATTCTTCAACTCTGAACAAAACACCCCAAACTCATCTCTGCAATATGACCACTGAGAACTGCTTGTAGCTCCAAAAACACAATCAAGTAGAAGTTCATATGTTATACTTGAAAGGACACTTTAATGAATTATAATACATATTATTATATCATATATTACCTATATTTCAAACTCTAATTAATAGATCATATGTTCTGGTGTCAATCATTGGTCTTTTAGACCAATTTGTTAGCTCTCTCTTATACAGTGCTCATATAACTAGATAGGCCATTTTGGATTTCATTTATCAAAACCTTAAAACTATCTCTCCATCTCACATAAATAATTAATATATAATATACATACCAAAAAACATAAACAAGTGCATTGGATACATTTTATCTTTGTCATAGTGTCTCACACACTTCACTTGGTAAACTTGGAACAATCATTCTACCTTAAGACATAGTCATGATGAATAGGAATTATAATACATATAGGATCACAATAAAGATATTATAATGAATTTTTATTATCCTAAGTCAATATTATAACAACTTAAAACACAAAATTATAGATGTCTAATGGCATATATGAAACATATAAATCAAACTCTGAAACATATACCTTCACTGTCCATCTTCACTAGACATGTCATTTTGTGAACAACTTCTTGCCTATATGTGATAATATTAAAACCTTATAAATCAAGGTAAAATGAGAAATATTTCTTTAAAAAATACCCAAAATATCTTAATCCATTCCTAATCATCTAAAACACATCCCTAAATTGATTCTCACTCTGACTAGTTTTCTTCATTGTCTTCACTCTTAACCAGTTTAACAATAGGTCAAATTGGGTGAGAAAAGTAGTTGAAATAGAGGATATAAATTATCTAAAAAACATAATTAAATTAATAATAATTATTGACATTCAATCTCCATCTATTGTGCAATCTTGACTTGGTAAACCCTTCCTGTAACATCAAATTCTTTAGAAACAAGGGTTTTTCTATAGGTTTTGTTCACTACCCTGACAAACCACTACCACATGGACATGTGTAATGGATTCCTATACAACATATAAACATTAAAATATCTTAAAATATCCATTCTATGAACTTTCCAATAAGATATTCACCATTGGGTCATTATAAGGGTTTTAGACCAGTTACCTTCTTAACTTTTGTTCATACATTATTGCCCCTAAAATGTCAAAATAATGATTTTAAAACGTTATTAGGTAACTTTTACATCTCTACCAAAGATATCATATTCCCATGTAATTATCACACATGCCAATGAGCATCAATAGTTCTTCTCAGGCTCTCATCTCTTCATTTTGTATACATAAGAGACCTACAAATGTGTTTTCTTGCTTTACCCTTCAAATCAGGACCTCAAGCTTGGTAAATATCCTTGAAACAAAATATTACACCATAATCCATGTTCACATGTGCTCTATCACCTTGAAAACTCATCTTGACCCTTCATTAGGTTGCACTAGGTCTTTCATGCACACTAAGCATAAAATTGCCAATCATGTTTGGATCTTGAAAACACTTGGAAACCCCTTGAATTATTCTTAAAACATCATACACATGTAATATACCTTCATACCATGATCATGCACTATAAAATTTTTTCATACAAAGTTACAATCCATCGAGCCTAATCATGAAGTCTCATCATATTCTCTAAGGTCTTAAGACAAGGTATATGCCTAGATCTCCAATGAAGGACTTGCCTCTTAGCTCACTCTAAGAGTCATGTAACTGACTCAACATCTCTCTCACATGCTCTTAAAACTACATTAAACACATTAAATCTCATCCACCTCCATATCATCACCATCATGTCTTTATAAACTATTTCCATGCTTAGGAACTAGGCCATCAAACAAACCTACTACATACTTTTTTAAGACCTTCAAGATATCTACTATAGATGCACTTTGAAACTCATTCTCAAGCCATGCTATGCTCAAATAATGCCACAAACAACTCACAAGTCTCAGCTCATTCATTTTATCAGACTTCACTATGCATGCCTTCACCAAGTCTCCTTAGCCATATAGGTCAGTGCCCAAGATTGAACTAGCCTTCTTGAACACACAAGACGTCACACTTACTTCAATGATAGTGTGTAGAAACATGACATTAATGACAACTTACAACATAATTATTTTGAAACAATTCTCAAATAAAAGTGGGTTCACCATTATGTTTTATCATAATTTAAAATTAATAGGTGTATTAACCCTAATTAAGATAAATTATTTTGAAAGAAAGTAGATGTTTTAAAACAAATTTTGATAAGAAAAATGAAATCAAAGTATCAAAAATGACAAATCACAATCAAATGGAAGTGGATTAACTATGAACAAAATAAAATTCTTAGTTATTAATTATGTGTGATCTGATTATGCACTACTGATAGACAGCTAAAACTAATCAACATGGATTAATTCTCTAAGTGGCACTAGTATTGTGAGTAAAACTAATAAAGGACAAGAAAATTCAAGAGGATATAAGATTAAGTGGCACTATTATTCTCTATTGGTCAATTTTGTGCTCTATTGGAAAATAGGGAAATTAGGGGCATGATCATTTGTGGTTGCTTAAAACACACTTGCATATGGAAAAATTTTCTTCAGATGTGTGGGAATACCTATAAATAACTTCTTCAAAGTTGAAACCTTAATAGGCTTGCAATATCTAAAAAATTATAGACAAGGAAAATGGGGGTGTGTAATTGGTTGGGATGACCCCAATCATCCCCATAATGACTAACCCTTACCTACATATCTAATACTCTAACGAGGGAAATTAAGCCCACATAATTCTCCCACTTACAATTTTTTTGTAATTTTGCTCCTTTGACTACATGTATGCATATAGATATGTCTTGAATAATTTATAATGCTTAGATTTAACTTGGATAAAACATTCACTTTACTTAGCTGAGGACTGCTTCAAATTATTATAATTATATTTGGGATGAATAGGAAACTTTACTCAGTGTGTAATAGTGTAAGTATGCCTTCATATTGAAATTGCCAAGTGGTAGAATAAGTGACTTAGATGTGCCTTTATAACAATTAAAAAGGGAAAACTTCATGCTACCTATCCTAAAAATACATACCAAACTTTAAGGGAGGGTCTAAATTTGAAAAGTGTCTGTTTCTAGAGTGAAGGATAGGATCAACCCATAGGGGATAAAAACAACTGCCACTATTGTCCCCTACTAGTTGATCCTATCTTGAAGGGAAACATGTGGATCTTGGGATCTAGGATGTCTGTACAAATGCTTAGAGAGGCTTTTAGTAATTTAGAACATGTTTATAGGCATAATATAACAACTAAGAAAGGAATAGGTTCATACATATGCTCAAGCTAGAGTGAGGTGGTGAAATAATTCCATAGTAAGTGCTCAAGGCAATTAAAGTGAAATTGGGCCAAAACTGACATTATCAAGTACTAATAACTAAATTTGAGTGAGTACAAAATAAAAAAAATCAACGGCTTGAAAATAAAGGTTCAGGTTCACAAATATATTTACCTATTTTTTACAAGATAAATAAATGTTTATGTGATTATATAGGTGTGAAAGTAGAAATATTAGAATGTTAAAGATATAAAATATTTAACTATTTTGATTTTGAAAAATTGCTAAATATGGAAAGTTGTTATTTTGGGAAAACACTAAGAAAAAATATACTTAGCTTTGCATAATTCTGTTGATTGTTATTACTATTTTATTTTGAAAATCAAAAGAAAAATCAACTATGCAGGGTTGATATCAAAATCAAGAAAAAAATAGAATATGGATAGATCTTTTGATGGCACCATACTGTGTTTCAGTCCATTGATTATGGACTTGTCTTAGTTGACTCTGACATACTATTGATATGGATGGATATAGAAAGCAATAATCTAGAAATGACATATTAGAGGTAGAAGTAGAAGATATTTATAGATAGGCCTATTATAGGTGTATAGTGACAGTGTGCTCAAGTTTGTTGACTATAGAATTATCTCAGTTGACTGTGCATAAAAATTGATTATTGTACCTTCTACACATGTAAATGCTAAGTAATTTAAGCTATCACAACTAGGTTTGGACACATGGAAATAATTATTTGCTTTCTCTTGTATTTGAAACCCCTAGGGCACTTTGATAGATTGGAAACCTACAATAAAAATATGGGAGTGTAATGGGCTGAATTGACCTCAGTCAACCCCTTGATGATTGATCACTGCCTATGTAGCCAATACTCTAAGGAGGGAAATCAATCCCATGTAGATCTCCCACCTAGAGTGATTGTGTATTTGTGTTCCTTTGAATATGTGTATACATTTAGAAGATGGCTTAAATACTTGACAATCATAGCTCTTGATTTACTTTAGAGGGATTTTGACTTGGCTTATGGTTGTTCCTTATGAATGATTTAGGATATGAGTACATTTACTTAGTATGCAAAAGTGTATATGATTAAACCAAGTGAATATCCATTGTGGATAATGAGTCACTATTAACATGTATTTATATGTGAATATTCAATAATTTTCTTTAGCCAACATTATGAAACATGTGGGAAGACCCAAAAGGATGTTTTGAATTTTGGAATGTAACTACTATTTGGCACAAGACACAATGATTTTAATGGGATAAAGGCACATAGCGCCCCTATCCACCCAACACAATCTTGTCCAAAAGGATCATAAATAATTATCCCTTATTTGGGATAGTCTGACAGTGATTTTAGACAACTTGAGCATTTAACATTGAAATTTATATATAATAGTGACAACAAACAATGGGTTGAACCCACATATAAATAAATGGCTCAGAGGAATGGAGAATAAGAGTAATGTATTTATGTGTAAATCAAGTGGTTTAAAATGTGTCAAGAATTAGCATTGTCAAGTACATGTGACCAGATTTATGTATCTAAAATGGGAAGCCCATATTTTATGAATCTCATGTGACCTTCATCATATGTCAACATTTCCACACATATATTGTATAAGCATGAATATTATTTTTAGTATTAACAACTATTAAAATATCTATAATGGATTCTACTAGAGAAAATTGATGAAATATTATTTAACCCTAAATTATAAATTAAGGGGAATCTAGGGCTAAAGGGGAAAGAGATATCCTAGGGCACTAATAGATTATCTATAGAACATGTCAATTATTTATAAAACTAAGATAGAACATATACTAAATTTATTATACTGATATGATAAATATATAAATTACAACTATGCTACGTATTTCAATGATAAAGAAAATAAGATACTTAGCTAGTCTGATGCTAATACAAATTTGGATCTAAAACAGGTAGAAAGTGGACTGGATATGGATTCTTGAAAAATAATTTGATTCTATAAATTTGACCTATATAGCTGAAAATACTTGCATCAACTTGGTACGATTGCATTGATGCTAATATTTGACTCAAATGTAGGTGTCCAGTATGGAATACCTGCTAAAATTGGATGTGACCACTTAGATGCTTTTGGGTTTTGTGTCACCTTCATTCTGGTGCATTCAGATATGGGTCATGGACTATCACTCCTTATCAAATAGAAAAATCCTAGTTCTTCATATTCATATTGGTTGTAGAAAAAATAAATTAGTAGGCACATGGTGTCAAGCTACCCCAAAGACCCCTATATCAAAGAGCATTGTTTACATAACCAACACTCCAAAGAGGACCTCAAACTTATGTAGTTTTCCCCTATGCATTGGCTTGTGTGTGAATCATGTAATGTGTGATAAGAAAGTATAATAATGACCTAGCTTGTAACTTGAAAAATGTGGCTCGTGGTATGTTCCTTTAGTACTTCAAACCTGTAGATGTGTTTTCCCTATGACTGATATGGAAATAGGAAAAAATAGAGAATTTTTACTCACTTGAGTGCTTGATAGAATGCTTTTGGTAAGTTACATTGAGCATTATTTAGTCTATGTTAGGTGAAGAATGAATGAGGGTTGATCTTATATTTATACCAATTCTTTTTGAGAATATCTGACATTAAAGAACTTAGGCTAACCATAGGAATATGTTTCAATTACAAATTGGATGTCTTTAGTGCATTGGACACTTGCATTGGAATAAGACACTTGCATCAATGTAGGCATTTGATTGAGACATAAGTGTTAGAGTAGTTCTAAAATAGGTGCAGGTCTAGAACTTGCAAATATGGAAGATAAGCAAGTTTATAACATTTTGGGCAAGATAGAAGGTCTAAGTCATTAGAATAACATTGTTCAGACTAAGAGATAAGTAATTAGGCATAGAGAGATGGTGTATGCCATCATTTTGGTAGGGGAAAAGGTCTAAACATTGAAGGCACATTCATGATAAGTATTTACCAAGTGTATAAGACTAAGGGGCTATATAATTTTAAAATAGTATCTAGATTTGTCCCTCTTTAATCTAGTAATGAAATTACTAGTTTAAAGGAAAAGAAATGCATACCTGGGTGTATATAACACACCTTGCCTTTCTCTAAGTTCAAATTTAGTGTTTTGATGGTGACTAACCTACAACCAAGTGCATGTTATAGTATATAATCAATGTAAATAATCTAAAATTGAAAGCATTGAAATGATTGAAATTGACAAAGAGTAAGGTTTAGGAGTACACATGTGTATCAATGCAACCATCTTGACTTTTGGCAATTTGATTTGAAAGATGTATCATTATGAATAATTGATAATGAGATTAAGACAAATATAAATATGGAAAGTGCATATATCTATAGAGATAGAGAGATATATTGGAGGACACATGCCCCCAACCTTGGAGAAAAGGTGAGTTGTCACCCGATAATTGAGATTAACTCAATCATGCAACCTAATCATACTTAGAATTTGGTGAGTGTGAGTGAACCAAGCCAACTCACACTATAAAATAGGTGAGGCTAGATGATGTAATCAAGTCCAACCTATAAAATTGGCAAGATTGAGTGATTTAATCATCTCAATCATACCAAAAAATGAACCAACTACTGCAATATATTGGCGCAATATAGTCCTTAAAATTCCAACTTGGTGGGTGATGATTGTCCGTAAAAGTGTTTGAGATTTGATACTGATTTGATTTTTTAATATTATGAGAACATTTCATATCATATGAATTTTTTATGTCTCATTCTAAAACTATGTATAATAATAGCACCAATTTATAGAATTTTGCCACAAATGTGTATCTGAATCATATAATTGTGACTTTGGTCAAATTTGAAATTATGTAAGTGTGGAGAACATGTTACCAAAACATTCCCCCACTATATATGGAGAAATCTTAAAACTGATATAAGTGCCAATGTGGAAGACATGTTTCTAAAATGTGACCTCACTTGTAATCTGAGTATACTGAATATTAAATAAATGTGGAGAACATGTTTCCAAAACATACCCCCACTAAATCTAAAACTATGAAAAATGTGGAGAACATGTTTCTAAAACATTCCTTCACTATAATCTAAATCTGTGAAGTAATGTGGAACGCATGCCTTTTTGGCATGCCCCCATTTTGAAGTGAGGGGAAGTAGTAACTGGTAGTTACCTAATCTCAAAAGGATAAGATAACCATGTAAACTATGAATGTATCATTTAACATTTAGTGAGAACATGTCTAGGTAGATATATCATTGAAGCATGAAGAATGTGATCACACTAATTCCTAAGATGCATGATGTGAATCATGAAAACATCTAGATAGTAATTGTTATCACTTGAACTTGCACCCCTTAAGGAGATGTTTCAACTCTCCTGTTCAAGTGGCATAATGGAAACACCTTAGGGATGTGGATGACCCAAATTTGAGGTGAGTCTCTAGATTAGGTCTAGTTCCCTTGATGTACCACTTAGTATTGATCCTACTACTAATTTTGTAAGGTGAGAAGGGAGAGAGATAACTAAAAACAAATCTAATCTAGGGGAGGTGATACACCAAATAGATGGTCTACTCACACCACTTACAATTCACTTGGAACTAAAGAGAATCCCACACATACACTTCACCCAATTAAACACTCCTCTTCTACATCAATGTTTCAAGCATGGGGTCTTGAAGAGAGCTTAGGATAGGAGGACTTAGACAATAGATCTTCTAGAAACACTAATGAACAAGCTACTCATTATACCTACAATCCACATTAGACACTTCTTGTTAACCTACAAAAGAGAGCTTTCAAACTACACAAGGCACTAGGAAGGCTAACATGTCAAGGTAAGCAGAATACACTTGCACAAGACCAAAAACCATAGCATGCACTTAGTGAAATCATGAATGAGGTAAAAACAACACTCTTTATTATTTTAATGTAAAATTTGAGTAGGTATTCACCATACTTAGGTGGAGAGATGTCTACAACAACCAAAAAGGCTAGAATATATAGGAATTATGAGAGAAAAGAGAGAAGGTGAAGCTCAGGAGTCACTAAGACACTTTTCAATCAAGGAGAATGAGTTAAAATAGCATGTAATCAAGAATGAGATAGGTCTTGTAAGGAAAATGAGGACAAATGTCTCTCAAATTTATCTAACTCCTCCATATGTGGTGTAGATGCTCTTTTTCTTACATAAGAAATAGTCTTCATGATTTTCCCTCATTAGACTGCCTCATTAATGAGTAGGGTCAGGTCTGATGATTGATTTGAAGGGAAGGGGTAATTGACAAGCCTTTACATGCATTGAAATGTTTTAAAATGATTCATATCATTCTATCTATGAGCAATCATCTCTAACGGTTATAAATGACTCTCTCTCATGCACCTCTCACACTTGGCACACAAAATGCTTCCAATTATACAATCTAATCCATGCATAAGGAGGAATGACATCTGTCAATAATGTCCATGTCATCAGGTTCATGAATGAAGCCTCAAAAGGCTTCCCAATTAGAGTTTCATCATTTTCCCCAAGTGTTCACTGCTTGTTCACTATGACTAGCTGAGATGAAGGAGATGATAGGCACACTTAGGATATTATATATCTCAATATATGGACATTAAGACTTATAAAAAGTCCTAATCTCTCTCCTAAAAGTGGTTGCATCCTTTGAAGCTTCTCCATACCTACAAAACACATAAATCTATCAGGAAAATCCCTATTGTATACCATCCATATAGGTAGGGTACACCTTAGTCACATGTAACAGGGACTTAGAGAGTTCTCTACAACTCCAAATCATCTTCCTAGCCTTTAATCCCCATATGGATACTCCATTTGTAGTATCTTCTCCATCGGGTTTGGGAGAGGGTTTGTGAGGGTTTTAGAGTCACTTGGACTCTTAGCCTTTGTTCATAAAGGCAACATGTTAGAGTTTTTAAATAATTCCATTGAGTTTTTCTTAGGGAATTTATCCAACATACTTGAGCACCTTGAGTCTCCATGCAAAGCCTCAGAGAAGTTTTAAGCATTCTAAGATGGCCATTCATGTCCTTTTTGTACATTTTGTAGGGTCTGAGTATCCTCAAGCCCAAAAATGGTTTTTTCATGAACTTATCTACAAAGTGAGGGATTAGATATACCTTATTCCTTCCCAAGAACATATTCCAACTAATCCTAATGTCTGTTTAGTCCCAAAATGATGATGGACTACCTCTAGGTACTAGGCCTAGATTAGGTCTGCTAGGTCTGCCTACAACTTAGGCTCAACCTAACCCGCTAATGGACTCCCCTAATTTATAATGGTTAAAACACCTCAATTATACCCCCATGGACATGATATAAAGTATTATAATGCTTTTCAAATGCTATAATTGAAAATGGTTTCTCATTCGGGGTTAGGCTTACACCTTGCCTAATTACCCTGCTTATAAACCTTATTGCATGGAGTACCTTGTTTGACCTCAGACCTTCTAGCTTGATTTATCATGATATTTTGGATGTCTCACATATATTTAAACTATTTTGGAAAGTTTCCATGGCTTTTGGTTCATGTTTTGATCTCCTTTATCAAGAAAATAGGGTTTATGCAAGGGAAAAAGTGCCCCTTATCTGAGACAAAATAGAGGGCACTTTTCCTATTTGAATTAAGAAATTAACCATTAGAGGGGATTATTTAACTCCAAAGGATTATTTATGAAACATTTCAACTCCTGGTTAGGTCATATGATCATCCAAAACCACAAATTGCAAGATTGTACTTTTCCTAGACATACTGTGCAGGGTTCTTGAAGTATATTGTATGTAGCTATTTATGTCACTCATGGATGCTTATTATGCATTAGTTTGGATATATTCAGGGTGTCAACATCATGGTGGAGGTATTAAAGACTCATTCAACACTCTTCCCTGCCACATACCTCCTTTCCCATCCTTGTGTTTTCAAGGCAACATGTTAACCTGACTGTGTTCTACTTGAAAAGACACCTGCTTGTATATTTTACAGTCTTTGAACATTGAATACATGCCTAGATCTTCCTCCTAGTGATATATCAATGGCTTGGGCCCCATAACTTCAAATATATGTCCTATTTATGTCAAGGACACTACCCCTCTGCTCACTGCCATAGATAGTAAAACACAGTTGATTATAGGTGTATCTTGGGCTTTGGTTGATGTTTGGTCATGGTATTAGAGATTCTTGTTTGATTATTAAGACCATAAAATAGTATTCCTTTCTTGTGATTTCCTTCTTATGATTAAACAACCATCAAGATACCATACTTAGATCTTTGTCAATTATAGCCTACCTTTCTGACCTGTAGGTTACCCTGTCTTAGTGTACAGACTGCTAGGTTAGCTAGAGGGTGCAACTCACCTTTAGTGCTCCCTCTACTTATTTTATATGATGAGTAAGTGTTATTTAGTTTAACTAGACCATCTCACTATATCATTATATATTGAGACCATTTAATTTCTTTGAATAACCAATTGGCTCATATAATTGTAGAGATCATTGATGAATTTTAGTGTGTTTAAGAGCATATTTGGGCCTTTCTAATACCTTTCTCCACTTTTCATCATCCCTTCAAACTTTGCATGCTCATTATCCATGCCAAGGACTATAAGGATAATGAACAAGAAGTGACCAAAGGTCAATATGACATTTATACAAAATCAATCTAAAATATCTAGGAGCTCTTTTTTGACAAAAAAGAGATTAGGGTTCTGAGTCTTAGTCTTATCATCTTTGAAGATATCCTTCATTCTTCACTTGGCAATTCACCCTTATCAATAATTCTACCATGCTATTCCATAATATCAAGGAAAACTAAGAGTTTTTAAAGTGACTTAAGGTTACTAAATGACCTCCATACTCTCTGCTGAGGCCAATTGAAGGTATGTATTTGATTGTATGTAGGTAGAAAGGATGGAATTGAGCAAGAAAAAGTTTGTTAGAAACCTCCTAACACCCCAAATGCATTTTAAAACCATTAAATTTATAGCCTCCATCAATAACACTTTGAAATAAACTTCAAAACACCTTCCTTCACATGGAAATCACCTACCTATAGGTGAAAAAAGTAGATAATTTGCAAACACAAACAAGCCTAGAATAGGCTTATTGAGTTCTTGAGGTCTCCAAAACCAAGAAGACAATGAAAAAACTATGGAGAGGCATTATAAAACCTTGAAAAACACTTGAAAACAACCAATCTATCAAACCAAACCAAAAAAATTAGAAACAAGCTCAAACAGTGACCCCTCATGGATGTGAGAGCATAAAAAGCTGCCTAGGTTCTTAGTGATGGTTCATAAAGGAGGATATATGAAACTAAAAATTATTACCATGGATTTGAAGTAGACTTAGACCCCTTTTAACTCCCAATATCACTCTCTCCAACTCTAATTGTACGGAATGTACCAAGTATTCAAAGTTAACCCTTCTTGGCTTGCAAAGGCAAGAAAGAAGGAGTAGAAGCAAAATTTGATTTTATTGACTAAAAATCTGCATAAAAAGCATGGTAAAGATCTTAGGGTGTTGAAGATACACTAGGACCATGTTTTTAGTTCAAGGTGAGCTCACCAAGTCTGTACAAGTGCCATTAATGGCCTATTTTCAAGGAGATCTCCCTATTTTCATGCATGAAACTGCCTCTTGACCGAATCTGACTGATTATTGACATATTCTAACCCCATTCACATTGAAATTTTCCTTTGTGACACTTTTCTTTCTTAACTTATCCATACAAGTCATTTAATGATAAAAAAATATGACTAAAAGGCATTTTTTGCATAAGAAACATGGTAAAGGACAAATTTATGACTTATGACTACATAAAACATTTAAATGATCATATTAGGATAAATATAACACAATTTTAGCCTTTTACCATGTTTGACTAGAGTTGTCTAGAGTTGACTTTAGTTGACTAGGCAAGTACAAAGAAGATAGGCTTATACTAAGGCTTAGAGCAAGGATATGTGAGATGCTTAGACAGACATGAGACCCTATTAGACATATAATAACCTTTGAAAAAGTTTCAATATGTAGGGGTTGACCCAATTTGAATAAAATTCAAATTTGGTCAATAGTAACATTACAATCTCAACAAGTAATCAGGCATACACAAGAGCACTCAAAAAGTAAATCAAGAGACAAAGGTCCAAAGAGACCACAAACAAGGGGAATGTTTAAATGCTACAAAAATTAAGTGACGTGACTTATTCAGATATCCACAAAATAAGAAATGATATACTTAAATGTCAACATACAATAAGCAATGACATATTCAAATGTTAAAGAGGCAAACAAAGGAATTAAAACTGCAAATAAAGGAGCATATTCAAATTCTAAAACAATCAAGATAATAACAAGTTAAGACACTCAAGGAAGTTTATAAATGAAATCATAATAAAACAACATAAACATATCATACTATTCCCTGGATATATGTGTTAACAAAAAAGTTAAGTACAAGCATATCAAGTACACCATGAAAGATATAAGCATGGACAAAGGCATGTGTTATTACATATATGAGATTGAGCAATGATAATGTAAAGTAATCATAAAATGATATAACCTACGTGTATCATGATCATAGAGTTGGATGCCCCCAACATGTTGGTGATGTGAGTAGAGGGAAAACCCAACATCCCAAAATGCGTAGATCATGTGTCTATGTATGCCTGTAGCACACTCAAAAGATATGTGAAACACATGTATATAGAAAATATGAATATGCCATCTACCAACATGGAACTAAAAACATGTATGCCAAGGAGCTGATAAGATATGTAAAAACTGAAAATATTTTTGAATTTTTATTTTTATTTATTTTTTTAATTTTTGGGGTATTTTTGAAATAGGTGAAGCATTTAAACCTTAATTTGGATCCTTTACATTGTTTTAATCATGGTTTGATAAGTGGAAATGGTACATAACATGTTACTTCTCACATTTTACATGTGCAGTAGAAGAATCACTATTATCATTTGAGATATGGATCAATTTGCCATCATGATAAAAAGAAATACCTTATTAATTTTGGTCAATTTTTGCTTCCATTTGATATAACCAAAGAGTGCTCAATGTAAATTCATATGGAGAGGTTTGTGGCATAAACCAAATTAGTGTTTGAATCACTTTAGGAACATGAGAAATTGGTAGTATTATGTTGCCTAAGGAGTCTTTCTAACCTCCTTTGCTTTATATGTCTTTTAGGTCAAAATCAAGTTATTTAAGCATATTATATTGTAAGTAATTTTTGTTTGTGTAGGATCAATATGGTTATGCCAAAAATAAGCACCACCCATGAATAAAATGATTGTTAGATCTTGTTGACATGGATGCTCTTTGAATTTATTACCTTAGGGTCTTTGTATAGGATGTGGACCTTGGATTGGTACCATATCAAGTAAACTTTGTAGAGCTCCCATATAAATATTAAGGAACTCCACATTTTTGTTCATAATGTTCATTTGGTAATTCATCTCCCTCATTTGTGTGAGGAAGAAAACTTTGGTACTTAGAAATGGATATGTTAAGATCCTTTAGATGAGTAAGGATGAATGAAGCATATCTATGCGCATCCACATATAAATGGGTAAATGACTCATATTGTTTATGCAATGCTCTTTCTTTCAATGGAGAAATAATACCTCTAATAAAAATGATTTGTAACTCCGAATTTGAAGGTCTAAATTCTAGCTCATATGATGCACTTTTGAATCGAATGGTGTAATCTTGAATGGATTCATCAACATTTTGTTTGAAATTGTGCAAATGTTCTAATGTATCTTTTGGCACATTATGGATATTGAAAGACATGAAGAATGAATTTTCTAATTATGCAAAAGTGGTTAAGGAAACTTTTATTAGGCTATAGAACCAATTATTAGCCTCACCAAAAATGCTCATATGGAATACTTTTAGCAATACCTTTTCATATTTTACCTATTGACTGAATGAATGTACATAGTTAATCATGTGGTCGAATGGGTCTTTATGACTCAAAAATAGAGGCAAGTATGGTAGTTCAAAATCTTGTAAATAAGGATATTCAAGTAAATATTATGCAAGAGGTTTATTGTTGAATGAGGTAGCCTTTACATTAGTATTATGAAAATCCATTTGCATTTGATGTATATAAACCTATTTTTGAAGATCCCCAATAGTGCTCATTGTAGAAATAAGATACTCCATGGGATCATTAGTTCCTTGATTAATCACATGTAGGCTCATTATTTCCTTGCTTAAGTATGGAAATTTGTGCAAAAGAAATCTTTTCATTATTGTTAATAGCAAAATGCTTAAGAAACTAATCTGCTAGTGGATTGAATGCTTTGATTGATTGTATAGGTAAATCATAAAGCCAACACAAGGCATGGTATTTAATGTTTATTATAAACAACTTATAAAATTATCATTTATTCATTTTTTATTTTTCCCTATAACCTATTCATTTTAGCTCTTCAATGCACACAACAACATCCTAAATTGTATTGATGGTTGAGAAACTCAATCAACTTGTTTTAACCATGTAACTATTTGGAATTGATCCTTCTCTTATGTGATTAATGATGATAAATTTTAGGAGTACTTATATTCCCTTAGATAATCTTCACCATGCCAAAATTGACAAAAACACAAATAATACTACATGAACATAGGCCATTTTATTTTGTGGTTGATGCAAGATTACACAAACCCTTGGATGTTCTTGCATATAACACCCAATATTTTTAAAATGTGATATATTGATCACATGGATGGAATAATTATTAAATAAACTCTTTTGACCATAGAACTTGATGGCCATGGTGTCCCCTTAATACACACCATATACTTCAGCTAATTATCACACTTTTTTTCCATTTTAAACTTTCTCTTGTTATCTTAAAATCTATCCTCATCATCTTAACTTTGCTTACTAGTCCTTCTTTTGTGTGGTTAGACCCACCATAGTTTGTCCTCCTCGACCAAAGGATTATCTTTTTACCTCTCCATCTTCTTATGAGATGAAACCTAGATTCATCTAGCCACCTCCACCAAGATTTTTCTTCTTGCATATTACTTTATCTTGTGGGATTGTACCCACTATTTCCATCCATCCACCTCAACCAAGAGTCTTTTTGTCTTTGTTCATTAATTATCCAACCTGCTATTGGATATTTCCACATTCTAATCTTCTCTATTTTCAAATCATCTTATCTCATGATTATCATCTCTTCTGTTTCCACCATCATATTACTTGTGGCTTATTCATTTGTAAGAGTCTTTAAAGAGTCTTCTTCTTCCTTCACTATTGCATAACTTGCGAACTCAAGTCACTCACTCTCTTTACCTTGGAATACCTCTTCGAATGCCTTATTTATCTTCATCTCTACACTAGAAACATAATTCTCTTCTCTACATGCTTGGGATAATAACAAACTCAATTACACCACCTCATCCTTATTTTATTCTATCTTCAAACTCTTTACATCATCTCTAAGCTGATTATATTCTCATTCATTCAACATAATCTTTCCATGTGAAAATATCCTTGCACTCTACTTGTCAATATGAGAAAAATGCATACCTTAATGCCAAGAGTCTCTTATTCAATACCTACATGGGTTGCTCCTATATGTGCAACACCAATTTCATATTTCAATCCTCTTGGTAGAAATAAACCCACCACCTCAATCTCCTTGCTTACTTCTATGCCACATGAATGACATTCTTCAATTATCATTATCAAAGTGCTCTTTGGACCAATCTATATTTCAAAGTTCTAAATTTTATCTTCCACGATTCTAATCTATATCCATATCTAAATATGGATATTTGATACATATTCGTCTATATTCACCATCATCCTATTGAGAAGGTGTTCTTCTCACCAATCTCTTTCATTTATTCTTGTGAGATTCATCTCTCCCACCTATAGTTGGTTCAAATGAAATACATCTTATATGTCCTCTTGAGAACATTATTTCTACCATCACTTTCACACCCTGTCTTATATCCATCATGACTTGAAGACAATCTTCTATTGGTAGTATATCCTTACCAACTAGATTTTCAACTTACATTGCCACATTATCTGTTTGTTCAACTTCTTCACTTTGATTCTCATACAACTAAACATGCTGGAATGAACAACACTTTGTGATTTTATTTACCATATTATCTATTTACGTACCTACACATTGAACAAACTCATTATGGGTATCAATAATTCCCACAAATAATTCTTCAATTGCTTCATCATGCCTCAGGCATGTTGTCCAACTCTTCTCTTTTACTTTTCTTGGTGCCCAAAATTACACTGAAGCAATTAGGCCAAGTGTAAATGACTATGTCCTTAGCCCAAATTCCATCTCCAAGTGTTCCTTTGGAATGTCAGGCTCATGTAAAAATTGGCTAAGTCCTAATTTGGTCTTTGTTTGGCGAATGTGTCTTTCCCTTAGACTTTTTTAGGGTTTTTGTACGAACAAAATGTCTGATGGAAATAGGTATTTGGGCTTTTTGTCTTAGACAAAAGGTCTGAAGACCTATTTTCATCAGACATTTTATCCACTACAAAAGGTCTAAAGGAATTCAATGTCTTGTTTTGCATCAGGCTAGGTGTTTCACAAAAAAATCTAAAGGGTCATTTGTTTCGTACTTTTGGTTTGTATCAAAAAGCTCGAAGGGCACTTGACATTTGAGCATTTTGTCCACACAAAAATTTCAAAACAAATCCTTTGTTTCAAAAAAGGTGCAAAGTCTTATTTTTTTCAAACTTTTTTCTTGTGATAAAAAGTCTGAAGGGCACTTACTCTTCAGACATTTTTCTCATGCAAAAATCTCAAAAGAAATGTAAGGACTTATTTCATCCAAAGTGTCTACAAAAAGTCTAAAGGCTCATTTTCCATTTGCAAAATCTCTAAAGGGTGATTTATTTTGGGTATTTTTCCCTTGCAAAATTTATAAAGGACACTTTTAGAAAATTCAGAGGACACTTTCAATAAGTCTGAAGGGCACTTTCAAGAGATCTAAAGGACCATTCCAAAAGGCCGAAGGGAAATTCTATAGGGAAAATACCCTTGAGAAAAATTTTGATGGGTATGTTCAAAATCTTGAAGGGTAATTTTGATAAAGTTATTATGGATTAGAAGTCCTATTTCATTCGAGCATTTTTCCCGTGCAAAAATTCGGAAAGAGTTCAAATTCTTTAGGAAAAATGAAAAGTTTAATTTCTATAGGGAAATTATTTTGAACAAAATGTCCAAAATAATTATCCCGATGAAGACAATAGTGCTAGGGTCCAATTCCTTTGGCAAAAGTGCAAGGGTCTAATTCCTTCAAATAAAAGTGCAAAAGACCAATTTCTTCAATAAAATTATTTAAAAAAAATGTTCGAAATAATTGTTCCAATGAAGGCAAAAATCCAAAGGCCAAATTCTTTCTAGCATTTTGCCCACACAAAAGGTTTGATAAAGCTCAATTCTTATGGGAATAGTGTGAAGTCAAAATCCTTCAGGGAAATTGTCTCAAACATTTTGTCTAAGATAATTGTCTTAACAAAATGCCTGGAAGGATTGTGACAGAGCAGGAATGCCAAAGACAGATTGTTGTAAAGAATTGTTGTGGGATAATTGTGCCAAAAACAAAATAAGAATGAAGACAAAGAATTGATGAGTAAAGTAATGAAGAAACTTGCATAAATTGCATAGGTGTGATGGTCTCGTGGACATCTTTTGACAGGTGCACATACACCAATTTTAAGGCATGAAAAGTAGTCATTGGGATTCAAATGTTCTAGGATGGTTGGGTGAGCATCAATTTTAGACCCCGTGAAGTAGCCATTTATTTTCAAATGAAAACAGATCCAACAACACATATTTGCATAAAGTAGGATGATCTGATGGTGCACAATCAAAGCTGAAGAGTCAAAGAAACACAAGAAGCTTGTGGGGTTGCTAAGTGGCACATCCTTGGGGCTAGGAACATGCAACAACCATTAATGTCCACCCCTTAGATCATGATCTAATGGAGTGCATTTACTTGTCTTAGCCATATTTGATAGTGTGTAGCCAATGTTAAAAAGTCAAGGACCTTATGAACAAATGCAAAAATGACAAGTAGAACAGTTATGTGTGACAAATTAGAATTTGAGCATCTCATGCAAGATCTATGACTCATGTTTGCTCAAGCAAGGATGATCTAACAGTGTGATCTGAGGTGGACTCTTCAAAGGGATTAGATTGCATGAGGAAGTGACAAGTGTCTATATTGGAAGCAATAAATTGGCTGTCACTCTTAGGCCCCACAAATACCTAGTTGGATTTGATGTGGAATGCCAAATGTTAGTATGTGACAAGGTTTGGTTTAAAAGCTAAAATTGATGATTCTTTCATGGATATGGTAATGATTTGAAATGTAGAGGAACATCTAACTACCATTCTAGAGCATATTTTCTTAATGACCACAAATCTTTTTTGTTTTCATCACAACTGAAGCTTTCCAATTCTAATCATAATAAGGTAATGGGATTTCCTTAGTGTGCACAAAGAGGGGAATTTCTGTCCAAAAATTTCCATGATTTGTAATTGACCAATAGAAGAGCATTTTTAAATAGGTTGGACATGAGGACAAAATATGTTTGGCTCTTCAAATGATTTTCTCCCTCCAACTGTGCAGGTGAGTCATCAAGAACATCTCCAAGCAACTGCATATGATGACAAATAGTTGTTCGAGCCTCCACTATGAAGTCCACCATATAGATCATAAATTCATAGGCATATTAAATAAAAAAGATCAAATGTTTATTGTAAATCTTCATCATTCCTTACAAAGGTAGTTGCAACAATGATTCTTTTCTTACAAGTAGATGAGGATCTTGGGTGTGGCAAAGGGCATATTCTAGCTGGAAGTATCTTAGTGGACTTGAAGGATTGTTGTACAATTTTTCAAATTATGACCCATAGTTCCAAAATTGAGAAGGTTAAAAAATGTATAAATAGAAGGCTTATCTTCTATTCAAGAGTTTGGTTGGCCATTGTGTTGGTCATTGTGTTGGTCTGTGTCTTCCTTAATATAGAATCTTCCACATTTTGGGATCACTAATGTGTATATTTTATCTCTCTTACTAAGGTGGTTGCAACTGTACAATGATTAACAAGCTCAGAGAGCATCTTTATATGTTTCCCTTGTCCAACAAGGAACAAATCCACCATGCTTGTCTCCATGGAAACATTTTTGAAACATTGATGTATGTAATATTTTATTATAAAGTTAAATGAAAATGCATGTGGTTCTTTGTTATTTTCTATTGATGAAGTCTAGTAATACGTTTTATAAATGTTGTTGATAGGACATATTGTTCCCTACTCATTACTGGTTATCATCTTGGGCTTAGAGCTAGGTTATAAATCCCTTTCTATGTTATATTTGGAAATATGTTACTGAATGACTTTTTAGGGCACCCTAGGTTTATGGATTCAATGGAAAAAAGAAAATCACTCCTAATAGTTCCATTAGCTTGCATTTAAGTTTTTTGCATATTTTCATTAGGTGATGTCGTGAATGATTGAAATAATCCATGTTGTTTGAAGACCACTAGCACACCATCCTCCCTTTTTATAATTATCTAACTTGTCCTACCTTGTCCTACTCTGCATATAACACACCCTTTGCATATATTAAGTGTTATTTGCCTATAGATGCATAAAAATTATATATTTAACATGTGTCTATGTTTTGTGCTTTAAATCCCAATATTGAAATATTTTATTTAACCCCTATGTTGTTAAAAATTATTTTCAATGAAGGATGCAATCAAATTCATATCTATCTTTAGTAACTTGTATCTGGCCTAGAACATTTGCTCATTCTATGTGACAACCCTTATTGGGTGGAATGAGTGAGTTTGGTTGTGTTCTAGTATAGATTTGTGTCTCTTTGTGGCTAATTATCCCTATAGAGATATAATTGCTAAATTGTTCCATGTGAGCAAGCTACCCCATAGGTCCTCTCACCTTAGTTCAGGCATAGGCAAAAGTATCAAGGATCTAACCATACCCTCCATAAGTACCTCTCAGTCATTTTATACATTTGGTCTAATATTGATGCCAAACCCTTCCCTAGCTACAATGACATACTAGTGGGGTTTCCATCATTGCTTGCCATTATCTCTCAAGTGTGCAAGGCCAAGTGTATGAGGTGTACAACTGGGAACCAACACTTTTTTGGTGTCATTATAGGGGAAATAAAAGACACCCATGGAACTTGTGTTGTTGGGTACTCTTGAAGAGAGATGCTATCATTTTTCAAGTTCTCTACCTATTATACCAATTTGATCATCTTTGGTGCATCAACGTCACAACACTCTTTTGGAATTGTTACTAGGGATAGAAAAGACACGCATGGCACTTGTGTTGCTTAAGACTCTTGTAGAGAGATAGAATTGTAAGTATTTAAAATTTTAAAGTTCTCTACTTTTTATTTGCTATAGTTAGACTATCTTGGCCGTCAATGCTGCATCACTCCATTGGGAGCGTGCCAGGAGTTCTTAAGGCTTGATAATTGACCTTTCCTACATTTGTTGTAAAGAGTCAAAAATATTACATGTTGGAAGGTATCTTTTCCATTTTGAACATTATTTTGAAAATTTTAGTTATTTGCTTTCTATCTCATTAATCTTTAACAAGTTTAATTTCAACATGTATCACAACAGTTTGTTAAACATTATATTCTAGAATTTTGATTCTAGTGGTGACTCCATTTTTATCATCTGGTTTCAAAGAAAATTAGTGCCTATTTTGAATATCTTCATTTCAAATTTGAGTATTCTTTCTATTGATTGTAGAGATATAAGGATTGAGATCATCCTTAAAAGGTGACTCATCAAAACCTTGTCTGACTACTATGTTTACATCAAGGATGAAGGAGACAAGTTTAGTGGCCGAAATGGAAGTGCCTGATCGGTTGAATGCCAAGGTAAATGTTAAGAATGTTGATTTTGATATTGATTGGTATGACAAGTGCTTTCTCCCACATCCATTATGTGATATTGATGACTAAATTGATGAAGATTTGGATGAACATGAGTATGCATTACCCGAATATGAGATTTTTATGTTCAATTGTCAAAGTCCCAAATGTGAGTTTTCTGCCTCCATGGAAATGATGTTTGCTACTACTACAAAAAAGTTTTGGAGTGTAGTTAATAAGGTGCATGTACCAAAATATGAATTCACTTATGATGATAGTATAACATAAGAATATGAGTTACCCAATCATGATGCAATTGAAGATCTAGAGTGTGCTTTGAAAGAAATACTGGACATGGGTGTAACATTAGGTGACTCCGTTGGGAGTATGGACATTGTTCAACAACCAGTTGTTCTTGATGTTGGGCTTGACAATGAAGATGGTATTTGGAAGATGCCATTTGATGAAGATGGGGTCATATTTCATGCCCATAAAAATGAAAAGTTCCAGACCTCTTTTAAGCAGTACTTTGGGTGCACAAATGAAATTATTGGTCCTGCTACACTCTTGCTTGGTACTCATTTGATTGAAGCCAAGAAACAAGCTTATTTATAGTTGTTGAAAAGGTACTAGGATATTTTGGCTTAGTCTTATCTAGACTTGAGACCATGTAGAGAGTATTTGTTTCAAATTATCATCCTATCATAGCCTAGCAACAGTAACTTTAGTCAAGTACAGAGATTGTTTTACTTCATCTTGTCCACCAAACTATTGGAAAAGTTCAAGAGACTAAGGGATGACAAAATTATAGAGATGTTAGCTAATGGCAAGCATCCAAATAATTTCCATGATTGAGTCCAAATAATTTACATATTGTATAGTGTTTTATTGCTTTGTCCTTCTGTTACTTTATTACCCCTCTACTTTGGGCCTTGTTTGTACAATTTCCTTTTGTGTTTTTGTCATGTGTTCATTTTCAGATCCTCCTGATCTATTTTTGTATGTATACCATATTTTGTTGAGCCTTCATGAGTGTTTGTTGAAAATTTATGCATTTTGACTCCGTGACCCAATGGATTGGCACCTGGTCTTAGGTTTTGAGATTCTTAGCACACCTACAAGGGGTATGCATCCCCAAGTGAGAGCCAGTGTTAGTGCCCAAAATTGCATTGAAGCAATTGAGCCCCACTTAAGTTCAAATGACTATGTCCTTAGCCCAACTTTCATCTCTAAGTGTTCCTTTAGAAGGTCAAATTCATGTCAAAATTGGCTAAGTCCTAATCTGGTCTTTGCTTGGCAAATGTGTTTTTCCCTTAAACTTTTTCAGGATTTTTGCATGAACATAAGGTTTGATGAAAATAGGTCTTCAAGCCTTTTGTCTTGAACAGAAGGTCTGAAGATATATTTTCATTAGACATTTTATCTGCTACAAAAGGTCTGAAGGAATTCAATGTCTTGTTTTGACTTAGGCTAAGTGTTTCACAAAAAATTTGAAGGGTCATTTGTTTTGAACTTTTTATCCATGGAAAAAAGTCTGAAGGGCACTTGCCCTTCAAGCATTTTGCCTGCATAAAAAGTTTGAAATAAATTCTTTGTTTTGGAAAAGGTGCAAAGTCTTATTTATTTTAGAGTTTTTGTCTGTGACAAAAAGTTTGAAGGGCACTTACCCTTCAGGCATTTTGCCCATGCAAAAAGCTTGAAAGAAATTTAAAGACTTAATTTTTTCAATTGAAGTGTCTACAAAAAGTCTATAGGGTCATTTTGCCTTTACAAAATCTTTGAAGGGTCATTTCTTTTGGGTATTTTGCCCTTGAAAATTTTCCAAAGGACATTTTCATAAGATCCAAAGGACATTTTTAATAAGTCTAAAGGGCACTTTCAAGAGATCTAAAGGACCATTCCAAAAGGCCAAAGGGAAATTCTGTAGGGTAATTTCCCTTGAAAAAAATTATGAAGGGTATGTTCAAAATAATGAAGGGTACTTTTGATAAAGTTGCTATGGAGTAGAAGTCCTATTTCCTTTGGGCATTTTTGCCATGCAAAAAGTCTAAAAGAGATCAAATTGTTTGAGAAAAATGTGAAGTTTAATTTCTATGGGGAAATTATTTTAGACTAAATGTTTGAAACAATTGTCCCAATAGAGACAATAGTACAAGGTTCCAATTCCTTTAGTAAAAGTGCAAGGGTCTAATTCCTTTTGCAAAAGTGCAAAAGACCAATTTCTTTGAGAAAACTATTTTAGATAAAATGTCAAAAATAATTATTTTGATGAAGGTGAAAATCTGAAGGCCGAATTCTTTTGGGCATCTTGCCCACACAAAAAGTTGATAAAACTCAATTCTTACGAGAAAAGTATGAATTCAAAATCCTTTGGGGAAATTATCTCAAACATTTTATCCAAGATAATTATCCTGATAGAATGCCTAAAAGGATTGTTATGGAGCAGGAATGTTGAAGATAGATTGTTACAAAGAATTATTACAAGACAATTATGTCAAAATGGAGGAAACATGAAGACAAAGACCCAATGAGTAAAGTCCAAAAGAAACTTTCTTGAATTGCACAATTGTGATCATCTTGCAAACATCTTTTGACAGGTATGTGAACATCAATTTTAAGGCATGAAAAGTAGTTGTTAAGATTCAAAATGTTTCAAGATGGACACGTGAGCATCAATTTTAGACCATGTGAAGTAGTCATTTATTTTTAAATGAAAGAAGATCCAATGACACACATTTACATGTAATAGGATGATCCGATGGTGCATGATAAAAGCTAAAGAGTCAAAGAAACATAGGAAGCCTATAGGGATACCAAGTAGCACATCCTCAAGGTTAGGAATAGGCAACAACCAATAACACTCCACCCCTTAGATCATGATTCGATGGAGTGCATTTACTCATCCTAGCTAGATATGATGGTGCATAGCTAGTGTTGAAAAGTCAAGGACCTTATGGGCAAATAAAGAAATGACAAGTGGCATAGATGCATGCCATAAAATAGAACACGAGCATCTCATACAAGATTTAACGCTCACATTTACTCAGGCAAGGATGATCTAATGGTGTGAGCTGAGGTAGATTTTTTAAAGGGCTTGAATTGCATGAGGAAGTGACAAGTGTCTAGATTAGAGCCAATCAATCGAATTAGTCACTCTTAGGCCCCACAAATGCCTAGTTAGATCCAATGTGGTGTGCCAAATGTCAATTTGTGGCATGTTTTGGTTTAAAATATAACATTGACAATTATTTCATGGATGTGGAAATGATTCAAAGCATAGAGGAATGTCTAACTGCCATTATAGAGTGTATTTTCTTAATGGTCATGGATTTTTTATGTTTTCATCATAACTGGAGCTTTCTAATTCTAATCATCATAAGGTAATGGGCTTTCCTTAGCATGTACAAAGATGAGAATTTATGTCTAGAAGTTTTCATGATTTGTAATTGATCAACATAAGAGCATTTCTAGATAGGTTGTACATGAGGACATAATGTGTTTGGCTCTTCAAATGATTTTCTCCCTCTAACTGTGTAGGTGAGTGGTCAAGAGCATCTCTAGGTGGTTTCATATGATGACAAATAGTTGTTTATCTTCCACTATGATACTACCATCTAAAACATGAATTTATTGACATCTTCAGTCAAAAATATCAGAAGTTTGTTGAAAATCTTCATCATTCCTTGCAAAGGCAATTACAACAATGATTATTTTCTTGCAAGTGAATCAGGATCTTGGGCATGGTAAAGGGAATATTCTAGCTAAAAGTATCTTGGTGGACTTGAAGGCTTTTTCTATAATTTTTCAAATTACAACCCATAGTTATAAAATTGAGAAGGGTAAAACAAGTATAAATAGAGGGCTTGTCTTTTATTCGAGAGTTTGGTTGGCCATTGTGTTGGTCCCTGTCTTCTTTAGTATAGACTCTTCCTCATTTTGAGATCACTTTTGTGTGCATTTTATTTCTCTTACTAAGGTGGTTGCATCTGTACAACCATTAGCAAGCTCTGAGAGTATCTCTATATGTCTCTCTTGTCCAACATGGAACAAATCCACCATGCTTGTCCCCATGGGAACATTTTTGAAATGTTGATGCATGTAATATTTTTTTACAAAGTTAAATGAAAGTGCATGTGGTTATTTGCTATTTTATATTGATGAAGTTTAGTAATATGTTTTAAAAATGTTGTTTATAGGACATCTCATTCCCTTCTCATTTTTTGGTTGTCATCTTGGGCTTAAAGCTAGGTTATAAATCCCTTTTTGCATTATATTTGGAAATATGTTGCTAAATGACTTGTTAGGCCACCCTAGGTTTATGGATTTAATGGAAAAATGCAAATCACTCTTGGTAGTTCCATTAGCTTGCATTTAAGTTTTATATATCTTTGTATAAGGCGATGTCATGAATGATTGAAAGAATCCTTTTTGTTTGAAGACCACCAACACACCATCCTCCCTTTTTATAATTATCTAACTTGTCCTACCCTATCCTACCCTATATATAATACACCCTTTGCATATCTTAAGTGTTATTTGACTGTAGATGCATAAACATTGTATATTTAACATCTATCTACATTTTGTGATTGAAAGTCCAATATTACAATCTTTTATTCAGCCACTGTGTTGTTGAAAATTATTTTGAATGAATGTTGCAATCACATTCATATCTATCTTTAGTAGCTTGTATCTAGCCTAGAACATTTACTCATTCTATGTGACAACCCTTTTCAGGTGGAGTGAGCGAGTTTGGTTTTGTTCTAGTAAAATTTGTGTCTCTTTATGCTGAAAATCCATATGGAGATTGAATTGTTAAATCACTCCATGTGAGTAAGCTACCCTATAGGTCCTCTCACCTTGGTTTAGGCAAAGCGAAAAGTAGTAGGTAGCTAACCATACCCTCCATAGGTGCCTGCCAATCATTTTCTACATTCAGTCTAATCTTGATGCCAAACCCTTCCTCAACTACAATGACATAAAAGTAGGTTTTCCATCATTCTTTGCCATTATCTCTAAAGTGTGCAAGGTCGAGTGTACAAGGTGTATAACTGGGAACCAACAACTTGTATGCTTATCACAACTTGTACTCACATAATGGATTTCTAAAGGTCCATTATCAACAACCTCCATGGCTATCCTTTCCTTATTATTATTTCTATTTTCTTCTCCTTCACATGACTTCAACCACTCTCGTTGTGTTCATTAACTCACACTTCATCTATCTCCATTGTCTTCTTCATGAAACTTGTAACTCTTATGGATGCTTTTTTATTTAACCTATGTTTTTTCCTCATGGAAATGTGTCTTTCCTTGTTTTTTCTCAACCCTTATACCATCCAAAAGAGAAAATACAAATGGATTGCATTAATTCACCAAGGAAAATTATGAATCTTCCTACTTATGGGATACCAAAAACTCATTCCTATCATCAAATAATGGGTATCCTTCTTTTGGTTCAACAAATATCACATCCATATCTTCTTGTATGAGGAATCCTTCCTCTAAAGACTTATCACAAGTTTCTTCCTCATTGCTATTTTTGAAATCATATTTAGGCTTCTCACATGAAAACCTCAACTCTTGTATTTCAAGACAACCATATTCTCCTCACTCATATCCTTCTCCTTACTACTACTTCGAATAGCTTTAAGCTAGTCACATGAAAAATTCCCTCTTATAGTGCCTTTCATGTAAATATTCTTATTTTATTCTCTCTTAAGCCTCAATACTTGAAGCTTATTCATCCACTCTACTTGCATTATTGGGTGCACAACATGACCCAATAACTTGGAAACCATACATTCCAAACTTCTCACCTTGTTCTTTACTTTTTCTTGTTTCCTCTCTTGGAAAACTATCTAATACTAAATTAAAGCTCCATATATTCTCTTACTTACAACCTTTACCCTAATGTATTATTTAATATTCTCCTCTTCAAACCATCTCTCTAACTCCACTATCTAATTTATGAGTTCATTTGGGCTCTCTTTACCATAAAATAAAATAATATTGCTAATAGGCTTACCTCTTCCCTTCATATCAACCTCTATTGGTCTTTTTTATTTACTTATTTTTCCTCTCTAAAATTCATCCAAATTTTCTTGTATGGATAACAAAATCTCCAACATTTCTTCTTCTTCACTTACAACTAAAACATCTTCACTTTGTGCATCTTCCATCATGTCCAATTTTTCTTAGACTCCCTTCAACATCTCATCCAAGTCTTCTACCTCTAGTGCTCTTCTTCCTTTGTGTGTTGTATCCTCTTTAATAAGTAGTATTATCTTTCAAAACCTAAAATAGACTCAAAAAATATCCTCTCTCATTTCTTCTCAGTGTTCAAGATTTCTCTCACACCTACAACAAACTTATCCTTTCTCCTATGCAAGCTTATTTTTCACAAATTGCAACTAGCTCAAGTATAATTATTTTATATGGGCTGCAATTGAATCATACAAGAACGAACCTTAAAAAATTTTACCAAGAAGGAAATACCTTTATCTAATATCAATTGGAGCAAACACAATAAATGAGGTTCATTTAAGGACTACCTTTATCTCTATGTTGCTTAGATAAAATACTCACCCAAAGATACACTTGAACACCTTACTCATACTTGACACACTTAAAAACACTATCTTCATTAAATTCATATTCATAAAAATATAATTGAGTGCACATTCACTCACTCTCACATATTAGCTTGCCTCTATAGGCTTATTCAAACATAAACATTAAGAATAACATGCATACATAGTCTCTCATAGACTGGTTACTATCACACTCTCACACATGCTTATACATGCTTATTACATTAAATGAAGATGAATTAGACTCTCATAAAATTCCTCTTAGAGTAAAACATAATCTTTGCTATGTTTTAGGAGGATTCAAATCCTATAACTCTCTCTATGAGTCACTTCTCACTAACTCAAAACTCCCTTGAGTGATGTAACTCACTTCTCTATCCAATTTAAATCTTATCTGAAATTACCCCTACCTTCTAAAATGTCTCTCCACCTTCCTTGATGCCTTATAAATGCCTAATATTCAATTTTTTTTCATTCTAGGCCGTTACTTTAATTTTACATTACTAACATGTGAATTTTTTTATTGTATGCAAACTGACAGTTATGAAACCATTACCATAGGAAATTGGTAGTTACAAAACCTCTAGGGTGGTTTTACAAGATTTATAAACTATCACCATATGCAAACTGAAGATTTACTCACTATGAAAAACTGCCAACACTCAAAATCCATAACTTTTGCATACAGACTCAGATCCAGATGATTTTTTTTCAAATTGATTTTTTTTCAAGAGGAATCTAAATATGCAATCAGATTTAGGTTTATGGAATTTATAAATACCATTTTTTCCTTTTCCCCACAACCTATTTATTTTATCCCTTCAATGCACGTAATGACATCCCAAATTATATTGATGGTTATGACACTCAAACAACTTGCTCGTAACCATGTAGCTGTCTAAAATTGATCCTTGTCTAGGTAGGAATATTGATATTCTCTTGGATCATCTTCACCATGCCAAAATTGAAAAACACACAAACAAGACTACACAAACACATGCCACTCATTTTTTAGTTGATGCAAGATTTTACAAACCCTTGGATGCTCCTGCATCGACAAGCCACAAGAATATCTATAAATTCTCTTTTCTAGATTTATTTACATGATAAAAATATGAGATTCTATGTGACATATAATAAATAAAATAATATTTTATGTTATTTATTTTTACTTTCCCCCCTGATTTAACTGGTTAGATTGATTCTTCTCTTCTTATATTTACTTCTAAGTTCTAGCTTTTTTGTCTTCAACAGGGTACGAAAGTTATATGATCCCAACAAGAAATGTTTTTTTTTGGAATTCCAAGAACAATCCCTAATGACATCAATACAAAAATATACAACAAATAAATTGACATTTTAATCATGGTTTTCAAATTAAAATTTCTCTCTCTTTCTTTAATTTTGTCTTAATTTTTTCCCCCATAGATGTTGTTCTCTATTATTTGAAAAATAAAAAACATGCAAAAAATCCTCTAATTGAAAAAAGGATGTAATTTCATGTTTGGTCAAGGAATGTCATAAGTTCTTTTGAGGTTTTCAAAATCTTGTATTTTAATACTGTTGTCTCCCAAAAATATAGCTATCATTTTTGGGACAACATTTGAAATATTTTGGTCTTACAGACCAAAATTGTATCTTCCATTTTCAAAAATTTGTCTTAGATATTCAGATTTCTCATTTTCAAAGCTTCTCAAAAAATCTACAGACTTTGCAAGTCAAGTTCCATGGATTTTACATGATTGATTTCTATGGACTTTGTATCTTCAGATTCTACAGGCAGGTTCATTTATACAAGATTCAAAGATTTTTGTAGGCGGTTTCAATCAAAGGAATCGGTTTTCAAACACTTAGTCATTTTCTGGGATTATTTCAATGCCTTGGTTCAAACAAAAGTCTCCATCAGCAAGTTCAACATCTTTGGCAAGAGTTAAGCACTTCATCAAGTTTCAAAGTTCAATCACTTCAATTGGTTCATCGGCTTCTAAACATTTGGCCAAATCAAGGTGGCTTGAACCGTTGAACCATTGAACTACTTTGGTTCAAAGGTTCAATGGGTTCAAGGTTCAATGGCAGGTTCAACCAAAGGAATATTTCAATGGCTCGATTCAACCAAGCAGTTCAATACTTTATTTCACTCAGATTGTTCATTCCCTTTATTTTAGCATCTTTTGGTTCGATCATTTGGTTTGTCAGTCAGTTCAAAGCCTTGTTTGAAACATTGAACCAAAACTTAGTTCAACAAAAAGGTTCAACAACAGGTTCATTCACTTGGTTCAACCATTTGGCTCATTGGATGGTTCATCGGCTTTTGGTTCAAAAGGGCTCAATGTGCTTCATTGAATCGTTGAACTGGTTCAACAGATTGGTTCAATCTTTTGGTTCAACGTCAAAATTCCTGTTGGTTCAAAGGCAAGTACATTATATTTGGTTCAATGCTTAGTTTATCGACTTGTTTTATTCATTGAACCATCGGCTTGAACCATTGGCTTGAACCATTTTGGTTCAAAGCCTTGGTTTAACCGATTGGTTTAACATGAAAGTTCATCCAATGGTTCATCAGCTTTTTGGTTCAAAAGGGCTCAACGCGCTTCATTGAATCGTTGAACCGGTTCAACTAATGGTTCATCGTCCAAGTTTAAAGGGGTGGTTAAACACAAAAGAAGACTTTTCGAAGGACAAGTGCCCTTGCGGAGGGCACTTAATCAAGAAAAGCACCTTTTTGGAAGATCATTTCTTTTAAGTAAATCGAAAGGTAATTTTTTTAGATTTATTTAAGGCAAAACTTGAAGACATTTTCAAATACTTGGTAGAACAAATTTCCATGGACTTTTTATCCACGAGAATTTTCCCCAGACTTTTTGTCCACGGGAATTTTCTGCAGGACAAATGTTTGCGATAATTACTCGTGGAAGACTCAAATAGAAAACACCCAGGGAAAATGTCTGCAGGGAGATTTCAAAGAATAAATCTCGAGGAAATATTTACCCGTGGGGATTGCCAAAGTAAAAGGGGCTGCCGAAGGACCCCGAAGGGTAGGTGCCCTTGCAGGGGACTCTCGATGGCTAAAGTAAAGGGCTTTTTTGACTCGACACAGATCATTACCAAGCAGAAAGCTGAAAGCTAAAAGAGAACCAAGGGGTGACGCCCACAAAGACGTCAAATTCAGCAAAGCTTACTAGCCTTTGGAAGCATATTGACGGGCATGTAAACGTCAATTTTAAAGACAGTGAAATAGCCGTTAATCCTTTGATTTATAGACACGAATACATTTCTAGAATTCAAGACAAAAAACTAGCTAAAAGTGAGGAAAGACAGAACAACAAATGAATTCAAGACCTGATTCAATCAATCTGGAAAGGAAGAATGATGAAAACAAGATCAGACCGACAAGTGGACATTGAAAGCTGTAATCTTTCAATTACACGACTTGTTTATCTACATTGAGAAGATCAAATGGGTAAAATTCCCTAAAGTTCTAGCTTGTCTTCCTAACATTTCCCAATGCATCATGATGTATTACTATTCCCGAGTCCTTCTTGAAGTGGCTATATAAGGGACTTTCTTTCATTATAAAAGGATCTCCTTTTTTGACAATTTAAACGAAACTCTACCCAAATTGAGAGGCATCATTAAGACTTTGTGCTCAGTTTGTTGATCATATTTTGTTAATGGAATAAGAAAACAAGGGACTTTTTCAAACTTTGTGCTGTGAATTCTTTTGTGGTTAAGGAAACTATTCTTATGTTTATTTCCTTGATTTATCTTCTGTTTCATTAATTTAATAAGCAAGATTAGTAAAAATTAGTCAAAAAGGTGTCCTGGAAAATCAACTGTGGAAAGACTTTGTGCCCCCATAGCTACCTTCAGTGTGTTTTCTTTTTCATTGCTATGTAAAGGACTTTGAAAAGACTTTGAGCTTTCATTGCCCTTCGTATATTACTCTTGAGCATTTCAGATAGAGACTTTGTGTTCTATTTTGATTTGCTGGTTACCATACTCCTAGTTACGTTCTACTTTAATTTCTAGGAGTACTCTTGTGGCTGGCTGAATAGTTTTTCCTGAAAGAAGAGGAGAGCTGTCTGTCATTCCCTTGAGTTTTTCCTTTGTTTTGCATACATCATCTATAAAGAAAGAGAGATGTGTTAGGTTGTGGAGCTAAAAGCTTCAACCTTTGCAAACTGAGGAATAATGGTTGCTGAGTTCTACAGGAACCGGCGTCGGCAGCATGACCGACGTCGGCAGGATCCAGTGCAGAAGGAAACCGGCGACGGCAGGAAGTCGGCCGACGTCGGCAGAACCAGACCAGCAGGGACCGACGTCGGTCGCCTGTGTGTTCCCGAAGTGTTCGTTTCACGGACAGTTAGTTAAGTGAACTATGAGTTTGCATGTCAAGACCAGCCAGAGTCTTGGGCTGCGAGGATAATTGTCCAAATTAAGAGTCTTAGTTATTGTTTGAGTTAAGGATCTATTTATAGACCTATTGGCATGTATTGTATAAGGCATGAGATAGAAAGGAAGAGTTCCTTCTAGTTGTAAGATCTATGAGTTGCAGGTTGTTGCAAGCTCATTGGTGATCTACATGTAAGCTTGGTCTTTGAATTGCAGGTTGCAGGTTCATGAGAGATCAGCTTGAAGTGCTATAGAGTGCTTGATGTACCGGCAGGGTTATTACTGACTGGTTGGTGAGGTGAACACCAATTCTGTGTGTGAGTTGGTTGTTGGGACCGTTTTTGTGTAGGAGAGTGTGTGTGAGAAGAATTACTGTACACTTGAGGTGTGGCGAATCTCTGTAAGGTGAAAGAGTGTGGCGGCTCTTTGATGTATTCTTTTCTGTTAGTGTTAATACAAGATAGTGTATTGTCTCTCATATTCTGTGCTATTGGTGAATTCTAGTTACTTGTGTTTCTGGTTATTTCCGCATATTCAATTGCTTATATATTTGGTAATCATACTGTGCTCTATCTGAGGAGCAAGATCCTAACCAGTGGAGTCAGAGCATGTTTGTTGTTCCCTGATTTCCTGACAAGATGGATGTCTGGTCTTATCCTTGAGTATTATTTTCTATTTATTCGTATACATAGCATATCTACAAGGAACCTCCCTTTGATGAGAGGAGAGAGAATTCTCCTTTTGATGTGATAAACTTACACATTAGGATGATTAATCTTCTTGCTTTGGCTGATAAGACCTATTTTGTTTACCAGTACGCTGATAGACAAAATATTCAACCAATAGTTTTTGGAGACTCCACTGGGGATATACCCATTATCCATTTATAGTCTATCCATTCCATTCACTTCCACACCATAGGAAAAGAACGCATAGTTTAAAGCCTCAAGCTTTAACTGAAGCAAAGTCAAATCTTTTCCATTTTTGTTTTACAATATGGCTTATTCAAGGTATACACGAAGCCAAAGGGCTAAAGGTGTCATTGATCCTATGTTCAAACTGATACAACAAAGTGATTTTGATCTATTTCCTTCACCATCTCGTCTCCAACGAACCATGAGCTTCCCTCCTACTAAAGCCAGATCTCCATTACCAGATGAAGTATCTACTTTTGCTGTTGATAAAGTTGTGCCTATAATTACCCCATTGAGATTTATTATCCCTCTTTTTCAATATCCTATAATGGCAGTTCAAGGCCCCTGGGGTAATGCTTTTGGTCCTCTCAATCTTACTCCTCCTCTACCTGAGCTTCCACGCAGTTCTAGGAAGAATTTCCCTAAATTCTACGGTGATGGGAAAGTTCATCCTGATGAACACATTACAACATTTAGTATAGCTTGTGGAGTAATCAGAGTAGAGTTTGAAGATGTAGCAGTCAGACTTTTTGTTAAAACACTACAAGGTCCTGCTGCAGATTGGTTTTACCATTTACAGGCTCGATCTGTGACTGATTGAAATACCTTGAAAGCAAAGTTTGAAGCTAGATTCAAACCTATAAAAGATGCACATATACTTCTAGCTCAACTTACACAAATAAAAAAAGAGTCGCATGAGCCTATGAGAGACTTCATAGCTAAATTTGACAAGTTGAAAAACAAAATTCCTATGATTGCCAGACCTACAGCTGAGAATCTCAAATGCTTTTTCATTAATTCTCAGCTACCTGAAGTCAGTTTCCTCTTGAGACATGCTGGCCGAATAGATCTCGCTGCACCTCAACTTTTGGCCACTAAAGTAGAAGATGATCTCATCTTAGCAAGGAAAATAAGAAGAGATCCCAATGGAAACAGAGCTTCATCATCTTCCAGATTTGCATCTACAAGCACCATAGATCCAATGGTGCAGAAATTAGCAAATGAGATTCTTGCCCTCAAAAAGAAAATGGCTCAAGGAATGTCTTCTACTCCTACATATAAAAGGACATTCCCAAATCAATTATATTATGGCAATGTTGTCAAAAACCAAGGACAACAAAATCGCCTTCCTCCCCCACAAGGAAAACTTGCTCTAGAAGCTCCTCCAGCTAATTCAGCATTGGGATACCTTGAAACAGAATAAGAATTCTCTTATCAGCCTGAATTAAATCAAGAAAATGATGCTGATATCATTGAAGACAATCAATAAGAATTCGCTGGTGACTCCCACATTGGTTTCCTGAATTATCAAGATGAACCCAAAAGCAAAGGAGAAGCTTCAGATGGATCATATGCAGTATTTACCAAGTGTAAGAACCAATCAGTCCAACAGGCTAATAAAAAAGACATAAGAGTAATCACAGCCAGTAGTCACAATTGTCAAGCATGGGACAGCTCTTCCCTTTCAACCAAAAGATCTGGTAATCACTCAAAAGGTAAATACATTTGTTTCACCTTCCCCTTTTACTTATAATTCACAAACTAGCCCACCTCTCATCCCTCTTAAAACTCAAAAAGCTGAAGTACCTTTCTCTGTACCTAGCTCGATTCATCCATTTGATATAATTGATCATGTCAAAAAGACAAAAATACAGATGTCTGAATTTGAATACTTGCAATCCAATCCAGATCAATTGAATAAGATGGTCTAATATGTTAAAAATCAGATTGTCTCTGCAGAACAAATTGATTCTTCAATGAATACGCCTATTCCAAATAATCTAATTATTACTCCTCCAACTGCTTCTAGAAAAATAGAACCCTTTTATGTTTCCCTATTAATCAATGGCCACAAATTGAGTAACTATATAATAGACTCAGGCGCATATGATAATGTCATGCCTGCCAAAGTCGCTAAGTCTCTTGGTCTCACATTGACCAAGACGTTTGGGAGATGTTTCTCCATGGAGAATAAGCAAGTGCCATTGCTGGGGAAAATCAAAGATGCTTAGTTTGCATTCACAGCCTTTCTCGACAAGAGAATTAAAATGACTATATTAGTGGCTGACATCCCAACATCTTATGGCATTTTGCTTGGATAGAATTTTTGTAAGGACGTGGGAGGAGAACTGAACATGGATCTATCTGAGGCAAGGATCTCTGTCCAAGGCATGACAAAAAAATTACTTCCTAAAAAGGAAGCAAAGTATGTAGTTACCAAGACGTCAGCTCCTAAAGCTCAAATCCTCTTTGAATCCGCAGGTATGGGTAATTACTTTTTATATACAGATCATAAAGAAAGACCCTCCATATCTGATGAGGGAAAGTCTGAAGTAAAGCTAGTATCTAATGAGATTTGGACTCTAGAATTTGATGATAGTTATTCCTCTATTGGTTCAGGAGCTGGTATTTCATTAATATCTTCTCAAGGAGATATGTTCCCTTCATCCTATAAGTTACAATTTAGCAACACAAATAATACAACTGAATATGAATCGTTGTTGCTGGGCATGAATGTTGCTCAAGAAAGAGGCGTCAAGTTTCTTCATGCTAAAGGGGATGCCGAATTAGAGGTCTGTCAAGTGAGAAATTCATATCAGACCAAGAATGAGAGGCTACACCATTACCGTAATCTTGTTTGGGACCAAATTGAAAGCTTTGATGCTTTCAACATTTCTTTCATTTCAAGAGAATCAAATGATAGAGCTGATGCACTTGCTATTTGAGAAACTCTTTTAATTCTTAATTCTGATTTTAAAGAAGCCAAATATACCATTGATCTGGTCTATAGGCTGAGGGTTTCTGACAATGCTGATCATTGGCAAATTTTCAATGATGATCATCAGATCATTGCCTTCTTGGAAAAAAAAGACAATTTTGAACAGCTGTATTTTAAAGGCAGCAAATTTTAGAAGTTTGAATTAATTTTTGAATCTAGTTTAGATGTAAATGAAAAGTTTTTATAGCTGAAAGGAAATAAAATTCCTAAAGGCTTGGTTTATCTTGAAAAGCTGTTTGACAAGCATGATAAATTCGTCAAGTGACAACAGACAGATTCGAATCTCTCTCAAGGATTTGACCAAGTGAATCTGACCAACAAAGAAAATCCCAAGATGGTCAATATAGGTAAGTACTGCACTCCTGAAGAAAGATTCAAATTCACTTCTTTGCTCCATGAATACATTGATGTATTGGCATATTCATATGAAGATCTGAAGTCTCTCAGACCTGATGAAATCTGCCATCATATTCCTTTCAAGGTTGATTCAACACCTTACAAGTAGAAATATAGACAATACAATCTAAAAATTTTAGGTATAATTATGTCTGAGATTCAAAAAATGTTAAATGTTAGAATTATTTTTCCAATCCATCATTCTACATAGATTGTGAACATAGTTCTTGTAAGGAAGAAAAATGGCAAAATCTGCATTTGTGTAGATTTTCAAAATCTGAATCAGTCATCTCTGAAAGACAATTACCCTTTGCCAATCATGGACCAAGTGCTTCAAATAGTAATAGGATCAAAAATGTTATCAATGCTGGATGGCTTCTCAGGTTATAACCAAGTTGAAGTTGATGAAGCTGACCAACACAAGACTGCATTCACCACGCCTTGGGGTACATTTGCATACAAAATAATGCCTTTTGGTTTAATAAATGCTGGTGCTACTTTTCAGAGAGCTATGGACATGGCTTTCAAAGATGAAATTAGCAAATTCATAGTTGTATATCTTGATGATTTAACTATCTTTTCAAAGCATCGATCTGATCATGTGCGCCATTTGTAACGAGTGCTAGAGCGCTTTTGGTAGAATGGTATCTCTTTGAATCTTAAGAAGTCTATTTTTGGAGTGACAGAGGGAAAAATCCTTGGACATATTGTGTCCAAAGAAGGCATAAAGATTTACTCAGACAGAGTCAAGTATATTCAAGAGCTGAATTTGCCTGCAAGTAAGAATGCTGTTCACTCTTTCTTCAGAAAAGTGAATTTCTTACGGAGATTCATCCCCAAATTTGTTGAGAAAACAAGACACATTGTAAACATGATGAAAGGAAAGACTACCTTTAGATAGACCAAAGAAGGCAAAGCAGCATTTCAAGATATCAAGATCGCTATTGCTCACACCCCTACCTTGGTCTACCTAGATTACCATAGAGATTTCATTATATACAACTATGCATTTGAGCATACTCTTTCAACGATTCTTGTCCAACAAAACAAAGAAGGTATGGAATTCCCCATCTCTTTCATGAGCTGCCCTCTGAAAACTCATGAAATGAAGTATTCGAATATAGAGAAACATGTCTATGCATTGGTAAAAGTAGTCAAATACTTTTGCTTCTATATTCTGAATTCACATACTACTACCTTAGTTCTTGACAATACAATCAAGTATATATTAACTCAATAAGAGTTTGGCACAAAGAGAGGTAAATGGATTGCAAAGATCCAAGAATTTGATCTGGATATCAAGTCGATAAAGCTGGTCAGAGGTAAAGGCCTTTGCCAATTAATGGCTGACAATAAGCCAAAAGATACACAACATGAAGAAGCTGAGGTTGAAAATGTGCCAACAGTCCTTTTTGTTTCTACTACCAATGAATGATATTCAGATATTTCCTATTTTTTGACTTATGGAGAATGTCCTGCTCATTTGTCTTACAAAGAGAGGAGAACTATCAGATTAAAAGCTGCCAATTTTGTCCTTTGGGACAACGGCATGTACAAAAAAAGCATAGATGGAGTTTTCTTTCACTGTGTAGATAAAGAAAAGCAGACCTAGCTCTTGAAATCTTTCCACAATCTAGCTTGTGGAGGACATTTTTTTACCCCTGTGACTGCTCACAAAATTCTACGAGCCAGGTATTATTGGTCGACTCTTTTCCAAGATGCACATAAGTGGGTGAGGAAATGTGAACTTTGTCAACAATTTATTGGAAAACCCAAGTTGGCTGCCCTGTCTCTCAAGCTAGTAATCATAGAGGAACCTTTCCAGCAGTGGGGACTCAATTTTATTGGGATAATAAATCCATCTTCAAGTGCTGGACATGATTATGTCCTTACAGTGACTAATTATTTCAGTAAGTGGGTAGAAGCAATCCCGACTAAGCATGCTACTTCAGAAGTTGTATGCAACTTCCTGAAAGAGAATATCATTTCTAGATTTAGAGTCCCACTCAAAATTGTTACTGATAATGCATCTTGTTTCACCTCTCAAGAAATTACGCAATTCTATTTTTATTATGGAATTACGCTCTCTCATTTTTTTGATTATTTTCTGCAAGGGAATGGACAAGTTGAGTCCAACAATAAAAATTTGGTAACTATTATCCAGAAACTTGCAGATGATAATCAAAAGATGTGGCATAAAGCATTAGTTGATGCTCTGTGGGCTGACAGGATTATGCCAAAGAGGGCGATTGGTATGTCTCCTTTTCAACTTCTTTACGGGATTAATGTTGAGATACCAATCACCTTAGAGTTACCAACATTGAAATTGGTGAAGGCCATTGAAGATTAGACATATGAGAGCTCTCTTGACAAAAGATTCATGTGCCTGACTCAGCTGGAAGAACAAAGAACCATATTGGTGGACATAATTGCTGTTCATCAAAGTTTGGTAAAGAAATTTTTTTATTAGAAGGCCAGAAATCATGATTTCTAGATTGGAGATAAAGTCTTGCTGTGGGACAAAAGAAGAGAACCAAAGGGGATGCATGGAAAGTTTGACTCCCTTTGGAGAGGCCCATTCATAATTCATCAACACAAGGGTGAAAATAACTTTTTATTGAAATACCAAGATGGCACGCTCTTTTCTTTGCCCCACAATGGGCAGCATCTGAAACACTTTAATTCTTGAAGTATCAAATCTTTGCCTCTGTATATATGTATATTTATATAGTTTAATTTGTATTTTGTTTTATTTGTTTCCATTTTTTGACGCCTTTCATTATTGGGTAGCATGACTCTGAAGCCCAATGGCATACTTGAAGACACTAGAGATTCTAGATTCTACTCCTTTCAAATTCATTTTGTAATTGATGAAAGTTCCCCAATTGGAGCTAGCTATTGTCTCTCAAAAATTAGCTATCATTTTTGGGACAACATTTGAAATATTTTAGTCTTATAGACCAAAATTGTATCTTCCATTTTCAAAACTTTGTCTTAGATATTCAGATTTCTCATTTTCAAAGCTTCTCAGAAAATCTATAGACTTTGCAAGTCAAGTTTTATGGATTTTACATGATTGATTTCTACGGACTTTGTATCTTCAGATTCTACAGGCAGGTTCATTTATACAGATTCAAGGATTTTTGCAGGTGGTTTCAGTCAAAAGAATTAGTTTTCAAACACAGTCATTTTTTGGGATTGTTTCAATGCCTTGGTTCAAATAGAAGTCTCCATCGGCAAACACCAACACCAAGTTCAACATCTTTGGCAAGAGTTAAGCGCTTCATCAAGTTTCAAAGTTCAATCACTTCAATTGGTTCATCAGCTTCCAAACATTTGGCCAAATCAAGGTGGCTTGAACGGTTGAACCATTGAACCACTTTGGTTCAAAGGTTCAATGGGTTCAAGGTTCAATGGGAGGTTCAACCAAAGGAATAGTTCAATGGCTCGGTTCAACCAAGCAGTTCAATGCTTTATTTCACTTAGATGGTTCATTCCCTTTGTTTCAGCATCTTTTGGTTCAATCATTTGGTTCGTCAATCATTTCAAAGCCTTGTTTGAACCATTGAACCAAAACTTGGTTCAACGGAAAGGTTCAACAGTAGGTTCATTCACTTGGTTCAACCATTTGGCTCATTAGATGGTTCATCGGCTTTTGGTTCAAAAGGGCTCAGCGTGCTTTATTGAACCATTGAACTAGTTTAATAGATTGGTTCAATATTTTGGTTCAACATCAAAATTCCTGTTGGTTCAAAGGCAAGTATATTATGTTTAGTTTAATGCTTAGTTTATCAGCTTGTTTTATTCATTGAACCATTGGCTTGAACCATTGGCTTGAACCATTTTGGTTCAAAGCCTTGGTTCAACTGATTGGCTCAATGTCAAAGTTCATCCAACGGTTCATTGGATTTTTGGTTCAAAAGGGATCAGCGCGCTTCATTGAATCATTGAACCGGTTCAACTAATGGTTCATCGTCCAAGTTCAAAGGGGTGGTTCAACACAAAAGAAGACTTTCTGAAGGACAAGTGCCCTTGCAGAGGGCACTTAATCAAGAAAAGCACCTTTTTGGAGGATCATTTCTTTTAAGTAAATCGAAAGGTAATTTTTTCGGATTTGTTTAAGGCAAAACCTGAAGACATTTTCAAATACTTGGTGGAGCAAATTTCTGCAGACTTTTTGTCTATGAGAATTTTCCCCAGACTTTTTATCCGCGGGAATTTTCTGAGGGACAAATGTCCGCGGTAATTACCTGTGAAAGACTCAAATAGAAAACACCTGGGGAAAATGTCCATGGGGAGCTTTCAAAGAATAAATCTTGGGGAAATATTTACCCGCGGGGACTGCCAAAGCAAAAGTGGCTGCCAAAGGACCCTGAAGGGTAGGTGCCCTTGCAGGGGACTCCCAGTGGCCAAAGTAAAGGGCTTTTTCGACTCGACATAGATCATTACCAAGCAGAAAGCTAAAAGCTAAAAGAGAACCAAGGGGTGACACCCACAAAGATGTTAAATTTAGCATAGTCGACTAGCCGTTGGAAGCATATTGACGGGCATGTAAACATCAATTTTAAAGACAGTGAAATAGCCGTTGATCCTTTGATTTATAGACACAAATACATTTCCAGAATTCAAGACAAAAAACTAGCTGAAAGCAAGGAAAGACAGAACAATGAATGAATTCAAGACTTAATTCAATTAATGTGGAAAGGAGGAATGATGAAAACAAGATCAGACTGACAGGTGGACATTGAAAGTTGTAATCTTTCAATTACACGACTTGTTTATCTACATTGAGAAGATCAAATGGGTAAAATGCGCCAAAGTTTCAGCTTGTCTTGCTAACATTTTCCAACGCATTATGATGTATTACTGTTCCTGAGTCCTTCTTAAAGTGGCTATATAAGGGACTTTCTTTCATTGTAAAAGGATCTTCTTTTTTGACAATCTGAATGAAACTCTGCCCAAATTGAGAGGCATCATTGAGACTTTGTGCTCAGTCTGTTGATCATATTCTGTTAATGGAATAAGAAAACAAGGGACTTTTTTAGACTTTGTGCTGTGAATTCTTTTATGGCTATGGAAACTATTCTTATGTTTATTTCCTTGATTTATCTTTTGTTTCATTAATTTAATAAGCAGGATTAGTAAAAATTAGTCAGAAAGGTGTCCTGGAAAATCAATTGTGGAGAGACTTTGTGCCCCCATAGCTACCTTCAGTGTGTTTTCTTTTTCATTGCTGTGTAAAGGACTTTGAGCTTTCATTGCCCTTCATATATTGCTCTTGAGCATTTTAGAAAGAGACTTTGTGTTCTATTTTGATTTGGTGGTTACCATACTCCCAGTTACTTTCTACTTTAATTTCCAGGAGTATTCTTGTGGCTGGCTGAATAGTTTTTCTTGAAAGAAGAGGAGAGCTGTCTGTCATTCCCTTGAGTTTTTCCTTTGTTTTGCATACATCATCTCTGAAGAAAGAGAGATGGATGTCTGGTCCTATCCTTGAGTATTATTTTCTATTTATACTTATACATAGCATATCCACAGGGAACCTCCCCTTGATGAGAGGAGAGAGAAGTCTCCTTCTGATGTGATAAACTTACACATTAGGATGATTAATCTTCTTGCTTTGGCTGATAAGACCTATTTTGTTTACCAGTACGCTGATAGACAACATATTCAACCAAAAAATACCACAATATAAATACCCCATTATGACAGTGATATGAAGTTGATTATATACTTAAAATTTACTTTTAAATATATTTCAAACACCTATGTGGAAAAATATTGCATGTTAGCAACATAAAAAACCATCTATATATACATGTCTTTTACTATAACATTTTATTTTATTCTCACTATAGTGGTAGTCAACTATAAATGCGTCAAAAAACATATAGGAAAAGCCTTGCCACTATTTTATTAGATTTTGGAATTGATTGGTGTATTAACTCTAATTAAGATAAAACGAATTGAATGGTAGAAAATGCTATAAAATAAATTGCAACTAGTATAATGAAAACAAATCACTCAAATTGAAAAAGTATGATCTAATAAAATAAGACTAACTATGAACAACATAAAAGACTTAGGTATTTTATGCATGTAACCTAAATATAACAAATGGTTGGAAATAATCAACTTAGACTTATCTTGCAAGTGCCAAAAGAACTATGATAACAACTACTTAGGGTCATGATTGTTAGAAAGGGGACATGATGGAGTGAAACTATTGTTCTCTAAAAGTTGATTATGTGTTTTACAAAAAATATAAAAAATTAGGGCACGATTAACTACACTTGCTTGAAATATGCATGTATGCAAAAATTTGGTCTTTAGATGCTCGTGAACGACCTATAAATAACTTATTTAAAGTTGAAACCCTAATAGGGATTGTATTATTTGAAAACCTAAAAATAAAAAATGGGGGAGTGTAATGGGTTGATATAACCCCAATCACCCCCACCATTATTTATCGCTACCTATGTATCCAATATCAAGCCCACATAGTTATTCCACTTACAATGCTTTGTGAAATTGTTCTCCTTTTGTTACATGTATGCATATAAAGATGAATTGAATACTTGATAATGATTTTCTTTCACTTAGATAAAATAGGCTCTTATATTGGCTAAGGACTACTTCAAATGATTAAATTTAGATTTGGAAAGAAAAGGGAAGCTTTGCTCAATGTGCAATAATGTAAGTGTTCCTCAATATTGAAATTTCCTAGTGATAAAATATGTGACTTAGATGTGCCTTTTTATTTATAGATATCCTTATTCTACCACCCCAATATCATTATTATTAGTTGTCATCCAATCCAATAATTTGTAGTATTATCACCAAACCCTAATTCTCTCATCATTCTATCACATCCCTAAACCCTAGTTTTATTATCTCAACCCTAATTTTATCATGTTCCATTATAATAACATGATCTTGTCATTAACACATCCCTAGTCAATCTGCTTTACACACATCATCGCCCCCAATGAATTGATCACACTATTCTAATTCTATCATGACCTTACCTAATCCTACTAAAATTACCTATAGGATTAATAAACTATTTAATCATTTAAAGCTAGTTAATTAGTGATAATAATAAAATCCATGCAAAATATAAAACTAAAGGAAAATCAATTAAATCAAATCATCAAATCTCAAATCAAGTTATCAAATCCCCAAAATCTAAGACAAAAAACAAATAAATCTATCCCAATCCCCATAAAAGCAAATCCATACCTTCTCAACTTCCATCACTCAATAAGCCAACCCCATCATTGAATAAGGATGCTGAATCAATCTTAACCCTCCATTTCAGATCAAAGATAACCATCCATTTACCCCTTTAAAAATATATAAATTAAACCCCTCTCCATCATTTTGGAGAAAATTTAATAGCTTGATAATGACATTATGAGAACAAGCCATTAACATCATCCTAACATCTCATCATTGATCTAAGGGGCATGTTGCCAAAATTCTTGTATGGGTCCACATGAACTTCCATAGTCTTCATCAAACAAGAGAAAATCTACACAATAAGGTGGTCTTCATGATAAGTGGAGTTATATTTCTCTCCTTTCTAGCTCTATCAAAGGTATTACGTTTTATTAGAGTGGGGATTTAACATTATTTTAAGTTTATATTTGCATTGGTTCTATTTTTGCATGTGTACATTCCTGTCATGCCCAATGGGACAAACCCCATTATATTTTTCTTTTGTTATTTTCAAGGAGGTGTCTTCTTTTCTAGTCATACTTTAGAGTTTTATTAGGGTCAAATTTGATATATATTTTTTTAATTTTAGGCTCAAAATACCATTTTATAGACCTAAATGTCTATGCTCTATGTAACGACATTGTTATCCTCAGGAATGACATCTGCATAGATTCTTTAGCATATGTGTTTGTCATATTAGTTCCATCCTATTTTGATTCTTTAGGGTCTATGCCTTATGTTTCAACATATGTACACTATGTTTCAACATCTATGTCCTTTGTGTTTTGACATTTACACCCTATAGTTAGGCTTATTTGACCTAATATTTGATGTCTATGCCCTATAGTTTAAATTTTGTGTCCTTTATCATCCAATGTCTATGCCCTATAGTTTGATGTTTGAACCTTATGTTTTGACATATGTGCCTTATAATTTGACATCTGTGTCCTCTATCCTTTAGCAAATGTGACCTATAGTTTAGTGTTTGTGCAGTGTTTCGATGTCTACATCCTCTATCCCTTCGAGTCTGCACCCTAATCTTTAGTGTCTTCACCCTTTAGCTTGAGGTCTGCACACTGTGTTTCTACATCTACATCTTTTGGTTTTTTAACATGTAGGTACATATGTGGGACAAGATTAAAACCAATCAAACTAGCAATGCTTATCTTACAGGTTCAACTAGTGAAGACTTAAAATCAAACTAATCTCTTGTTTAATCATTTAATATTAATCAAAGAATATTTTTGTATCTTCTTTTTCAAGTTTTACCTATGTGTGTTCAACTTATGACCATGTATTCTCTTTCCTCATGCTGTAAGGTGACCTCAGAAACCATAAATGGTATAGGTCATTGGTATACCCTAAGGATGGCTACATATGCTCTTTTCTCACACTACAGTGTGACCTTAGAAACTAAAAACATTTCACACATTTTGATTTTTATTTTCTAGGGTTTGGAGACTTGGATTTCATCACCAAATGTTAAGATAATGTTTGTGTTCCAACATAATCTAAATATTCAAGGAGGAGTTGTCATTATTCGCTAGTGATGACCTATTTTAATGGCACTATGAAGTGAGTTGGTTTCATCCACCAATACCCAGGCTCTAGATAACACCCTTGCCTTACAGAATTGGGCCTCATTATACTTCAATGTATATATAAGACCCCCAAGTCATCTAGTCAAACCTAGCATAGGAGACATTTAGACACAAATGAATAGTAGTGTTGAGAACACAACATTCCCCAAGATCACCCATAATGTACCTTTCAAGGTATTATCTGTGGGTGCTATTTGGTTGTAATCCCACTTGACTAGCATAGGTGTTTTGTGTGCATCATTGTTTGTTCCCCATTTTGTGATAAACTCAAGCAAACCTATGGCATCCAAAAAGAGACTTCAAACAAGACAAAATCCAAACCCAAATATGGAAAATCCTTTTAGTCATAATCTGTTCCATTTTGACCAAGAACACTTTCATGATGATGATATTGTTAAATTTACTAATCAAAGAAAATATAAAGATGAATGCAATGATTTTTTTAAAACTGATCAAAGTAGATCCCAAATTGACCAATATCTATACAAGAATAAGGATGACCTCTTACAACTAGTTGAAATAAGAGCCTGAATTCCTATAGATTACAATACCAAGAACCTAAGACATATCTTTAGTAAACAATACCACACCATTTTAAAGACTATTCAAGGTAATATCAACAACCCTGCCAATCAAAACATCACACCCACTATCTACAATCCTAATCCTAATGTACCCCACAACAAAGGGAAATACACTCTAGTAAACCAACTCAAACAAGATCAAAATCAAGTTGTGTTTGACCACACCCAATAACTTACTCTATAATTGATGAACTTAGCCTCTCATATTAGTCCTAAAATATCCAAACCTTCATTATGAAACCAAAAATCCAATAAATAACAATCAAACACCAATTAGGCCCATGAGCCATCCTTTATCCAACCACCGTCAACACCACTTGTAGGTACATAATTTTCCCAAGAGTGACAAGTTATTAAGGTTTCCTTCTAATGCCTACAAACAAACAATCAAAGCATGAAACATAAATTTTAAGAGTTGTGTCCTTATCCCTTTGACCAATATATTCCTGGAGTACCTTTTTTCACATATTTCAATCCACACAAATTTCAAAAATACAAGGGAAATCATGATCCCATGGAACACATGAAATAATTTTTTATGTCTTTTTAAGAGGTCATGTATAGTAACATTTATGTAATTTGATTATTCCCATAGAGCCTAAGTGGCCAGGCCTTGAAATTATTCTTGAATCTTCCTAAAGGATATATAACCAATTTTGTGAATCTATCTTAAAGGTTCATCAAACATTTAACATATAATGTTGAGCATGAACTCACTATGATGGGCTTGTGTAAAGCAAAACAAAATAATGGTGAGAGATTCTCTTCATTCTTGCAATGGTGGAGGAGCTTGATAAGCAAGTTCCCTTGGTTAGCATCTTTAGTACCAACCTTAACCAAGGAATGTCTTTCCATATACAAGTCCATTGTGCCACTACATTTGTTGATATTATTGAAAATGGAGTTTAAATTAAGAAGACTCCCATCACCAAAGGCCTAGAAAAATATTCTTTAGGGATCAATAAAATCAAACATAAATAAAACATCGTAAATTCTTTAATAAGGACAAGAATGTTGTTTATGATGGACTAACTGAATCAAAGCATATTCATGCAATTCAAAACACTTCTAGTGTTACCATTCCTTGGGGCCAACCCAAGTAGGATATCAAATAAAGACAATATACTTCTTTAGGAGAATCATTCAAACCCATATTTTAGAAGTTGGTCTCTACCAATATGATCATGTTTCCGTAAACCAAATGCTTCCATGAGAATAAACCAAAATCCACTTGCTACAAAGAAGATGCATATTATGGGTTATACAAAATTAAGGGTCACTCCACAAATCAGTGGATGAAGTTAGATAACTACATCTAAGATTTGGTCAATAATGGAGGTAGCAAGCTTGAAGGCAATGCATGAAATTCTAATAACTAGTAATTAGGGATATAAAAAGATACCTTTCCAAAGCATGATTTGACGCCTCCACAATGAAATCAAGGTCAAAATAACTATATAAATCATGTTAATTTTCACAAAGCCTCACATTTTTATGATTTTATCATTTATCACATTGAACATATAGACCATCTTGTTGCCACCATAAAGGTCAAAGCCCTAGATTGTGTAGTCACAATTAGGCACAATAAAATCATTGTCCGAAGACCTCTTCTACCTACCTTTGAAGGAAAGTACAACCTCATTGAATAGCATGAGAAGAATCTTGATCAGATATATATCATAAACCTTATAAAAATATTTATTATTCATATATACATCTTGTACCAAACCTTTCAAGAGTCTAGAGTCCCCAATGACATCGACCCATCCCAGTTCCATGCACTTGTTATACACTTGTCCTCAAGTCACCAACTCACCTTTGATGAATGTAACATATCACCTATCAACCCATCACACAACATTCATACATTAAAGCCTTCATCACTAAGTACAAGGTAAAGAGGGAATTTATAGATAATGGATCAGGTTTAAATATTTTCACACTAAAATTAATCAAACATCTAGGTTACTCTAAAACAAAATTAGACCCAAATAGCATCATTATCAAGGCATATGATAATTATTAGCAGGAATCAAGTGGCACTATACATATCCCTATCATGGTAGGGCCTGTCACACACCAAAAGCTATTCCATGTCATCAATATTGACCTCCCATATAATAACCTCCTCAATTGACCATGAATTCATGCTATGTAAGTTATCCCATCCACCTTCCATTAGTGCATCAAAATTGCACATTCAGGTATGTAAGTAACCATCCCTAGTGATCTTCAACCCTTAAAATATTATAAACTGATGGAGAGGTGATATCATAAATCCAAACATTATGCCATCATTGAAGATGCTCTTAAATGAATGGACTAATGCACTAAATTTTTTTAAATCCTCCACCCTACATCCATCTTGATGATATCCCATCCACATCCAAAAAACCACCTCCCACATCCCACTTTGAGATTATTGAAAAAGGTTGTGGGGAAAATGAATTTCAAAATGCCTTCCATGTGGATAAACACCCTCCTTCTCCTAGAAGCCGTGATAAGCCCACTATGAATAGGAAGACTAATCTAGTATCCTATTAGTTTGGCATAGCCTCATTCATCAAACTCACTATTTTTATAGATGAGAAAATTAAAGGCTTCAATAACTTCTAGTTGTATAGTGATAACTTAGCATAATGTTTTCAAAGAAAGGGGTACCCTATACCAAACCACATGTGTGAAATCATGAACTATAAAGGAAGAGGACTTGGTCCTCATGAGCAAGGAATCATAGAACCTATAAAGGTGTGCACAAATTGGGAGTATTATGGTGATGGTTACAAACTCTTTGGTGATGATTTATTTGTTGATGTTATTGAAAATTATACAATATCCAAAGAATCTTTTTTCAACATAGAAATAAATTATTTTCCTAGTCTCTACTAGAATCTTGCTTCAACCAAAATTTTCAATGACACTGCCATCCTTACTATTCACCTTGACCTTGAATACCTTGAACTTATCAATTGAGACCAAAAAGATCACCTATCATTGTACTTCATTTAAAATGATGAATTTATTGGGAAATTCATGGGTCTTTAGGATGACATCACACCTAAGGATCATAAAAATGTATTCAATATTGAATTGAACACATTACCATACTTTGGGGAACAAGAAGAGTTGCTTACTAATATATATATATATATATATATATATATATATATATATATATATATATATGTATATATCAATGTCCCCTAGTGGAAACCTATTCGAGATGCTATCGGACAATAAAAATCAAAATCAAGAAAATAAATGTGTATATTAGTGAAAACATTTCTAAGGTGCCAAAAAATGAGGAACTCAATGTTTTCCCTAAGTCATCACAACTACAAAAATATTATTGATTACCTTTTAAAGACACTATCATAGTAAAAGAAAAATTTAAGATCATTGAAATGGGAGCTACTCTCAACTCATCTAAATAGGAAACCTTTGTTAAACTCTCAATGGAATTTTAGAATGTCTTTACATGGTCATATATTTCTATACCTGAACTAGATCCACCCCTTATTGGGCACTAGGATGAGTCTAATGGGGATGTAATAGACACAAACCTTAATCTTCCACCTACATTGACATGGTTAGAGGATGACTCTACATTGCTTATTGAGGATACCATTGATGTTAACATTGGTATAAAAGATAATTACAAAATCATCAAACTAGGGCCTAATTTCAATCCTAAGGAATAAAATATTCTAATCACTCTTCTAAAAGATTTTATAGACATATTCACTTGGTCATATGATAATATGCCTATATGGGACCCATCAATTATGGTGCACCATCCCATTGTACATGTGGATGCTAAACATGTTAAGCAAAAAATCATGAAAATACATCCTAAGGTGGATTTTATTATCAAATAAGAACTCTAAAACCTCTTGGATCTTGGGTTCATTTGACAAATTGATTACTTTTAGTGGATATTCAACATTGTGCATGTTAGTAAAAAACCAACAGGGATAAGAGTTTCTAAAAATTTATAAGATATCAACAAAGCCTATCTAAAATATGATTTACCTTTACCCAATATTGATATTATCATTGAATCAATAGTTGGTCACATAATGCTATATCTCATGGATGTTTTCTCAGACTATAACCAAATCATAATTGTATAAGAGGATCAACATAATAATTTTCACTACACCTTTGGGAACCTTTTATTATCAATTCATGCCTTTTAGCTTGAAAAATGTAGGTGTAACCTACCAAAAATCCATGACTATTATCTTCCATGACATGATGCATGACATAGTCGAAGAATACATGGATGGTATATTGGGTAAATCCAAAACTAGAGCAAAACATCCAATTATTTTGTGTAGGATATTTAAGAGACTAAGGTAATACAAGGTGCATATCAATCTTAAAAAGTGCATCTTCGATGTTACATTAGGATTTATTTTGGGATTCACCATCTGCAAAAGAGGTATTGAAGTCAACACAATGAAATTCAAGGCCATCATAGAGATTCCTCCTCCTCATAACCTTAAACAATTGTATAATATATAAGGCAAAATTTGAGCTATCAAATGGTTTATATCATAGATGGTAGATAAGTATCAACTAGTTACACATTTACTAAAAAATGACACAATATTACATTAATACTGAGAATTTTAATATGCCTTTAAAAAAATTAAGAAATATTTTGCTAATCTGCCAATGCCAGTTCTACTTACTCCTGGAGAATCATTGTGTTGGGTGAATATTTTGTCACCAACTAACTAATGGGAAAAATAGGTTACTTCAACCACAACATAGAGAGATTGGTCGGCCAGATGTGCAAGTTTACCACATCAAAAGGGGACAAATCTCTCCTCTCATCAAGGGGAGGTTCCTTGTAACTATGAGGAGCTATATACTATATATATATATGCAGAAAATAACACTCAGGGGTAGGACAACACCATCCATCTCTCTTTTTTTAGAGATGATGTTCACAAACAAAGAAGAAATCTAGGTGAAAACACTGAAGGCACTTCTCTTCTTTCAGAAGTGGTCTTGCAACAAACATGAGTTCTTTCTGAGAGGTGACAAGTAACTGTAACTAGAATAGGGTGCAGTAACTAGTAGAATGAGGTGTAGCACAAAGTCTCCATATCAACTACCAAAGAGTGAAATGCGAAGGGAAATGAGGGTACAAAGTCATCCCAAGGCCCTTTACATAGAAAGAAATTAAAACATACACACACAAAAGACAATTGTGGCAACACAAAGTCTCTCCATAATTGGCTTTAGGACACCTTCCTAATTACTTACACTAGTCCTACTTATTTCATTAAAATGGACAAGAATGCATTCAAAAAATAGACATAAGAACAATCTTCTAAAAGACACAAGCTATAACAGCACAAAGTCTAAAAGTAACCTGCTTTCTCATTCAAATAAAGAAATATGATTAATAATCTGAGCTCAAAGTCTTAGTATTTGCCTTTCAATTTTGGTAGAGTTTCGATTCTATAACCAAAAAGATCTCCCCTGCATAAAATGGGAGAATAAAATATATAACAGCCAAGAAATTCTTGGTGCTTTATTTCATGGAATGGCCCATGCCACATTCAATTCCTTGAATGCATTTTTAGTTCAGTCAAAGAGGCCATGCTGGAACAGGCCGTCTGCCTTAACTGTGGCATGTCAATTCATCTCAAATATCTTCTCCTTAGAATGGGTTGTCTGGTCTTTCTCCAAATATGTACATGACTATCCCCTCACTTTTATTCCAAAGGAGAAAAATAGGCCACGTCTTTTAATGCTTGCAAGCTCAGATGTCTACTTGGTGGACTGTTCCACCTACTGGAAATAACTCTTACATAGATATTTCTAGTCTTTCCCTCTTTCCTATTGAAATTTGAGCTCTTAGGCTATCTTTTCCCTTTTTGATGGCTCTTTTGGCTCCCTCTTCATTTGGTCACTGAGTTTGTTTTTAGGTTTTGTGCCATATTTGAAAATCAATAGATATTTCATTACCCTAAATTTGACGTCTGTGGGGACGTCATTGGTTCACTAGTTCAATGGTTCAGGTGGCTTTCTCAGCTCCTTGGTTCCATCACTTTCCTTGCTCAGAGCTTCTTTGAACTTTTGAACACGTTGAACTCGTTGAACCATTTTGGTTCAAGGTTCAACGGTTCATCCTCTTTCTTAGAAGCCTTTGTTTTCTCAAAGTCTCTCGAGCTTTGAAATTCCTTCAGCTTTATGTATTTGGAACACCCCAAAGGGAAGGTGTCCCTTTGGGCTTTGAGAAAGGTCCGTTTCCTAGTCGTTGGGAGCCCCCCGCAATGGTACTTGCCCTTCGGGGTCCTTCGAGTGGCCTTTTTCTTCAAATTCTATGGAGTCCGTAGAACCAAGCCTGCAGAGTCTGTAGAAACAAGCCTATAGATTTCATAGAAAATAGACCTGCAAAGTCCATATAAATAAGCCTATAGAGTACATAGAAACTATCCTACAGAGTCTATAGAAACAAGCCTACAAAGTATATAAAAACCAACCTATAAAGTCCATAGAAACTAGCCTATAGAGTTCGTAGAAACCATCTTGTGGAGTCTATAAAAACTAGCCTACAGAGTCCATAGAAACCAGCCTACAGGCCTTTGATCATTCTTCCTGCTTTGTGTCTTTGGAACCCCCTTGAAGGGAACATGTCCCTTTGGGATTTGGGAAAGGTCCATTTTTTGGTCGCTGAGAGCCCCTTGCAAGGGTACCTACCCTTCAGGGTCCTTTGGGCAGCCTTCTTCTTCAAATCCTTCAGATAAAATGTTCAAAGGAATTCCTTCAAACATTTTGTCTAAAGGATTTCTTTCCTTTTCCTTAGTCACTTCCCATCGGGCCTTTGATCATTCCTTCAGACAAAATGTCTAAAGGAATTCCTTCAGACATTTTGTTTGAAGGATTTCCCTTATAAAATTCACCACAAAAAATCTTTTCAAAAGATATCTTTTTGTTCCCTTTTATTCACTACCCTCCACAAGGGCATTTGACCTTTAGGCTTTGGGGGACTCCTTTGAACCATTTGATTGAATTGACTTTGGCTTAATAGTTCAACGGTTCAATACTGTGTTTCGCTCATTCAATTGACTACTTGAACCAACTGCTTTGAACTAACTAATTAGAATAAATCTTTGAACTTTGATTAAACTCATTGAACCTTGAACCTTTGAACCATTTTGGTTCAAGGTTCAACGGTTCAACGGGTTCAATCTTTCTTCTTTTTTTCTAAGTCTTTTGAAGCCGTTGAACTTGCTAAAGCGGTTGAACTTTGAACTTTTACCGATGTGCTTAACTCTTTAAGCTTGCCAATATCATTGAACCTTTAAACCCAATGAACCTTTGAACCATTTTGGAGGTGGGGTTCAATGGTTCAATCCTTTGTTTGAAGCTTGTCGATGGACCTTTTGGTTGAACCTCTGCATTGAACCTACCTTGAAATTGCCTAAGTGTTGGGAAGTTGTTTCTTTGAGAGAGCTCGCTTGTTGAAGTCGTTGAACTTGTTGAAATTGTTAGTCCTTTAGTTGAAAAAGCTTGAATAATGAAGAATTTTAATATTTAGAACAATTTTTGAGAAGGAAAGAGAGAATTTTGGCCTGTAAGACCAAAATAGTTCATATTTTGTCCCAAAAATGAGTGACAAATTTTGGAAACAACAATTGGCTCCAATTGGGGAACTTCTTTCAGTTGAAATTTTGAAAAGCTGAGGGGAGTAGAAACCAGAATCTCTAGTGCCTTTAAGTATGCCATTGGGCTATGGAGTCATGCTACCCAAAAAGAAAAGCACAAAAAAAAATGAAAATGAAAAGCACAAAATAGAACTAAAGACTATACAAATATACATATGTACAGATGATCTTATCTGATACTTCAAGAATTGAAGTGCTTTAGATGCTACTCATTGTGAGGTAGAGAAAAGGGCGTGCCATCTTGATACTTCAATAGGAAACTATTTTTACCATTGAGCTGATGGATAGTAAATGTGACTCTCCATAGGGAATCAAATTTTCCATGCATTCCCTTTTGTTCTCTTCTCTTGTCCCATAACAAAACTTGATCTCTAATCTAGAAATAATGGGTTTTTGTTTTCTAGTCGAAGAGCTTCTTCACCAGACTTTGATGCGTAGCAATTCGGTCAACAACTATAGTTCGCTACTCATCCAACTTAGTTAAACACATGATCCTCTTGTTGATAGAGCTTTCATATGTCTGATCTTTGATTGCCCTTGCCAATTTTAGTGTTGGCAATTCCAGGGTGATTGGTATCTCTGCATTGAGTCCATAAAAAAGTTGGAAAGGTGACATACCTATTGCTCTCTTGGGTGTAATTCTATCTACCCATAAAGCATCAACCAATGCTTTATGCGAGGTTTGTTGGTTGTCATCCACCAGCTTCCTGATGATGGTCACCAAATTCTTGTTGCTTGATTTAGCTTGGCCATTCCCTTATAGGAAATAATCAGAGGAGTGGGAGAGGGTAATCCCATAGTAAAAATAGAACTGAGTAATCTCATGGGAAGAGAAACAGGCTGCATTATCTATGACAATCTTGGTTGGGACCCCAAACTTAGAAATGATATTTTTCTTGAGGAAATCACATACCACTTCTGAAGTAGCATGCTTGGTTGGAATTGCTTCCACCTATTTGGTGAAGTAATCTATGGCTGTGAGGACATAATCATGTCTAATGATTGAAGATGGGTTTACAACACCAATGAAATTGATTCCCCATTGCTGAAATGGCTCTTCTATTACCACTAGCTTGAGAGGTAGAGCAACTAATTTGGGTCTTCCAATGAATTTTTGGTGTAGTTCACATCTTCGTACCCATTTTTATGCATCCTAAAATAGAGTAGGTCAGTAATACCTAGCTTGCAGAATCTTATGGGTAGTTATAGGAGCAGACAAATGTCCTCCATAGGCTAGATTATGGAAGGACTTCAAAAGCTGGTTCTGCTGTTCTTTATCCATGCAATGAAGGAACACTCCATCAAAGCTCCTCTTATATAGGCCGTTGTCCCATAGGACAAAATTGGTAGCTTTCAATTTAACAGTCCTCCTTTCTTTACGAGGCAGGTGAGTAGGACATTCACCATAGGTAAGGAAATGAGCAATATTAGAATACCACTCATTCGTGATGGAGACAAAGAGGACTGTTGGCGTGTCTTTCACTTCTGTTTCTTCATGCCATGTTGCTTTAGGTCTGTTGTCAGTAATCAATTGGCAGAGGCCCCTTCTTCATACAAGCTTTGTTGGTTTGATAATGAGATGAAACTCTTAGATTTTACCAATCCAATTGCCCCTTTTGGTTCTAAACTCCTGCTGAGTTAATATGGATTTAACTGTGATATCAGGAACTAGGGTAGTAACTTGTGAATTCAAGATGTAAAAATAGAAGTGCTTTATTACCTTTACCACTGCATAAGCATGCTTATCCATGTTTGAATACTTCATTTCATGAGCTTTAAGAGGACAACTTATGAAAGATATGGGAGATTCCACACCTTCTTTGTTCTTTTAAACTAGAATTATTGAAAGTGTGTGCTCAGAAACATAACTGTATATGGTGAAATTCTTGGTATAATCTAGACAAACTAGAATTGGGGTGTGGGCAATAGCTGTCTTGATGTTCCAGAATGCCAATTTGCCTTCTTAAGTCTAGTTGAAGGTGGCCTTTCCCTTCATCATGTTTACAATATGGTGAGTCTTCTCTATCAACTCGAGGATGAACCTTCATAAAAAAATCACTTTTTTGAAGAAAGAGTGAACTGTAGTCTTACTTGTGGGTAGGGTAAGCTCCTGGATGGATTTGACTCTTTTTGAGTCAATCTTTATGCCTTCTCAGGATACAATGTGTCTGAGAAGTTTCCCTTATGTTACTCTAAAAATAAACTTTTTGGGATTTAGAGAAAGGCCATTCTGGTGACATCATTCCAACACTTGTTACAAATAGTGCACATGATCAGGATGATGCTTGGAAAAGACTGATAAATTATCAAGGTACACCACAATGAACTTACCCATTTCATCTTTGAAAGCAAGGTCCATTGCTCTTTGAAAAGTGGCACTGGAATTTATCATGCCAAATGGCATTCTTTGATATGTAAAGGTGCCCCAAAGCATGGTGAAGGTAGTCTTGTGCTAGTCTGCTTCACCGACTTCTACTTGATTGTACCCTAAGAAGCCGTCTAGCATTGATAACATCTCTAAACCAGTCACTGTCTGAAGAACTTGGTCCATGATGGGTAGAGGATAGTTATCCTTTAAGGATGATTGATTCAAATTTTTGAAGTCTACATACAGGCAAATTTTGCCATTCTTTTTCTTCATAGGTACTATGTTGGCAATCTATGTGGAATGATGGATTGGGAAAATTATTCTAGCATTCAATATTTTTTGTATTTCAGATAGAATATTACCTAATATCTTTGGATTGTACTACCTATATTTTTGCTTGTAAGGTACTGAATCACCCTTGAGAGGAATTTCATGGCAAATTTCATCAGGCCTTCTCTTCATGAGTGCAGTACTTCTCAATGTTCACCATCTTGGGATTTTTCTTGGTACCCAAATTTATTTGATCAAACTCTTGAGAGGAGCTTGAATCCATTTTATTGCTGTTTGATGAACCTATCGTGCTTGTCAAATAGCTTCTCAAGGGAAACCAAGCCTTTTGGGATTTTATTCCCTTTCAACTGTAGGAATTCTTCACCTACGTCTGAACTTGATTCAGGGTTTGGTTTAATCTTTTGGGGCTCACTGCCTTCGAAGTGAAGCTGTTTAAAGCTATCTTTTTATTCCAGGAAGGCAATGATTTGGTTATCACCATTTAATACTTACCAATGATTGGCATTATCAAGCACACTTGGTTGAAAGACCAATTCGATAGTGTACTTGTCTCCTTTAAAATTCAAGTGAAGAATCAAAAGTGTTGTATAAATAGTTAATGCATCAACTCAATCTTTGAATTCCCTGGGCACTTTAGAGATACTAAAAGCAACAAAGCTTTCAATTTGATCCCAAACTAGATTACGGTTATGGTGCAATCTCTCATTTTTTGTTTGGTACAGGTTCCTCACCTGACAAACCACCAGCTCAACATCTCCTTTGGCATGAAGGAGCTTGACACCCTTGTCTTGAGCGACCTTTAATATAAGCAGTAGCGATTCATATTCAATAGTATTATTGGTATTGCTAAACTATAATTTGTATGAATAAGGAAAAATATCTCTTTGAGGAGATATCAACACAATTCCATCTCTTGAACTGGTAGAGGAATAACTACCATTGAATTCTAGTATCCATACATCATCAGAAGCTGACCTTACCTTATATTTTTCTTCATTTGGAGGGGAGGATTATTCTGCACTTGCACTGCATCCTATTAACTCTTCTGTTATTTTGCTTGAATTGATTTTTAGATTGTCATTTTCAAAACTTTCATCAGATGCCACATGAACCTCCTCTATGGATAGGAAGTAATTACCCATGCCTGAAGACTCAAACATAATTTGAGCTTCAGGCACTGATGTTTTAGTGACAATGTATTTTGCTTCCTTCTCAGGAAACAATCTCTGCATGATGCCTTTGACAGGTATTCTCACCTCGGATAGGTCCATGCTTAACTTGCCACCAACATCCTTACAAAAATTTTGCCCAAGAAGGATGACGTATGAGGCTGGGACGTCGGCTACCAAAACTGTCATCTTGATTCTCTTATCTAGAAATGCTGCAAATGCAAATTGGGCATCCTTGATTTGTCCCAGTAGTGGAACTTATTTGTTCTCCATAGAGAAACATCTCCCAAATGTCTTGGTTAGTGTGAGACCAAGATATTTTGCCACTTTGGTAGGCATGACATTGTTAGATGCACCTGAGTCTATGATGCAATTGTTTAATTGGTGTCCATTTATCAACAGAGAGACATAAAATGGTTCAGTCCTTTTGAGAGCAGTAAGAGGAGCAATGTGAGGTTATTCTAGGTGGACGTGAGAGTCACCTTTAAAACAACTAGTCTTGCAGGGATAGTTTTATTCCTCACACATTCTACTAATTTATCCAACTGCTTAGGGTTGAATTGTAGGAATTCAAATTAAGACATTTGAATTTTAGTTTTATTGACATGGTCGACTATGTCAAACGTCTGAAATGAATTATGAACATGGGAAGGGAGTTCATCCTTCTATTTTTTAGGAGGGGGAGGACTGATCTAAGAAATTAAAGTTGAAGGTGCAGAAACATTTGGGGTACTTACTTTTTTAGCGATCACTGGGTCCTTTGCTTGAAAAGTCAAAGTGGTTCCTCATTTGGCAATTGAAATTGTAGGTTGAGGTCACTCCTCTATTTTTTCTTTATCAGCTTGCTGGCCTCACTGGTTCTTGGACCAGGTGAATACAACATATGATCCATCAACTACTTTACCTTCACTTTTGGGTTTAACCTAGTAATTTAGGAAACCAATGTTGGAGTCACCAGCTAATTCTTCTTCTCCCTCTATGAAGATATTAGCATCATCTTCTGGGTTCAACTCAAGCTAGAAGGAGAAATCAGCTTCTATTTCAAGATATCTGACTGCTGAGTTGGTAGGTGCTGTTTCAACAGCCAGTTTCCCCTATGGGGGAGGAAGATGATTTGACTGCCCTTAATTCCTGGCAACATTACCTTGGTATGACTGATTGGGGATTGTCCTCTTTGGTATATCTCTGTATGAAGGAGTAGATGACATCCCTTGCACCATTTGCTTTTTAAGAGCAAGAAACTCATTTGCCAGCTTCTGCACCATTGGATCAGTGGTTCCTATAGATGGATATTCAGAATATGAAGAAGATTTATCTCTGTTAAGATCTCTCCTTATCTTTCCTACAAAGATAAGGTCATGTTCCACCTCAGTGGCTGAATCTTGAGCAACAACAAGGTTTTTGTGGCCAACACGTCTTAGCAAAAAACTCACTTCAGGCAGCTATGAGTTGATGAAGAAACATTTAAGGTTCTCATGTGTTAGATGAGCAATTGTAGGAATCCTATTCCTCAGCTTGTCAAATTTGGCAATGAAGTCCCTTATAGGTTCATGAGGTTCCTTCTTCATTTGTGTGAGCTGGGCCAACAGGGCATGTGCATATTTTTTAGGCTTAAACCTTGCTTTAAACTTAGCTTTGAGAGTGTTCTAGTCAGTCACAGTCTGGGCCTGCAAATGATAGAATTAGTCTGCAGTAGCACCTTGCAATGTTTCCACAAATAGCCTGACTGCTACATCCTCATACTCCCCACCTATCACACCGCAGGTTATGCTGAAAGCTAAAATGTGTTCATCAAGATGAACTCTCCCATTAACAAAGAATTTGGTTAAATTATTCCTTGAATTACATGGTAGCTCATGTAGAGGTGGAGTTAAATTGAGTAGGGCAAAAGAGTTACCTTAGGGGCCTTAAACCGCCATTATTTGATTATGGAAAGTGGGGATAACAAATTTGGGTGGAGTATGTTTAGGCAAAGCTCTGTTAACAACAAAAAAAGAAGCTCTGCCTTGTAGTGGTGACCTGGTATTGGTAGGAGGAAGAATCCTAGTTCATTGAACTTGAAGTTGTGGAGGAAATAAATCAAAATTGTCCTGCTAAACCAACTCAAAAATAGGGTTAACAACACCTTGCGCTCTCTGACTTCTTGTATAGCATGGAGTTGCTAGATTGTAAAATAAAAAAAGAAAAGAACTAGCCCTACTTCAGCTTGTAGCTTGAGGCTTCAAACTGCTTGTTCTTACCTAGTGGAGTCACCAAAAAACTATTGGGTGAATATTTTATCACCAGCTAGTTGATGACCAAAATAGGTTACTTCAACCACAACATAGGGAGATTGGTCAGCTAAATGTGCAGGTTTACCACATCAAAAGGGGACAAATCTCTCCTCTCATCAAGGGGAGGTTCTCTGTAACTATGAGGAGCTATATACTATATATATATATGTAGAAAATAACACTCAGGGGTAGGACAACACCATCCATCTCTCTTTTTTTAGAGATGATGTTCATAAACAAAGAAGAAATCTAGGTGAAAACACTAAAGGCACTTCTCTTCTTTCAGAAGTGGTCTTGCAACAAACAACAGGAGTTCTTTCTGAGAGGTGACAAGTAATCGTAACCAGAATAGGGTGTAGTAACCAACAGAATAACGTGTAGCACAAAGTCTCCACCTCAACTGCCAAAGAGTGAAATATGAAGGGCAATGAGGGCACAAAGTCATCCCAAGGCCCTTTACACAGAAATAAATTAAAACATACACACACAAAAGACAATTGTGGTAGCACAAAGTCTCTCCATAGTTGGCTTCAGGATAACTTTTTGATTACTTCCACTACTCTTGCTTATTTAATTAAAATGGACAAGAACGCATTCAGGAAATAGACATAAGAACAATCTCCTAAATGACACAAGCTATAACAGCACAAAGTCTTAAAGTAACCTCCTCTCTCATTCAAATAAAGAAATATGATTAACAATCTGAGCTCAAAGTCTCAATAATCGCCTTTTAATTTTGGCAGAGTTTTGATTCTATAACTAAAAAGATCTCCCCCACATAAAATAAGAGATTACAATATATAACAACCAAGAAAGGCTTGGCACTTTGTTTCATGGAATGGCCCATGTTGCATTTAATGCCTTGAATGCATTTTCAATTCAGTTAAAGAGGCCATGCTAGAATAGGGCATCTACCTTAACTATGGCATGTCAATTCATCTCAAATATCTTCTCATTAGCCTGGGTTGTCTAGTCTTTCTCTAAATATGTAAATAGCTATCCCCTCACTTTTATTCCAAGGGAGAAAAATAGGCCATGTCTTTTAATTCTTGCGAGCTCAGGTGTCTACTTGGTGGACTATTCCACTTACTAGAAATAACTCCTATGTAGATATTTTTGGTCTTTCCCTCTTTCCTATTACAATTTGAGCTCTCAGGCTATCTTTTCTCTTTTTGCTGGCTCTTTTGTCTCCCTCTTCAGCTGGTCACTAAGTTTATTTTTAAGTTCTGTGCCATATTTGAAAATCAATAGATATTTCATTACACTGAATTTGACATCTATGAGGACGTCATTGGTTCACTGGTTCAATGGTTTAGGTGGCTTTCTCAGCTCCTTGGTTCGATCGCTTCTTTGGTTCATTCACTTTCCTTGCTCAGAGCTTTCTTTGAACTTTTGAACTTGTTGAACCCATTGAACCATTTTGGTTCAAGGTTCAACGGTTCATCCTCTTTTTTAGAAGCCTTTGTTTTCTCTAAGTCTCTCGAGCTTTGAAATTACTTCGACTTTATGTCTTTGGAACACCCCAAATGGAAGGTGTCCCTTCAGGGTTTGAGCAAGGTCCATTTCTTGGTCATTGAGAGCCCCTCGCAAGGGTACCTGCCCTTCAGGGTCCTTCAGGCGGCCTTTTTCTTCAAATTCTGTGGAGTCCATAGAACTAAGCCTACAGAGTTCATAGAAACAAGCCTACAGAGTCTATAGAAACCTGACCTATAGAGTCCGTAGAATTAAGCCTACAGAGTCTATGGAAACCAACCTATAGAGTCTATAGAAACAAGCCTATAGAGTCCATAGAAACCAACCTACAGAGTCCATAGAAACCAACCTGTAGAGTCTATAGAAACTAGCCTATGGAGTCTATAGAAACCAGCCTACAGAGTTTGTAGAAACTATCTTGTAGGCCTTTGATCATTCTTCTTGCTTTGTCTTTAGAAACCCCTTGAAGGGAAGGTATCCCTTTGGGCTTTGGGAAAGGTCCATTTCTTGGTCACTGAGAGCCCCCCGCAAGGGTACCTGCCCTTCAGGGTCCTTTAGGTGGCCTTCTTCAAATTCTTCAGACAAAATGTTTGAAGGAATTCCTTCAGACATTTTGTCTGAAGGATTTCTTTCCTTTGCCTTAGTCACTTCCCATCGGACCTTTGATCATTCCTTCAGACAAAATGTCTAAAGGAATTCCTTTGGACATTTTGTCTGAAGGATTTCCCTCATAAAATTTGCCATGAAAAATCTTTTCGAAGGATATCTTTTTATTCTGTTTTGGTTACTGCCCTCCGCAAGGGTATTTGCCCTTTAGGATTTGGGGGACTCCTTTGAACCGTTCGATTGAACTGACCGATTTTCAACAGTTTAATACTATGTTCTGCTCATTCAATTGACCACTTGAACCAACCGCTTTGAACCAACTGATTGGAACAACTCTTCAAGCTTCGATTGAACTCGTTGAACCTTGAACCTTTGAACCATTTTGGTTCAAGGTTCAATAGTTCAACAGGTTCAATCTTTCTTCTTTTCTTCTAAGTCTTTCGAAGCCATTAAACTTTTTGAAGCGGTTAAACTTTGAACTTTTGCCGAAGTGCTTAACTCTTTAAGCTTGCCGATGTCATTGAACCTTTGAACCCGTTAAACCTTTGAACCATTTTGGAGGTGGGGTTCAATGGTTCAATGGTTCAATCCTTTGTTTGAAGCTTGCTGATGGACCTTTTGGTTGAACCTCAGCATTGAACCTACCTTAAAATTGCCTAAGTGTTGGAAAGTTATTTTTTTTAGAGAGCTCGCCTATTGAAGTCATTAAACTTTTTGAACCTGCTAGTCCCTTAGTTGAAAAAGCTTGAATAATGAAGAATTTGAATACTCAGAATAATTTTTGATAAGGGAAGAAAGAATTTTGGCCTGTAGGACCAAAATAGTTCATATGTTGTCCCAAAAATGAGTGACAAATTTTGGGAACAACACATTGTTACTTTGCATCTTAGCAACATAGTTCACCTTAGGAGCCCTCTTGGTAAATCATGATGATTAGGGAATAGAAAGTGGTCTATTATCTAATAAAAACATTGGTAGCATAAAAAATTAAGTACACCCCCATCAAGAAAACATACCTAGCTATTATCGTCACTTCCCAAAAGTCGCAACACTACATGCTCAACAACAAGAATACACTAGTTGCCAAAGTTGATCCTCTCAAATATATTTTATCAAAATCAACTATGGGTCATATTGCTTAGTGAGTTTGACATAAAATACATAAACTAGAAATATATCAAAGGACAAGTCCTTGTAGATTATTTGGAAAAAGCACCACTATCAGATAAGTAACTTTTGACCATTGGGTTCCTAATTGTATTGATCTTATCTCTTGATGATTCACTAGAATGGAAAATTTAATTTAATGGATCCTTGACCACCCATGGCTTTGGGTAAGGAATTATGTTCCTTACACCACTAAGGGATCTCATCCCTGAAGCTTTTAGAATCATATTTCCATGCACCAACAACATCATGGAGTGTGAAACACTCATCATAGTTCTCAAACTAGCAATCCAATATAATATTCAACATTTGTCTATCTTTGGTGACTCCCTACTTATTATCAAGCAAGTCAATAATGAATATTAGACCAAAGATGATAAAGTAATCCCTTACAATAACATGGTTGATACCCTAAAGTAGTACTTTGTTCACATATATTTTAAATAGGTCCCTCACACAAGTGACAAATCTATAAATGCAATGGTGACCATTGGATCTTTCCTTAACATGTCACATAATAACCTATGATGTCAATTCTTGGCTGAATAAATCATTACCCTGACATATGATATCCCATAATTTGAAATGGTATGTTTTACCTATGTTATGACATCTACTCTTATCTATACACACTAAATATGAATTATATAGCACCTCAATAATATATACCTGATAAGTAATTATTAAGGATGTACCCTTTTGTTATAAGGATTTCCTACTATTGAAAGTATTGTATCCACTATCTCTTGTGATTATTAGTCTGACCATATCTTATTCTAATGACCCACATCTTCTATCATGCTTAGAGTGATATTAACCTACTTATCTTTTGTCTCTGCAAGTATAGGACATATGCATGTTTTTTAGCTTCTTGAACACTTGCATCCCTATCAAATGCCTATGTCGATGTAAGTGTCTAGTGCCAACACAAGTTTCAAATACCCTAAATTCATAAAATTTGAAAATTGTAACTTGTCCCTTTAATGTGGTATATTTACCTAAAGGATTAGTATATATGCATGATCAATTCTAATTCATTACTCACATAACATAGACCTAGCATAGGCCTAAAAACTCATAAGGAAACCTACCAAAAGTACTCAATCAAGCATTCAAGTGAGAAAAGCTTCCCTATTCTTTCTTATTTAATATCAGTCATAGGGATAACCCATCTATAGGTCTAAAGTACTGAAGGATCAACTCATGAGTCTTATTTTCTAAGTTATAAGTTAGGTCACTATTGTACTTAATTTACACACATTGTACCCTTATGCACACACAAAGCAACAAATTAGAAGAGAACTACATTAGTCTGAATCCCTATTTGGAGTAGTGGCTATGTAGGTAACACCCATTGACAAAGGGGTATTTAGGGTTAGCTTGACATCGTGAGCCCACTAACCCATTTTCCCAAGGTCACTATGAATATGGAGAGCTAGGGTTTTAATTATTTAACAAGATTAATAGCCAATGATCTATATTTGAATGCACTAGATTGAAGGCAACATTGAAACCATAATATTCTAGGTGGTTACATCTAGATCCAACATGTATTTCATACTAGATAACTATGTCCATGTCAAATAGAAGCATTGGAGCAATAGTCTAAGGTCAATGCAAGTGTTTGAGGTTGTAGATTCAAATTTCTAGAATTTGTTGACTGATATAGAATCCAAATCTAGTCTATTTCCATACTTTTCCACATTAGATCCACATGTGCACAATAAACTAGTACTCTTATTTTTCCATTTATTACAATATCAATACTAGTTGTACTTATTATTTTTAGCATATCTTAGTTATTAAATTCAAAATATTGTTAATATGCGTTTACAATTAATTGGTCTGCTATATATTTATTTATTGCCCTTATGCTTATTCATTTATATATTCTTAGCCCTATACTATATTGACCCATCTAAATTTAGGGTTAAACATTTGGTAAACCTGATCTATACGAATGTAAATGTTTTTACTTCATAGGGTTTTAGATTGGTATACCTTTTCATTTCATGCTTATTATTTTACATGAAAATTAAGCATAGACCTAGATTAAGTGTTGTGCCCATTGAATACATTGAGTTTTCTCTCCTACCACATAATATGTTTGAAACCAATGAAGGGCCTAATCCTATGGTCCATGATGATACAAATTTTGACAATGAATAACATACTGAATAGGTTAACATCAAAGAAGCTTTTGATAATGAAAACCATGAATCTAATGAAACTGATGAACATGAGAAAATAGATCATGAGCAAGTGCATTATTTTGTGAGCATATTCATCAAAACCCTTAAGATCTTAATATTATTATAGATATGGGCCATCCCCATATACCAAAAAACCTCCCCTTGGGCACATCATCACTTCATTATTCTAATTAGGATAAGGGATATATGTTCACACCTTTGATCCCTGAAACTACTATTTTTACATCTTACATGGGAAACATAAATACTTCAACCTAATTACTGGTTTTGATGCCTCTATCCACTCAAACTATGGGTATACCTCCTTTGTTAACTTCCCATATTTCCAACCTAAAATACCAATAGGTACATGCTCTTGTATAAACTATAAATATTTTATAAAATAAGGTTACACATATTAAACAAAATTATACAAAATCACCTTATACTATTTATTCACAAGAGGTTTTGCATAACCCTCTTGCACTAGAGATATCTTTACAACCCTTTCCAAATAGTTTTGTTGCACCTAAGTTGACATTTTATGATGGAAAAAGTGATCCTAAACAATATCTCTAATCTTTCTATACGACATGCCTTGATTATGCCTCCAATGATAAACTTTTAACTAAATTATTTCCAAGGAGCTTAAAATACTATGGATCTAAGTTGGTTATATGATTTTATATTCACAAGAGGTGTTGCATAATCCTCTTACACCAGAGATATCTTTACAACCCTTTCCAAATAGTTTTGTTACACCTAAGTTGAAATTTTATGATTGAAATAGTGATCCTAAACAATATCTCTAATATTTCTATATGGCATGCCTTGATTATGCCTCCAATGATAAACTTTTAACTAAATTATTTCCAAGGAGTTTAAAAGACTATGGATCTAAGGTGGTTATATAATTTACCAATCCAATTAGTAAACACATTAAAACCTCTTGTAGATTAGTTTTTGGCACACTTATTTATCAATATCACTAAAAAGGTTTCTTGTGCCTAAATTGAAAAAATCAAACAAGGAATCGATGAACCTATAAATGAATATGTCTTGAGGTATGATGCAGGGCATCAAAGGAGCAATTAGGTGTTAGTATGTCTAAAAGTTCTTTTTAACCATTTTTTTGGTTTGTGTTATGTCTTATGGGTTTTTTAAGGATCCATAGGTGGAATTTACATCATTAATAGTCTTTTTTGTTGTGTGTTTCCATCCTTTACAAGTTTTCCCACTGAAATCCCATTTTTGAAAATTTGAATTATATGACTACCTTGAAGAGGTATTTTAGAGTCTTGTAGAAAATGTAAAGGTTGGTAAAGGTTTTAGTGTATCCTAGTTGATCCTATAAGTGTGTGAAAGTGTGTCATAATTTACCATGCATGATTAATAGAAAGTTAAGCCAAGAAAATGGGTTTTGTAACCACCACCTTACGTGGGTTGGCCTTGTAAAGGGAGTTTATTATTATTTTTAATATATAGAAGGTTGATATGCATGAGAGTGAGAGAATGTGCATGTGGTAGAGTAAATAATATGATAATATTGAGGATATAGGGGTAGGTGACTAAATAATAGGATGAGAGACCAAGTTCTCAAGACAAACCCTATATGACTTTCAATATTATTGTTATATTTGAATAGAATCCATCAATAAAAAGAGTAATTTAATTTTAAAAATATTTTTGGTAAATGTATCCTTTGATTATTATTGTTCTCTTTGATTATTAAATGCATTATGGTGTAAAATATATAGGTTAAAATTTAAAAAAATAGTTTAGATACACTTGAGAATAGCCTTGCATGCACAGTCAAGAAATAGACAGTAAGGTGTTGGTTTGAGGTTCATTGGAGAGGTTAAGATATTAGAAAAGTCATAGAGACTCTATTAAATGGTACAGATATTTTTAATTCTTAGGATAATCCATTTTTGAGTATTAATATTGCATTTAAGTTACTACTTAAGCCCACACAGTCCTTTTGAGGAAATTTTGTATGTATATAGTTATTCAAGACAAGTAAGGAGCCTTGATTAATGATTATTGATAATTTTTTTTGTTATAAGGAGATTATGTATTATGAGATTCAACTTTTTTAAGGCTTAAAATACCATCTATAAATGCAAGCAACCATAACCCTCTCATACAGTCCTAGGAAGAACCTAAAACTCTGTGTTTTTGTATTTTATGAGCACATTATGATTGATAAAGGTAAATTAAATTTGGGAAAAGGTTAAATGTGTTGGGTTAGACCTATCCCAAGTGTTTTTAGGTTTTTAAGTTATTTAAAACTCTTAAATTTCCTTTTTATTCCCTCTTGGCCTTACATAGTTCTGTGAAAGTTGAAATTGGGGTTTCTAAAGGGAAAGTCCAATAAATTATATTTGAACTAGTCAAAAACCCTAAAAGTTGGTAATCCATGGTGTTTTGATGTATTTTAGAGTATGGATGAGGTTTTAGACTTGTAAAATAAGGTAAAATATGGTGTCCTTTACTGTGTGTTTGGATATGCGTAAAAAGGACCTAATAGAGAAAAAAAGGGTTGAGTTAGGAGGTATATACTGAGAATTAGAACTTGAAATTTTAGAATTAAGAGAAGCTATAAAAAAATAAAGGGTATCTAAAATTGTGTTTTTTTTGCATAGAAACCTTATAGTTTGTCTATACCATTTGTATTTGTGTCTAAACAAGGCTACTAGAAAAAGAGACCTAAAGATGAAAAAGGCAAATTATTGAAGAGTTTTGTTTTAAAAATTATATTAGTGGATTGGGTATGTATGGAGGGTTAATTAAAATAGAGGAATGACCATGGAAACCCCAATAGTGGAGTAAAAAACCCTTGAATCATGGATGAGGCCTTTAGGCCTATAAAATAATGTGAGTTTAAACAAGCTCAAGAAAGAAGGGAGAGTGTGTTGATGTAAAATTGTAATAAATGATACTGATAGTGATGAGGAGAGAGAGATGATGAATTATAGTTCTATGTTTTAAAGAGAGGCTTAGAATCCTAGTGTTCTCAAGAGAGAGATTTATCAAAGGAGAGAAATCAATAAGCAAGCAAGTACCAAAAGAAGGATCAAAGATCAAAGATAAGAATAATGATCTAAGTGAAGAGATCAGAGCCAAGGTTATGGATTAAATAGGTTATAGGCATAGGCACTACATCAAGGTACAATATAATGTTAGCTAAAATGACCAATCCACTAGAAAATTAAGAGCTATAAGACATCTTCAAGTAAAGTTTGCTTGCCCCATTACATGAGTCCATTGTTTAAAATAAAATAAAATATTTCTATGACTTATGTCATATTGTTCATGATAGTGAAATGAAACTTATCTCACTGAACAAGCTTAAGTATGTAGCAAACACATTGAATACATCTAATACCAAGTTTACTATCTAACCAAGTTACAAGGTAAAACCTCCTAAACCTAAAAAGGAAAAAGAGACCATAATTAGTGTGGTGTCATAATAACTTAATTGGCTTGTCTTATCCAATGCACCAAGGAGATAATTTACACGCTTATCTAAGTCCCTAATTTCATTACTCTTGAGGCTTATGGAGTGTCACCTCATATCTCTCACTCCTCCTATAGAGGTTGATATGAGTTGACATATACCCAAAGGATATGATGCAAACGCTTATTGTGACTATCACCAAGTCTTTAGGCATTATATGAACAAATGTTTTACCTTGAAGCATAAGATCTAAGACCTCATCAATGACTAAAAGATTAAATTTGATGATTCTCTAAAGGAATCAGGGTCACAACCTGATGATCACAAAAAATATTAAATATTTAACAATCCTTTGCAAGATCATTCTAAGAAGGATCCAGAAGTAAAAATGGTATATAATGCACATCCTCCTCCATCAAATTATGATCACCCATTAGATGGGATTATTAGTATTTATATGCAACATACACCTCTTATGGTTCAGAGACCCTCTATTACTTTTGATGATAGTAAGATTGTGGATGATGATTTTGATATTCATTCCTTATTCATTCGAGCATACCTTGATCACCAACCTATACATAATGTTATGATTGATAATGGTGCAAGTAAGAAAGTTTGCATCATAAAATTACATACTCATTTGTGTTATACACATTATGATTTATATCCTTCAACCAAATCAATTAGAGCATTCGATGGGACATCATAACATGTTCATGATGAGATAGACTTACCTTTATAGGTGGGTATAACCCATGTGGTTATTACCTTTTCAATTATTTCATACACAAGAGTCTTTGATATGTTAATGGGACAACCTTGGCTACATACTTTCCATACAGTACCTTTTACAATGCATGGGTATCTTAAATATATTCATGCCAACATGATAGTTATAGTTTTTGATATCCCATATAAACATACACTTTAAACAAGAGATTTTTTTACCCAAATAATTAATTATCAAACCTATTACGGTTAATCCTTCATGAAAGGGTAAACAACAGACAATTCCCTTTCCTAGGTAGATGACACTTGAGAAACCATTGCATCTAAGATATATAATAGATTCCACAAAATACTCATCTATTATGCACCATATTAAGATATACAAAACACCTAAACATGTTGATATTACTGATATTCTAAAGAAACCACATAACACTCAATAATGGGTTCCATGAACCCCCATTCTTTCTATTATTTCTTCCTTACCACATAGTCCTAATATATATACACAAAGCATTACATGTACTACAATGTTAGATATTAGACATATTACTTAGCAACACTACCAATTTATTTCACCATATTCCCAGTGGGGAGATACCCTATGAGCATCAATTTGATGAAATCATAGGATATTCTTTCTTTACAAATACTTTGAAAATACCAAAAAAAAAAAAAAATGAAAAAATATCTTTAGCTTTTACATGTTATATTAGCTCCTCAACATCTATGATGTTGGTTTTATGTTGGTAGATGACATATCAATACTTTCTATATACACATGTTTCACACATCATATGATTATGATATAAGCATACACAAATACATGATCTATTCCTATATAGATGTTTGGCCTTCCTTCTACTCATTTCATTTAGATATTAGGGGCATCCGATTATTTGATTTTGATATACACATAGGTTATATAATTTTATGATCATGTTCCATTATCATGTTTGAGATTATATACTTACACACACCTTTATTCATGATTATATCTTTCATAGTGTACTTGATATGCTATGTACTTTGACATTTTATACTAACACATATATCCAGGGGCTAGTATGTTATGTTTATGTTGGTTGCTTACACTTATCATTTATGCACTTCTTTACATGTCTTTTATTGATTGTTGAGCATTGGAATATGTTCCATTGTTTATGGCCCCCATTCCTTTGTTTAATTATTTTGACATTTTTATATGTCATTATTTATTGTATAGACATTTGAATATGTCATTCCTTGCTTTATAGACATTTATATAAGTCATGTCCCTTTGATTGTGTGACATTTGAACATGCCCCTTGTTTGAGGTCTCCTTGGAACATTATCTTTTGATTTGATTTTGAATGCTCTTGTGTGTGTAATTAATTTCTCATTGAACTTGTACTATTACTATCTAAACATCGCCATGGTCTATATCATGCATCTTAGGGCTTGATGTGATCACAATCTACACACTTCAATGATATATCTACCTAGACATGTTTCTCCTATATGCTACATGGTTCATGTTGTAGCTTGGAATTGCACCCTTTGTGGGAGAGTTTTTTAGGCTCTCTCACTTCTAGCTACAACCATGGGAACAACCTCAGGATGTGGGTATCCTATGTTGAGGTTGACCCTCTAGGATTTTTAATGAGGCTAGTTCCTCAGATGCTTCAATTCACCTCTTGATTCCCACACTAATATCTATTATTGGCTAAGGAAAAGGGATAGGAGGATAACATGAAAGGAAATCTAATATAAGGGAGGTGATGCACCAAAATAAATGATCCACTTAGTCTGAGAATCAACACTAATTCAACATAAGATAGATTTTTCTTACACAACCTTAAAACCAGTTAATTTGCATAAGTATTTCATAAACTAGGCTCACTGGACCATACATAAAGCAAAGAGGAATTTCAAAATCCACACCAAGCATTTATTAATGGTGGAAAGAGATCAATTCCAGACCTGTAATTAACTTGAAAACACCTAAAAATAGGCAAGAAAGAAGGATAATGGGCATGGAAGAACACTTATTCACAAAGCCATCGTGCAAAAGCTTGCTCAATGCAATTTTTAGAGAAGAGATAGGTAAAAATTAATATTTATTGCTTCAAAAGGTCTTTTACAAAGTGATTTTTGTAGAGTAAGTTTATCTCCAATCCAGAGATAATTTCTTGGCTCCAAGGCCTTTATTTATAATAAAAAGGGGGAGGAGAAGATGGGAATGCATGAGAAATTGGGAAGGAAACTATAAATTCTTATAACCACCACTATCATCCTCATTTTTCCATGGAATGCATCATTCCAAGTTCAATGCATAATCTCTTTGAGCCATTCCCACATTCAAGTCATTCCCTTGGTGGATTTTGAGAATCTATGTCACAGGTAGCTAGAACATTGCTTCTTGGTGTGACTGCATTGATATTTGCATTCAAGATGGCATGGTAACCTTCCCCTTTATGTGTCCTATTGAAAAGGGATGCAAGTCTCCATGTGTTGAAAAATTTGTCTGAACCATGTTTTTTTTATGCTGGATGGTCATTTATCAAGAGCGAGCCATATTGAAGGATGAGAACCTTCATAAGTTCTCAGCTACCAATTACTTGGACTCCCCTTTGCGTTGATTGGTCATTGGAAGCTACCTCAAATCCTTGACTTGGAACATGGATTTTTCTATCATAGATGCCTATGGATCATTAATCTCCCTACCAACTAGATGCCTTTGTGCCCCTTGGTAGCCTCTTATTTGTTCTATCATGACTATCATGCAGTGTAGATCCTTAGAAAATGCCATTAGATCAAGATTATTAAGTCAAGAAACATTGGAAACTTGATCTACTCTTTGATGTGTAATTTGGGTTTTCAAAGCTACTTGACTTATAAAGCTTTTCAAGCTAAGTCATTGAAAAATCTTGATTTACTCTATGTAGAGTAACTCAGGCTTTTTGATCTCTCCAAATTCAGACTCTATCAGCTTTATGAATTCGGGCTCTAAGTCTTCAGACTTTTGCTACTTAATGTCTTCAAACTTTTTTCTTGAAGGAATTCCTTCAGACATTTGGTCTCACATCTTTCTCCTTTGAGACTAGTTTCCTGAAGCTATCTCTTTTCACCATTTCCCATGGGCAAAATGTCTGTGGGAATTATCCTTTTTCCTCATGCCTATTTCTTTTAGGATCTATTTATCTTGGGAAAATCTTCTAAAGGAATTCCTTGGGATAATTTGTTTGAAGGAATTCATTTAAACTTTTTGTCTAAGGCTTTCTTCCTTTATAAATTTGCCTTGTATCATTTCGTGAAGGAATTCCTTTAGAATGTTTCCCTTTGGACTTATTTTTTTTCCTTCCCTTAAAGGATATTTATTTTTTGGTTACTTTTCAAAATTTTCAAAATGAACTTTCTCAAAGGGTGAAAGACCCTTTAGGCTTCTTGTATGTCCCTTCAGACTGCTATAAATGGTCCTCTCACTAAGAAAAGTGCCCTTTGGCCTTTGAAAATGGTCCTCTTAAATGGAAAGATACCCTTCAAGAATTTTGAAATGGTCCTCTTTCTTTGGAAATTATCCTTTGGAACAATTGAAAATGGCCCCTTGGAACTTTATCACTGGCACCTTCCAAAGGGTAAAATACCCTTTGAACTTTTGTTATTACTCCTTTCCTTCGAAATTATTTGCCTTGAGCTTTTGTAAGGACTCTCCTGAAGGGTAAGGGACCCTTTGAGCTTCTACAAATGGTATTTTTCGAATGGAAATATAACCTTTGAAATGGTCCTCCTGAAGCTCAAAAGAGCTTTCAATAAACTTGCAACTGTCCACTTGGAGAAGGAAATGCCCTTTGGATTTTTCAAAAATGGACTTTTGGAGTATTCTTTGGAGAAAACTTGTCCTTTCAAGAACTTGAGAAGCACTTTTAAATACCAAATCAGGATTTTGATGTCTCATTACTTTCAACTTAGGAAGTCACTCACTTTTAAAAACTTGATTTGTACTTCCCATGACCAATTCAAGGTTTTTGGAGCTTCTTACTTTAGATTTCTCATTATTTATTACTCATGAAGTAAAAAAATTATGCTACCCCAAAAACCTGAAGTTGTCCCCTTTGTAAAACCCAAAGACTTCCCAATGAGATAACCTGAAGCCTTTTGTTCAAGACCATTTCAAGTCCTTAACACCTTGTTACTTACTACTTCAGAGTTTTGTAACTCTACAAATTATAAATCCATTTAAGTCATGGGCTACTGAAAGTTTGAAGTCTTATAAAGACTTGCCATTTCTTGCTTTAAAGTCTATCTCCTCATACTTAGGCAAATGATGGTATGTGGACCAAAAAATGGCCAACATTTTTGGTGACTTGTAGGGAAGCATGCTTGCTATGCTTTGAAGAACCCAAATCATTTGCTTTATTCAATCCATTGGGCATGGAGTCACTACTTTTATACAAGGCTAGCTCTATCTGGAAATTTCCCTTGAAGCAACAAGAACAACTGAAATGAAATAAACTGTGCCCAAGACACTTAGGGAAGGGAAACACTCAACTAAAATGGATGTTCACAAGGCACTTAGAAGAAAACATGAAAAAACTAAATGAAACATATACAATGGCTATAAACTCTTAATAATAGGGCTTCAGATGAATCCCATTGACTGGGATGGGTTATACCTCTTTGTCTAATTGGGTGAGCTAGAAGGTGTTATGTTTTTTTGCATATGTGGATCAAATAAGGGCCACTCCATAAGCTATAAAACTTGGTATGGTTGCCTAGTTTGGCCCTATTTGAATCCCATATGAGGACCATGTCTCCCTCTTTGAAGTCCCTTACCATAGATCTCTTGTCAAAATCTTTCTTTACATGAACCTGATGTGACTCTAGCATCTTCGTTACAAGGTCTCTTGTCTCCTCAAGTTTCATGAGTTCTACTAATCTCACATTTATAGGTTCATCTTCCATTAGCTCTTTTTGATGGGCTAGTTCTAATGTAGGTAACTCAAGAGAAATGGGTAACGTGGTCTCCCTTCCATATACTAAAACATATGGAGAATTACCAACAACTTTAGGAGTTACCCTATCAGCCCACAAGGCTATCTTTAAATTGGTGTGCCACGTCCTCTAGTTCTCCTCCATAGTCTTCTTGATGATCCTCAACAAATTTTTATTTGTGGACTTAGCTAACCCATTTCCTTGAAGATAAAAATTGGAGGAAGTGATGAGGTAGATGCCTATCTTGAGAGCCCATTCATTTATTTTTAGACTGAGAAAAACTAATGCATTATCAGAGATAATAGTGGATGGAACACTAAACTTGGTCACAATGTTGTCATAGAAATATAAGATTGCACTTTCATTGGCTTCCTTCAATGTAATGGATTCCACCCATCTAGTGAAGTAATTAGTTGCAGTAAGCACCCACTTATGCCCTGCACTTGATGGAAGGTTGATCACTACAATGAAATCCAAACCCCACTGCATGAATGGTTGCTCTACCTAAATTGAGTTGAGAGGAAAAACTACCAGTCTTTGCTTACCCATAAAGAGAGCACATTTTTGACACTTCCTCACCCATGCATAGGCATCTTTGAATAGGCTAGGTCAGTAATAACCAACCCCTTTATTGCTATAGTCCTTGGTGCAAAATGACTTCCTATAGGTCCATCATGGAAATGCTCTAAATACCTTGGTCATTGTATATACACCTTAAGAGCACTCCATTAAGGTCCTTTCTAAATACAATCCCATCAACGAATGCATAAGATATGGATTCAAGTATGAAATACCTTCTTTTTGCTTTGTCCATACCTTGAGGGCACTCGCCTGTTAGCAAAAAATGCATCATATCATGGAGCCAACTAATGTGAGGTAGAGGTGCATCTATTTCTGGGTTATCTTGTGTTATCAAGATGACCTCTTTATCTTCATGAAGGTCATCAGCCATATGCTCACACAAGCCTTTACCTCTTACTAGCTTAGTGACCTTGTTCTCCACATCATACTCCATGACCTTGGTAATCTAAATAGTTCTCTTTTCATTCAAGTCTTTGTTAAGAAGGAAGTCTCTCACTCTAGGATGAGACACCATAAGATAGATTTTACTATTGGAGAACATTAGCCTAAACCTTTTAAGGCTTCTTAATACTACAAGGACTTGATTTTATACAAAAGTATACCTCACCTCATACCCCTCAAACCCTTGACTAAAAAATACTATTGGTTGCTCAAGTCCTTTACCATTCCTTTGCATCAACATAGCTGATATATTAACAATATTGGCAAAAGCATACAATATGAAATCCCTTGAGAAATTAGGATTCATGAGTGTTGGTGCTTGTGAAATGGCTTGTTTGATAGCCTCAAATGTTAATTTACCTTCACTTGACCAAGTGAACACTTGGTTATCCTCTGGCATAATAGTGATGGTCTTGACCAAGTTTGAAAAAATAGGTATAAATATCCTTACAAATTTTATTTTCCTATGAAAACTTTGGAGTCCCTTCTTATGCTTGGGTAAGGATAAGGAAAAGATGGCACTTATTCTATCAAGATCAATGGACAACCCTTCCTTTGAAATGATGTGGCCTAACAAATTAACTTCATGGATGGAAAACATATACTTCTTGGGATTCAATGAGATCCCATACTCCTTACATCTTTCAAAAATTAAGCTCAGGTGGTCCATGTGTTTACTGGCATTCTTGGAGAAAACTGTGATGTCATCCAAGTATACCAGCACCATTTTGTTTAGCATCCCTTAGAAATCCATATCTATGGCTCTTTGGAAAGTTGTGCCAACATTTGAAAAACTAAAGGGAATCTTTTGGTATGCATACGTTCCCTATTTGGTGGTAAAGGCAGTCTTATATCAATCCTCGTCTTTTACCCATACTTGGTTGTAGCCTAAATATCCATCCAACAGAGAAAAATGTTTTAAACCTATAACTACTTGGAGAATTTGTTCCATGGATGGTAGAGGGTAGTTATCCTTCAAGAAGACTTTGTTCAAATATCTAAAGTCAACACATAGCCTAATCTCCCCACTCTTCTTCCTTACATGCACCAAGTTGGCTACCCATGATGAGTGTTTGATAGGAAAGATGATCTTGGATTCAATCAACTTAGTTAGCTCTTTCCTCATAAGTTCTTCTATCTTGGGGGTTGACATGCCTTTTCTTTTGCATTACATGCTTGGCATCAACCTCCATTTCTATGGTATGCTAGACTAACTTCAGATCAAAACCTTTCAGGTCGCTATACTCCCAAGCAAAAATGTCTGTGTACTCCTAGAAAAGTGCTATGAAAGCATGCCTTTTAGCCTTGTTGCTTACCTTCTTGAGCTTGAGAAGCTTATACTTAAGTATGAGGACTCTCTCATAATTGTCTTCATTGGTAGACATTACTACCTTTTATTTTCTCACATGGTCCCCCTAAAAAAAAGGCCTTCAAGTGTAACCAACCCCTTAGGAATTTTGTTCGACCTTAGTTGAACAATTTGATCTTCATATTGATTATATAATTTACCTTGATTGGTGGAGGAGAAATTGGAATATTGTTGTAAAAAACAAGTAATTCTCTTGTCACTTTTGAAAACTTGCCAGTAGACTTCATTATATGACATTGATGGCTTCACCACCACCTTGACATGTGGCTAAACCTTGGCTTCTTTCAACTCACTTAGAATGTCAAACTTAGCTCCCATGATTGCCAACCTGTCAGCATGATGGTTCTAATTTTTTGGGACAATTTGAATATCAAAGGCTTTAAAATCTTCAATTAGGTCCCACACTCTATTTTTGTAGGATCTCATCAAAGGATTCTTTATAACGGTCAAGCCTTTGACCTGGTTCACTACGAGCTTGCTGTCCCCATATGCTTGTAACATTTTGATTCCTCTTTTGTTGGCCCATTGAAGGCCATGGATCAAGTCTTCATATTCTACTACATTTTAAGAGCAACTAAAATGGAACCTATAGGAAGAGAAAAGTTTATTACCTGAAGGGGAAACCAACATTGCCCTAGCACCTATGCCATTTTTTATCCTTGAGCCATCAAAGAACAACTTCCACATACCAATTAGGTCTTCTTTACATTCAATGAGGGAAGGCATGATTTGATTCTCTTCATGCAACAAATAGACACCCATGTCTCTTTCCTCAACACCTTCCAAAGTGTTGAAAAATTGATTATCTCCACATAGCTCATCTAAGAATAAGTTTGGAACCTCTTTAGAATGAGTGTTTAGCTCTTGACCAATTGTAAAGTCATCCTCATCAAGGATAGTACAATTAAATTTTATGCTATCTGGTTAATGGGGTTGAATGTGGAATTGTGCCATGGGTTTAACCTTTATTGAGACTTAGTCTTGTACCTTGTTATAAATGCTATGTAAGACCAATCTGCTACTAGATAACCCCAAATTTTGGTTGTGAATTCTCTAGAAAGACACATCACAAAGGAAGGAGTGACATCAAAGATTAGCATGTCCTATACCAATAAAACACTAGGACAAACATGCATGATTAAGCTCAAATAATTGATGATACCTAATGGTTTTATGGAAGAACCATTGAGCTGTAGGACTCCCTTGGTATGCAACTCATATTTAAGATGCAACTGATCAACTATAGACTTTGGCATGACTAAGGTGCTAGCCCCACTATCTACCAGGTAATTGTGCACCAAGGAATCATCGATGATTAATGAAATGTATAATAGAGAGGGATTGGTCACACTACTTGACCTTTCTCCCAAAGGACCCTTGGATGCATTAGTGAAGACCTTAGCTTCTTTGCTTGGTTATTTACCTACAACTATCATAACACTCATCTTGGACAAACCTTCTTGATGGATGTCCACTTGGCTAGGCATGGAAAGCATGTCCCACATTAGTATTCTCAAATTAGATTTCTTTATTTGCTCCATAATGTTGATTGGTGTACCACTAGCCTTTGCCTGGGTTTTGGGAGCTACTGCGGTTAGCTTTGTCAATGAAGGAACAGTGACACAGAGGTTCTTTGAAATCTTCCTAGTTGTCACCCATATTCCTTCTCTGAAATCTAATATTTATTGAGATTGGGACATGATCCAGACTAAGGATGACCTATTGATTAAATTTATATCACTCCTCTTGTTCATTGATGAGCATTGTGGCCTCTGTATAGTTTGACACCTGATTCAAGCCTTGTTCTTATGGAGGCTTCTCCTACATTGTCATCATGGGAACATCCATGCCTTGGGCCATATGAGCTTGGTTGTACCCATAGGAAATAACCTATTTCCATTGGTTATTGAATGCTTGGATATATAAATTATTTGGGATAATGGATTACCCAAAAGAATGATTCTAAGGCATTGTCCCTTCAGCCTCCTAAGCCATATTTTCTAAACTAGAACTAAGGAATTGGAAGGGCCTGTAGCATTTGGATTATAATTATGCTATCTAGCATAGTTATGCTACCCCTGTCCTTAGAAATTTCCTTTTTAGGGTGGCCTATTTGCTTGATAAGGCTATTGCTGAGGCTGGTATGGAGCTTGATATGGCTTGCTATAAGCTTGATACCTCTTGACATTGACCACATCATTCCCCAAAGATTGGAGCATACTTTTTAGTTCTAAGTAATTCTTTTTCTCTTGGGAGTTGCTAGATCCACTAGTGGAGGCCTCCTTTTGCTTTGGTGAAGGCATAACATCAATCGTTAGAGTTGGAAGTATAACATCAAGTGGAGGAATGACTGTAGGAGGTGGTCTGATCTCAGGGAAAAGAGGCATTAGAGGTCTGAGAGTAAGCTTGCCCACCTAAAATAGGTAATTTTTTGCTTTAATGGCCACCTCATATGCATCTAGCAGTATCTCCTCTCCCATGGATTGGATCATTACAACTATATCATTATTTAGAGCCTTTAAATAATATAAGAAAACAAAGTTTGGGGATGGTCTAAAAATAGCTAGAATTCTATCCCAAGCCTTCTGGAATCTCATGTTGAAGTCTTGCATGACTTCATGGGGAACTCTCTTGATTGTGGTCAACTATTTTGCAAGTGACAGATGATCACTCTTATCTACAAACCTCTTACACAAGGCTATTCCTAGCCGGTCCCATGATTGGATAGAGTTAGGAGCTAGACCCCTATACCAATTTAACACCTTTCCCTTTTAGGATACAACTATTATACTAACAACTACATTTTTTATTATGATATTATGGATATTGCAAAAATTGGATATATTTATTATGTGCTTAGTAGGAGTTATAGCTTGGTATCTTGTGTAATATGGGACACTTTTGAGGGTTACTACTAGCATAGGGTCATATTGTGGAAAGTTTAAAGGAATTTGGCCATTGAAACCCAAAAAATCTCTTTAAGGAATCATAGTAGCAAGAGGGGCTAACAGGGATCTTCTTGTATAGGTATGCCTTATGACTAGTTTAGGAAGAGGATGCCCTACGTATGGATGAGTATGGGCAATCCTTAACATCCTTGATAAGTTCAAATGCAATTCAATGAATTTAGAAGGAAAACCTCTAGGCATTGATCTTGCAGTTAATTTTGGCATGAAAAATGGTTACTAATCTACCACCAGATAATTGGGTATTCTTTGAAGTCACTAGATGCTAGAAGATAAAAGCTACCACTACTACAAATTGATCAACAAAACATCAAACTTGACCAATCTTTCATAAAATGGTAATGAAAATGGTAGTGAGTCCCAACAGGTGTGTTAGAAACTATTGTAGCTTTGAATTTCACCCTTTGTGGGAGAGTTTTTTAGGCTCTCTCACTTCTAGATACAAGCATGGGAACAACCTCATAATGTGGGTATCCTATGTTGAGGTTAAACTTCTAGGCTTTTTAATGAGACTAGTTCCTGGATGCTTCACTTCAACTCTTGATTCCCACACTAATATCTATTATTGGCTAAGGAAAATGGATAGGAGGATAACATGAAAATAAATCTAAGCTAAGGGAGGTGATGAACCAAAATAAATGATCCACTTAGTCTTGGAATCAACACTAATTCAACATAAGATACATTTTGTTTACACAACCTCATAACTAGTTAATTTGCATAAGTATTTCATAAACTAGGCTCACTGGACCATACATGAAGCAAAGAGGAATTTCAAAATCCATACTAAGCATCTGTTAATGGTGGAAAGAGCTCAAGTCTAGACCTGCAATTAACTTGAAAACACCTAAAAATAGGCAAGAAAGAAGGACAATGGGCATGGAAGAACACTTCTTTACAAAGCTATCATGCACAAGCTTGATCAACATAATTTTTAGACAAGAGATATGTAAAAATTAATTTTTATTGCTTCAAAATGTCTTTTAAAAAGTGATTTTGGCAGAGTAACTTTATCGTCAGTCCAGAGATAATTTCTTAGCTCTAAGGCCTCTATTTATAATAGAAAAGGGGGAAGAGAAGATGGGAATGCATGAGAAACTGGGAAGGAAACCATAAATTACTATAACCACCATGGTATTCATCCTTTTGCCACAAAATGCACCATTCCATGTTCATCACACAATCTCCTCAAGCCTTTCTTATATTCAAGTCATTCCCTTGGTGGATTTTGAGAAGCCATGTCATGGGCAGTTGAAACATCACTTTTTGGTGTGATTGCAATGATCTTTGTATTAAATATGGCATGCCAACCTTCCCCTTTACATGTCCTATTGAAAAGGGACGTAGGTCTCCATGTTTTGATAAATATGGCCTAACCATGCTACTTTTATGCTGGATGCTCATTTGTCAAGAGCGAGCCATATTGAAGGATGAGAACCTTCATAAACTCCCTACTACCAACTGCTTGGACTCCCCTTTGCACTAATTGGTCATTGGAAGCTACCTCAAATCCTTGACTTGTGCTATGGATTTTTCTATCATGGAAACTTATGGATCATCAATCTCCCTACCAGCTAGATGCCTTTATGCCACTTGGTAGCCTCTTATTTATTTGATCATGACTCCCATGCAGTGTAGATCCTTAGAAAATGCCATTAGATCAAGCTTATTAAGTCAGGCAACATTATAAACCTGATCTACTCTTTGTTGTGTAATTTGGGTTTTCAAAGCTACTTGAATTATAAAGCTTTTCAAACTAAGTCATTAAAGAATCCCAATTTACTCTATGCAAAGTAACTCAGGCTTTTTGATCTCTCAAACTTTAGACTCTGTCAACTTGATGACTTTGGGATCTAAGTCTTCAAACTTTTGTTACTTAAAGTCTTTGAACTTTTTTCTTGAAGGAAATCATTTGAACACTTGGCCTCACATCTTTCTCCTTTGGGACTAATTTCTCAAAGTTATCTCTTTTCATCATTTCCCATGGGCAAACTGTCTACAGGAATTGTCTTTTTTCCTTGGGTCTTTTTATTTTGGAATCTATTTATCTCAGGAAAATATCCTGAAGGAATTCCTTGGGACAATTTGTCTAAAGGAATTCCTTTAAAATTTTTTTTCAAAGATTTCTTCTTGTTCTCTTCCTTTAGAAATTTGCCTTGTATCATTTCTCAAAGGAATTCCTTTTGAAGGAATTCCTTCAAATTTTTTCTTTTTCAGACTTCTTTTTGTTCCTTCCCTTTAAGGATCTTTCTTTTTTGGTTTTCTTTTGAATTTTTCAAAATGGACTTTCCCAAAGGGTGAGAGACCCTTCAAGCTTCCTTTATATCTCTTCAGACTTTTACAAATGGTCCTCCCATCGAGAAAAGTGCCCTTCGACCTTTGAATATGGTCTTCTCGAAGGGAAAGATACCCATCAAGAATTTTGAAATGGTCCTCTTTATTTGGAAATTATCCTTAAGAACAACTGAAAATGGCCCCTAAAAACTTTGTCAATGGCACCTTCTGAAGGGTAACATGCCCTTCAGACTTTTGTTTTTGTTCCTTTCCTTTAGAATCATTTTTTGTGAGATTTTGTAAGGACTCTCTCAAAGTGTAAGGGACCCTTCAGGCTTTTCCAATTTGTATTTTAGAAGGGAAATACACCCTTAAAAAAATTTGAAATGGTCCTCTTGAAGCTCAAAATATCCTTCAACAAACTTGCAACTGTCTACTTAGAGAAGGAAGTGCCCTTTAGATTTTTAAAAAATGGACTTTTGGAGTATTCTTTGGAGAAGACTTGTCCTTTTGAGAACCTGAGAAGCACCTTTAAAGACCCAATCAAGATTTTAATGTCTCATTACTTGCAACTTAGGAAGTTACTCACTTTTAAAAACCTGATTTGTACTACCCATGACCAATTTAGGGCTTTTAGAGCTTCTTACTTTGGGTTTCTCATTATTGATTACTCATGAAGTGAAAAAGTTGTGCTGCCTTGGAAACCTGAAGTTATCCCCTTTTGAAAACTTGAAGACTTCTAAATGAGATAACCTAAAGCCTTTTGTTCAAGACCATTTTGGGTCCTTAATACCTTGTTACTTACTACTTCAGAGTTTTGTAACTCTGTAACTTATAAAGCTATTTAAGTCATGGGATATCAAAAGTCTGAAGTCTTCTAAAGAGTTGCCATTTTCTACTTGAAAGTCTATCTCCTCATACTTAGGCAAACAATGGTATGTGGGCCAAGAAATGGCCGATAGTTCATACATAAACTATAATGTTATATTATCCTTTTGAGGTGATGTAACTACTAGGTTTTACTTCCCCTCACCTCAAAAGGTGGGCATATCAATGGAGGCATGTCATAGAGGCATGGCTTCCACACATTCATAGTTTTAGATTTCAGTGTGGCATGCCAAAAAGACATGGCTTCCACACTTATATACTAGTTCTTAGTTTCATATTCTAGCGGGGGAATGTTATGGAAATGTGTTCTCCACACCTATATCAGTTCTTAGTTTCATATTATATTGGTGGCATGCCATGGGAACATGTCTTCCACACTTTAAAAATTTCAAAATTGGACAAATTTCGTGATTATATGATTCACATACCACATTTGTGGCATAATTATGTACATCATTACCATTCTTATCCCCATGCTTTAGCATGAGACATATATAAGGTGCATATGCTATGCAAATAACACCTAAATTACAAAATCAAAATTAGTTTTAGATTTCAAAATACTTCTATGGACTTTAGCTCACCAGGTTGGACTGTTAAAAATTGTTAATGAGCCAATATACTATAGTAGTTGGTTCACTTTTGGTATGGTTGAGGTGATTAAATCACTCAATCTTTCCAAGTTTATAGGCTGGACTTGATTACATCATCCAACCTGACTAGATTTATAGTCTGGGTTGACTTAGATTAACTCACACTCACTAGGTTATAGCTATGATTGGGTTACATGATTGAGCTAATATCAACTATTAGGTGGAAACTCACCTTTTCTCTAAGGTTGGGGTGTAGACACCTAAAACCGATCACAACTAGCTTTTGACTAGACTTCAGATTGATTCCTACCAAACATTGCAAATTAAGCCTATGCATCATCGAACATTCCAATTTTTTTGGTGCATCATTCATCAAAGCTTGAAATCTCATAGAGGCATCCTTAATTGGGGTATTTTATCATAATCAATCATAACCTCTCATGGATTCATCCCTAATCATCTTGCAACATCACAACAATCAATTTTCCCTATAAACTTATTAAGTGGGACACGTGAGCCAATATCAAATCTTGAAAGAGCTAAATGGCTAATCAAAATTAATTAACAAGCTAAAAAAAATTAAATGCCTAGTTAAATTATCCATGTAAAATTACTAAATAACTAAAAAAATAAATTCAATATGAAATATCCTAGCCTTTCATGATTACCTTTATGAGTTGTCAAGCCCTTTGGAAATATCCTAAAATATCTTAATGGAGACCCATGCCTATTTATTGTAAATCATGAGTGATTGACACCTATTAACTCTATTGGGGTTATATTTGACTCACTTAGGTTAGGTTTGAACCCATTCCATGTTTAAACTACACCTTAACTCACCTTGAGTTAGGGTTAGTTCCTAAGCTTATAAATATAATGCCTTGCCTATTGAATTTTAATCTATTTTGGTGAAAAGTTATCATGCATAAATGAATTCAAATCTTGGAAATTATAGAGTTATAATTCATGTTTATTTCATGAGATTCATATCAATAATGTTATAATGTGAAAATATTGATCCAAGTCAAATAAATCCAACACAATCCATAATGGTGCTAAGGATAGAGGGAGCTACACAAACTCCATTGACAAAGACTCTTTGAGCATAAACTGAGTAAGCCACTCAACAAATCATTTGGAGTTCTCAAGGAAGGTAAGATATTGTGTGTCTTTTACATTTTAGTTGTGTTTTCAATTGTATTTTATTCATTAAGCTCACCCCTAAGATCTAGGATTGTAAGTGTTAGTGTGTTTTTATTAAGTTTTGTTACTTGTTCTAACACTCTACTAACCTCCTTTATTGGATTCCTATGATCAAAAATGGCATACCCGATGGGACCTCAATCATATTGCATACCAAAGAGACCAAAGTTTAGTTCTTAATTTTTTAAATGAATGCTTAATCATCTAAAAATTTTTAGTTTTTAATTTCAATTTTCATATTCTATTTTTTAGTGTTACCCAAATTTACATAGAGACTGACATCAGTTCTACATAACTAGCATTAGTCCTCTCTAACCATCATCAATTCCCTGTATAGGTTAGAGCACAATAGAAATTAAGTTTACTTGAGAGTTACAAGTTGATATTTGTGATTTTAAAGGTTACATACTCTCTGTCTAAACATTTTATTGTAGATTTTATAGAGATTTTGTACTAATTTTGTGTTAACAAGTGTTTTATGGATTTTTTTTTTCTTAATGGTTCACAAGTAACTGGTATCAGTTTCTATTGATCGACATCGATTATTTTCCAATCGACATTAGTTCTCTATTAACCAACATCAGTCACTTTTGACTGACATCGGTCTCTGTGTAACAAAATAGAGAAACCTAAGAGCTTGCATTTAAAATCTTATTTTCTAAATTGCAAATGTGATTCAAAGTAAAAGGAAACCATCTAAAAATTATAAGTCACACATGGAATGTTATAGGTATAAACCAATAAGAGGGGGGTGAATCAGTGGTGGCAAACAATCCAATTCAATTTCCAAACCCTTCAAACACTTAAGCATTGAATATAATCATTCATGAAGCATTTAAGATGTTTATAGAAATCAACATTTAGATAATGCAAGGTTACACACATAACATAAGATCTATATGGGAAACCCTCTTTGGGAATAAAAAACACTCTCAAGTTTGCAAATATATGGAATACTTGTCCTATAATAAGTATGCAAACATGAGACTTTAATGAAACACCTGTTACACAAAGAGAACCCACCCCTTAGATGGTAAAGTCCTTCTGACCAAACTTTAGTGAAACACCTATTCCACAAGGAGCATCTGATCCTAGGATGGTCAAGTCCTTATGACCAAACTTTAGTAAAACCCCTGTTCTACAAGGATCACCTACCCCTAGGATGGTCAATTCCTTTTGACATAGATGTTGAGCACCCTCCCAACACCTATGACATGAACACATCCACCTTTGAACTGATGTCTTCAATAGATGATGATGGAAATATAATTTTATTACCCCTATAAAACACCCTCTCTATCTCATACAAGCCTCTCACATAGGCATGCAACAATATCTCTTCCTCTTCACTCAAACTACCCTCATATACACACTCAGACTTGCAAATCCTTCTTCTATTCACTTATCTCCCCATATTCAAACCTATAATAACACTATATTTGACATCATAAATGTAACATATAAGTAATACACACAATCACAAACCTGCTCTACTTTACAACCCATCCATTAGGCACACACACTCTTTCTTCTTTCCTTCACTCTTCAACTCTTACACACACCTCTTATTTTCAAGTCTTCAAACCTACAAGATCACTATTTATGACATTAAAAATATGACCTATAGGTCATACACATAGTCATAAACCTTAGCCTTGGTCATTAGTAATTTTAATCCTTATCTTTTAGAGTCATTTTAGGGGTCAATATAGAGCATTAAATGAGTTGTATGACCTATTTGAGAAATGTGAAGGTGTTAAAAGGTGATTTAATGTTCCATGTGTCCTATTATGCCTTAATAAATTGTTTCCAACTAAAAAGTGGTAGGTTCTTCAGGAGAAAGAGTAGTTTTCTTGGAAAAAGGAGTCTGGTACTTGTACAACCCATAAGGGAATGTGACACATGGGACAATGTTATGAGATGACTCTTCAGCTTCCTTAAACCCATTTCCATGTTTGAATTACTCTAGAAGTGTCAAATTTAATCTAAAACCTTTCTACTCCTTCTTCACCCTTTTAGACACACTAAAATGGTCAACATGTTTGTGCTTAGTACAACCAATTAAAGAAATTCTAGGTCAAACACATTTGTGAGGTGAAATTAAAATTAGAGAGATCCATTTACATAATAAGATTTCTAGGATTGGTCAATTGTGCTTTATGAATTAGCTCTAACAAGTTGATTATGTTTTTTTATCACTATTTCCTACACCCTAAAGGTTTTTCCCTAATTTTAAGAAGTTCATACAATCCAAATGGTGATGTTGAGTCCAGTTGATTTTGCCTATATCCTCTCATGTTATAAATTTTTTGTTTCACATTTTTAAATGATTTTATAGCTCAAATAACTCACTTTGCAGGAGGATGAGGAGATTGAACTTGTAATCAAATTCCACCATTTATAGAAAGCCTGTATCTCTGCAAGGGATTTGATATGATGTAGCATGGTGTTGCACTCATTTAAATAGTCATGGTAATGTACTTTCAAAAATTCAACCTCCAAGGTGAGCATCATTGAGGTCACAGTCTGTTGGCATGCACGATCAACTCCCAACTCATCCTTACTCTTAGTCATGATTTGTAAAGGATTTAAAAACATCCATGGAGGTATAATGAAGGTTTCAAAGATTTTTAATATCCTATATCAACATGAGGTAGTGGTTTGAGCTTCAAAATGATAAATATTCCACTGCAATTGACTGTATGTAGTACTTCTATATAGTCTACCATGAACATGCACCTACAGGTACTTAAAGGAGTAAAATCACATTGGATAAGAGGATTTGAAACTATTTTCAAGACCTCAATAATGATAAGCAACCATTTTTAGAATTGGATAAGAGTCTATTCATGAGGTCTAAAACAATACACATTGTCCCCACCTACACTCACTACTTGTATGTGCAAAAGCCACCTATAGGTGGTGCTAAAAGAGAACTAAGAATGCATGTATGGAAGTGTTGAAATAATTTGGAACTCTCCTTTAAGTCTTGACATGTTTAAGAGACCATATCATGTATGTTTAGTATGTTAAGTGGGAAAATAAAGAGTGAGGAACCCTTCAAAGGTTAAATGACTATGTTCAGGGATCAAATCCCTAAAAGATGAAATAAAGTGCTTTGGCATTTGGTTGATATCACATAGTAGGGTTAGTAGGAAATTTTGTGCATCTAAATGAGAATGCCTTGTATCCTCCACATAGGAGTGAAACTCTACAAAAAATTTGAGGATAAATTATTAGTAAGAACTAGTTTTGAAGAGGCTCTAACATGACATTTATTCACTAAAGTTCATTAGTGAAACCTACAGGCTTTGAGCTCCAATTAGACTCTTCACCCTAGGATTTTAAAACTAGAGCATGCCACCATGTATGTAAGGTCCTAGGTAGTTGGAAATATAATTTAAATAGGATTATATATTGGATATGACCTCACAAATCTACCTATAGGTCCCTTTTTCATCACAAATGTAACCCTACAAGCTGGCTGTAGGGTTATCATGAAGTTTGAGCTAGATAAGCTTGATGATGGACCTCACACCAAGAATATAATGAATGAGTGTAGCTATATCATGGTGTGGATAAATTCAAGGATTAAATTAGGCATGAAAATAAGGTCTAAATCATATAGTTACACCTACAGGTGCCCCCTCCAATACAAGAAACAAAATCAAGAAAGTTGTACACAGTCTTGAACAGTCAAGGAATGGGAAAGGGTACATGGAGGGTTGAAGTGATGGGAAATATTATAACACATAAATCATGATTATATTATTCTATATATGATCTTGATATGAAAAATAAGCTTACATAGACTTCTTAAAGTCTTATGAGCACTTATAGCTGGGTGCTTAGTCTTGATGAAAGTAAAAGATGAAAATGATAAAGAGGAGAAAGGAGGTTTGAAAATAGATTGAAAATGATTCATGATATGTTAATAAATAATTTTAACACACTCAAACACTTCTTTCAATTTTATCATATACTCGTCATGTTATCCCAAAAGAGACAGTCCGTACAATTGCATCGAGAGACCTATGTTGCTTAATGGGTAAGAATGAATAATCTAAGGGAGAAGAGGGGTTTTTATGAGTGTTAATATTACTAAAAATTAATTTAATATTGAAAAAATGTTTATGGAACCTAATCACATTGGATTTATCCTTGATAATTCATTCTTAGGTGAAAGTGAGAGAATGCAAAAAATAGTTCTATTTTAGAGGTTTTTTGGAGAGATTGAGACGACTAAGTGCCTAAATGGATGAGTCTATCTTATCCCTTTGGTAAAGAGGGTACTTAGGACCTAGTAAAACTTATAAAACCTTAATTTTTTCTTATATATGAGGGATATACCTCATTTTTCTATCTCATAGGTCAGCTAGTTAGGAAAATCAAAACTTTGACAAGTCAAGCAAATAAATCTAAAATGGGTAAGAAACTTGATAGGAGACTTTGGAGACCTAAATAAAAATATTATTAGGTGTATTGAAGGTGAATTATTTATATTAATCACCCATATAAACTCATACTTCTCAATTTTATCAAAAGTATCCTATATACAGATCAATCGAGCAAGCTCCAACTACGCCTAGTTGGTGGATGAGAAGAAGATATGAGAAAGAATGTTTGGAGGGTTTTAGGGTTACTTGGTAAGATTTAATGAGGTATTAAAAAATATTATACACCATCATAGTCATGAGATATCATTACAAATATTCAAAATTATCAAAATGCATTATAAGCCTATCAGGTCTTGAAGAGGCCTAGAGCCAATTGGGAGTCCAGCTTCACTTCTAGCTCTTAGTGAGCTTTATATCTGGAAAAAAGATGTTGATGGGATGAACTTAGATATTTTTGACCTATTGGGGATTTATGTGAATCCATGAGAAATTCAATTTTTGACTTTAGGATAATGCATTCCTGTGTAAAGTGGAGAAAAGAGCTTGAGTGGGCAAGGTTAAAAGCTCATATCTACTTGGATGCTATGCATGGGAGCCGAAGAAGTTTGGAAAAGTTAGAGAAGGTAATAAAAAACCATTTTGTGGAATTGAGTTGAGATTTTAATGTTAAATCCTTATGAAAAAATATTAAGAGGGTAAAATAGACCTAAACTTGCCAAAACCCTTGCTAGTGACCAGTTTGAGAAGATATAGTAGTTAGTGTACCCAAATTTCATAGTTTGAATAGAATGATGATTGGATGTTGTAGGAGACTCTCTAGGGATACTCCAAATCATTTTGGAATATAAAAAATAGTATGGATGGAGTAAAAAATATGGTATTTTTGATAATTTTATGTATTATGTGGGTTCTAGGAGGTTTCAAGAGATGAAATAAACTTTGGGAGTGATTTTAGGACTTCAGATAACTCCCCATGTCAATTTAATGCTTCATAAAAACTCCTAAGTGTTCCTAAAATAGCATTCATTTGAGCCATTCAAAATTACCATAGTGAACATGATAATGAGAAGGGTGAAAAACTTTGAGTTGATTTTAATTTATGCCTAATGACTCTAAGGCCATGGGTTGTATTGACACATGTATTTTACCCAATTTTATGGATTTTCATGGGATACTACAGCCAAATTTAAGGCCAAGTGTACAAGGTGTGTGAAAGAGGAGTTTCTTTGACTATAGGTAGTGATGGCTCACTTATAGAAGATTCCAAGTGATTAGGAATGGAACAAATGCATGGATAAGCATGTATAAAACCATTACCTCTATATACAATAAATAAGCCTATCCCTATTCAATTTTTGGACGTTATAATAGGGGTGAATGATGAAGGCAATTTTTTTGTGAAAAATGAGAACTCCTATGCCACATTTCAAGAGTTTCATAACTTGGGGGTGGCACTTGTGCTTCCTAAATTTGCATGATCAGTTTCAAATTCTCTTATCATGCACATGTAACTCAATTTATTAGCTTGATAAGTGTCCTTTTGACCTTTGGACTTCTTTCTTCTCTTCTCTCTCTCAAGTTCTATAAGAACTAGCCATTTTGGCCTTTGTAAAATATGCTCCACCTAACAATGGTGAATCCTTGCTTATTTCCATACTATAAATCAATAAAGAATACTAATTTTACCTATTTTATGACTATTCATAGTGTGTTCACTCAAATGATTGATCTTGCTTAGTGATGTTTATTGTTTCCATAGAATTGTTATCTCATTCTCACACCTATTTTTAGGTTGAAAGCTTCTTCTTGTAGGTCATGTGAAGTGTTCTATGAAGTATCAAGGTCGAGCGAGTTAGTTTATTAAAATAGTGACCATTATAGGCCTCTTTTTTACTCCTCTTAGCCTAAACATTCATCAAAACCTCATAATGAAATACTGATGTGAGAAGATTCAGATTAGAGAATTGTATGCATAATTAGTCTCTTGGTCTCATGTGTGACATGCAGTTGGTTGGTAGTTATCAATAAATTTGGCATATCACCATCTTTATGATAGTTTACTTTCAATTTTCTCTCCCTTTTCCTTACAAGCATAGGTGTATTAGTGATGTAAAGTGGTACATCAAAATATCTATCCCTATCTAGAGATTCACATCATTCTTAGGCTACCCACAACCTAGAGGTGTTTCAATTTTGACACTTGGATGAGGAGAGCTAAGACATCTCCTCAAAGGGTGAAAATCCAAGTGATAATTTTTTTTGGCATGCCTAATGGGATATATTATCTAAAAATTTTAAATATTTTTGGTGTTGCCTTTTATCACATCAACATTTGGAGGCATCTATCCAAGCATCAATGATGACTCCAAAGTTATATCAGCTGGTCAAATAGCCCAATTTTTCCTTTTGAAGATTGTTGGTAATATTTTTATTTGTGTTATTGATTCCCAATAAAGTTTCATGGATAGTTTTGGAGTTGAGTATTATTTTACACAAGTTGGTGAGGTATTTAAAGCTTATAACATTCCCAATCTGCCTTTGTATGATTCTTATCAGCCTTTTCATGATCATTACCAACTCCAATATGACCCTTATCAACCTTTCCATGATTTTTATTAGTAATATAAACAAACTTCTCAATATCTTGCTCCTCTTAGTCAACCTAGTCACTTCTCAAATAAGTCCATTTCTATTTTCAAGAAAACTCTCTTGGGATATGATATATCTTGACACACAAAAGGGGCATGGTGAAGAGGTTACTAGTCATATCATTCATAATGTGAGAGATTAAATAGAGCTAGTTAAAAGAGAGTGGACACCTATTGAGAGAGAAAATTGGCAAAGGCTCACAAGTGAAATGTTAGATGTGAGTGGCCTAATTGCATCCTTAGAAGATAAGCTAAGAATTCATGAGGAACAACCTCACCAAGTCTATCAACCCTCATATAAACCTCCCAAAGATTGGTTTTAGTTCAAATTTAACCCTACTAATGAGCCCAATTAAGCTTATTAAATCCATCTTTTTCCCAATCAGCTGGAAGAGAGAGTTGAAAAGACAAACTTGGTTTTTGAAACAAACCTTGATAAGCAGATTGAGTTAGCCAATAAGTAGATGCATTATTCCATCTCATTAGAAAATTAATTTAAATATAAGCCCTTATTTCCCTCTCCCATTACATCCACACCTCAAGGAGAGACTTCTAGATATGAAATCCCAAGTTGGAGACAAGGTGGAGAATCCAAGTCTAAGGAGATCCCAAGTTTCTTAAACACTTCATCCAATCCTCAAATTTCATCACTACCTCAATAAGAGACTCCTAATACTAACATCCTAAGATATAATAAGGTAGTGGAATCATAAGAAAAGAAAGGAGATAAAAGTCTTGATAAAGAGTGTGAAGTTGAGAAAGAGCTTGATCCTATGCAAACCCCTCCCACCCTTCCTCAAGAGACCTCTTGTCTTCCATATCAGCCCTATTCTAATCTTTATCCTCATGAAGATTCCTATCAAATTTAAGAGATAATTTTATAATATAACCTAGCCAAACAAATTGAAGAGTTAGAGTTGAAAATTAAATTGTTGAGTCAAGGTGTGATAAAAGGTTTAGAACCAAAAAAGATCCTATGCCTAAACACACCCCATATAACCTTCCTTAAGAGATTGATATAGTTGAATAAGATTTAAATGAAGTGGTTATCAAATGTAATGAATAAAACCAAGCTATTTTAGACCAAGGTATGCCTCACCTTCCTCAAGAACTCTCAAAAGGATCCCCTACAATTCATTCTCAATTTGATGTTGAGTTCTATGTTCCACCTCCACCAACTAGTTCATCTTATCCTCACCCTATCACCCTTTGCCTTGATGGACCTATGGTATGGGAACCTAAAGAGGAAAATTTGGCTGATAAAAATTTAGAACTCTTTCTTGAAGAAAACATAGCTCCTTGGTAGCCTCATTAGACTAAGTCACCTGATTAAAAAATGCCTAGCATTGACATCACCAAGAAGGAGAAAGATATTGAGGATCTTGTAGTCCTTGAGAGGAAAATTCAAGTTATAATACTAAATTCTGAAGAAGAGGTGAATTCTTGTGTTGAATTTTCTAATTGTGTTGATATTGAAGAATGTTTTCCTTTTAGCAAAGAAGAGGAAATCATCATTAGTTCTTTTATCACTATCCAAGATATCATAGATGGGAAATAAAAAGTCTCTAATCAGCCTTGGGATGACTTGTTTACAATAATTGTAGTAGGTTTTACTTATCTTCAAGGAGGTTATGATCTAGTCAAAAATGGAGAAGGCAACCTTGACACTCAAGTGAGTATGCAAAGAAAAATCAACTTTTAAAATTTGTCCTTTCAAGGGGCATATGCATCCCCAAAAGGGGTTATCATCCTCTCAACTAGTTGGGAGAAACACATTAACTTTTGAAAGATAGAATAAGCTTCTATTGGCCTCAATCTTCCAAGGAACAAGAAACTACTCCTCTTGAAGCCATGCCTACCAAGAAGATACAATTTGATCATGAGATGAAGAGTGGGAAAAAGTATGAGGTATGTGTACAAATTAAATATGAATACATTTACGTTGGAGACCTATTTATGGATGATCTACTTGAGAGAAGATCAAGTGAAGTGCCAAGGAATAGATTTGATCTACCAAGCATCCAATCCAAGGAGAAACATGCTTGGCAATATGATTCATCTCATGAAGAAGAAGATTCAAGGAATTTTCCTTTTGATCCTAGAAAGGAAGTATGCTTAATTGATAGTTGTGCATAGTTGTTTGTTTTCTATTTTCCCTAAGTGCTTTGAGCATGTGTGTGTCTTGTTAGTGTGTGTCCTTTATTTTGTGTGGTTGAGGTAATTAGTTGTCTTGTCTTGGTCAAATCCTTGTAGTCAAGTGTTAGGTATTGTTGTTTGTCTTAGAATTTAGATGAATCCCTAAGCCCATTGATAGGATAAGCCTACTGATCTTTAGTATAGCAGTCATACTACCCCTATGAGTCACCAATTTGTTGATCAAATTTGACCCTGTAGGTTGAATTGGGACCCCTATAGGTAAAAACCTGATTTTTTGATGTTTTATGGGTCTAATATTTTGTCATAGGGTGTATTATAAGTCTTTTTATGTCATTTAATGCCATATTAGCCTTGGTCATTAGTCATTTTAATCCTTATGTCTTTTAGAGTCATTTTGGGGGTCAATATAGAGTATCAAATGAGTTATACGACCTCTTTGGGAAATGTGAAAGTGTAAAAAGGTGATGTCACATTACATGTGTCCTATTATACCTTAATCAACTATTTCTAACTAAAAAGTGGTAGGTTATTTAGGAGAAAGACCAATTTTCTTAGGAAAGGAAGAATTTTGGCACTTGTACGACCCATAAGGGAATATGACAAATGGGAGAAGGTTATGAGATGAATATTAATCTTCATAAAACCAATTTCCATGATTTAATTAATTTTAAAGTGCCAAATTTTTTCTAAAACCATTTTGCTCCTTCTTCACCCTTCCAAACACATAGAAATGGTCAGCATGTTTGTTCTTAGTAAAACAAGTTAGAGAAATTCTAGGTAAAACACCTTTAGGAGGTGAAATTACACTCAAATATTTAAATTTAAATAATAAGGTTTATAGGATTAGTTAACTATGATTTATGAATCATCTCTAACAAGTTGATTGTGTTTTTATGCTCACTATTTCCTGTACCCTATGGGTTTTTCTCTAATTTGAAGAAGCCCATACAATCTAGCTGGTGATGTTGAGTCCAAATGATGTTGAATATATCATCTCATGTTATACATATTTGGTTTCACATTTGAAAAGTATTTGATAGATCAAATAACTCACTTTGTAGGAGGGTGTTGAGATTGAACTTCCATTCAAATTCCACCATTTGTAAAATGCCTTTTTCTTTGAAAGGGATTTGATATGATATAACATGGTGTTTAACTCATTTAAATGGTCATGTTAATGTCATTATTTCAAAATGTTCAACCTCCAAGGTGAGAATAATTGAAGTCATAGTCCATTGGCATGCACAGTTAGCTCCCAACTCATCCTCAATCTTTGTCATGATTTGTAAAGGCTCTAAGAACATCCATAGAGATATAAGGAAGGTTTAAAATATTTTTAATATCATCTATCAACATAGGTAGTGGTTTGAGCTTTAAAATTATAAAGAGTCGATTGTAGTTGACTATATGTAGTTCTTATAAATAGTTTACCATGAATGTGTACCTACAGGTGCTTGAAGGAGGAAAATCACATTGGATTAGAGTTTTTGAAACTATTTTCAAGACCTTCATAATGATAATCACCCATTTGGATAATTATAGAAGAGTATAGGTCTTTTCATGAGAAATAATACACATTTTCCACACCTGCACTCACTACTTGTATGTGCAAAAGCCACCTACAAGTGGTGCTAAAAGAGAATTCAGAATACGTGTATGGAAGTGTTAAAACAATTTGGAAATCTCCTTTAAGTATTGACATGTTGAAGAGACCCTAAAATGGATGTTTAGTATGTTATGTGGGTAGGTAAAGAGTGAGGAACCCTTTAGAGGTCAAATGACTGTGTTCAGGGATCAAATCCCTAAAAGATGGAAACATAGTGATTTGTCATTTGGTTGATATCACACAACAATGTTAGCAGGAATTTTGGTGAATTTAAATGAGCATGCCTTGTATCATACACATAATATTGAAAATCTAAAAAAAATGGAGGAAAAATGATCAGTAGAAACTATTTTTTGAAGAGGCTCTAACATGACATTTATTCACTAAAGTTTATTAGTGAAACTTACACGCTTTGATCTCTAATTAGACTCTTCACCCTAGGGTTGTAAAACTAGACCATGACACCATGTTTGTAAGGTCATAGGTAGTTGGAAAGATAGTTTATGATCTAATTATCGTTTAAATATAATTATATACTAGATATGACCTCACAACTCTACCTATAGGTCCCCTTTTCATCATAAATGTAACCCTACATGCTGGTTGTAAGGTTATCATAAAGTTTGAGCTAGATAAGCTTGATGATAGACCTCAAACAAAGAATATAATGAATTATTTTAGCTATATAATGGTGTGGATAACTTCAAGGAGAAAATTAGGCATGCAAACAAGGTCTAAATCATATAGTTCCACCTACAGGTGCCTCCTCCAATACAAGAAACACAGTCAAGAAAGTTGTACATAGTCTTGAACAATCAAGGAATGATAAAGGGTAAATGGAGGGTTGAAGTGATGGAAAATATTATAAAACATACATAATTATCAGATAATTCTCTATAGGATCTTGATAGGCAAAACAAGCTTTTATAGACTTCTTAAAGTCCTATGAGCAATTACAGCTAGGTGTTTGGTTTTGATGAAGGTAAAAGATGAAAATGATACAGAGGAGAAAGGAGGTTTGAAAATATCTTGAAAATGATTCATGATATGTTAATAATTTTTTTTCACACACTCAAAGACTTATTTCAAGTTGATAATCTACTCTCCATGTTAGCCCAAAAGTGACAGTCCGTAGAGTTGCATCAAGAGACCTATGTTACTCAATGGGTAAGAATGAAGAATATAAGGGATAAAAGGGGTTTATGGTGATTTTTAATATTATTTATCATGAATTTAAGATGGATAACATGTTTAGGGAACCTAATAACATTTTATTTAGCCTTAATAAGTCATTTTTAGGTGAAAGTAAGAGAATGCAAAAAATAGTCTTATTTTAGAGGTTTTTTGGAGAGATTGAGATGGTTAAGTGCCTAAATGGATGAGTCTAACTTATAAATTTGGTGAATAAGGTACTTAGGACATAATAAATATTTTGTCTCAAAGGTTAGTTAGTCAGGAAAATTAGAACTTTGACATGTCAAGCAAATGAAGCCAAAATGGGTAAGAAAATTGATAGGATAATTTAGAGACCTAAAGGAAAATATTTTGAGGTTTTTTTAAGGTTAATGGGTGATATTAATAACTCACATAAACTCATACTTCTCAAAGTGATTAGAAGTCTCCTACATACAACTCAATCTAACAAGCTCCAACTAGGCCTAATTGGTGGATGAGAAGAAGAGATGAGAAAGAATGATTGGAGGGTTTTAGGGTGACTTGGTAAGATTTAATGAGATATTAAAAAACATTATACACCATAACATCCATGAGAGATCAATAAAAATAGTCAAAGCTAGAAAAATGCATGCTAAGCCTATCACGCCTTTAAGAGGCTTAGAGCCAATTGGGAGTCCAACTTCACTTCTAGATCTTCATGAGATTTATAGATAGTATAATAATGTTTATATGATGAAAATAGATATGTATGAGATATTATTATGTAGGTAAATCCATGAAAAATTAAATTTTTAACTTTAGGATAACTCAGGCCTGTGGAAAGTGGAAAAAAGAGTTCGAGTGGGCAAGGTTGGAAGCTCATATATACTTGGATGCTATGAATGGGAGCCAAAGAAGTTTATAAAAGTTATATAAGGTCATTAAAAACCATATTTAGGAATTTATTTGAGATTTTAATGTCAAATACTATTGAACAAAGATTAATAGGGTAAAATAAACCTAAACTCACCAAAACCCTTGCTAGTGACTAGTTTGAAAAGATGGAGCAGTTAGTGCATCCAAATGGCATAGGTTACTTAGAATGATGATTGTATATTGTATGATAATCCCTAATTATATTTTAAATCCTTTTGGACTGTATGTAATTGTATGGATGGAGTAAAAAATAGGGTATTTTTGATAGGTTTATGCATTATGCAGGTTATAAGAGGTTTCAAGAGATGAAATAAACTTTGGGAGTGATTTTAGGACTTAGGATAACTAAAAATGTACATTTAATGATTTATAATAACTCTTAAGTGTTCCTATAAGAGCCATCATCTAAGCCAATCAAAATGGACATAGTGAACATGATAGTGAGAAGGGTGAAAAACTTTAAGTGAGTTACTTTTAAGGTGTGCTTGATGCCTGTAAGGACATGAGTGGTATTGAAACATGTATTTACCCCAATTTTATATATTTTAATGGGAAAATAAATCAAAATTTGAGGCCAAGTGTGTAAGGTGTGTGTAAGAGGAGTTTTTTTGAATGCAGGTAGTGATGGCTCACTTCCAGAAGATTCCAAGTGATTAGGAATACAACCAATTCATGGAGAAGAATGTATACAATACTTCCATCTCATTAAATTCATTAGACCTATCCCTAGTTAATTTTGGAACATTATAATAGGGGTGAATGATGAAGATAATTTTCTTTTGCAAAATGAGAACTCCTACACCATATTTCAAGAGTTTCATGACTTAGGGTGACACTTGTGCTTCCTAATTTTGCATGATTAATTTCACATTATATTATCATACAAATTTAACTCATTTTATCATCTTTAAAAGTGTCCTTATGACCTCTAGACTTATTCCTTCTCCTATCTCTCTCAAGTTCTATAAGAACTAGCCATTTTAGCCTTTGTAAAATATGCTCCACCTAAGTATGGTGAAGATATGATCATTTGCATACCATGGATCAATAAAGACTATTGATTTTACCTCTTATATGACTATTTATAGTGTATTAAATACAATCACTGATCTTTCTCAGTGATGATTGTTGTTTCCTTAGCATTTTTGTATCATTCTCACACCTATTTGTAACTTGAAAGCTTCTTCTTGTAGGTCATGTGAAGTGTTCTATGAAGTGTCAAGGTTGAGTGAGTTAGTATATTAAAATAGTGCCATTCTAAGCCTCTTGTATAGTCTTCCTAGCCTAAAAATTCATCACAGCCTCATAATGAAATAATGATGTGAGAAGATTTAGATTAGAGAAGTGTATGCATAGTCTCTTAGTCTCATGTGTGACATGCAGTTGGTTGGTAGTCATCAATAAATTTTGTGTATCACCACATTTAGTATAGTTTACTTTTAGTTTTCTTTCCATTTTCCTTACATGCATAGGTGTAGTAGTGATCTAAAGTGGTACATCAAGGGAGCTATCCCTATCTAGAGATTCACCTCATTATTAGGCTATTCACAACCTAGAGGTGTTTCAATTATGCCACTTGGATGAGGAGAGATGAGACATCTCCTCAAAGGGTGCAAATTTAAGTGACAACTATTTTTGGCATGCCTGATGGGATTCATTATCTAATAAGTTTAAATATATTTGGTATTGCCTTTCAACACATAAGCCTTGAGAGGCATCTATCCAAGAATTAATGGCTACTCTAAAGCTACATCAATTGTTCAAGTAGCACAAGTTTTCCTTTTAAATATTGTTGGTAATATTTTTATTTATCTTGTTTCCCAATGAAGTTTCATGATTAGTTTTGGTGTTGATTATTATTTTACACAAGTTGGTGAGGTATCTAAATCTTATGGCATTCCTTATCAACCTTTGCATGATTCTTATAAACCTTTTTATGATCCTTAATAGCTATAATATGACCCTTTTCAACCTTATCATGAGTTGTATTAGTCCTATAACTAGCCTTCTCAATATCTTTCTCCTCCTAGTCAACCGAGTCACTTCTCAAATAAGTCTATTTCTAGTTTAAGACAAACTCTCTTGGGATATGAGAGGTACATGCTAGGTCTTAACACACAAAAGTGACATGGTCAAGAGGTTCTTAGTCATCTCATTCATAATGTGAGAGATGCACTAGAGCTGGTTGAAAGAGAGTGGGCACTTATTGAGAGAGCAAATTGGCAAAGGCTCACAAGTGAAATGCTAGATGTGAGTGGCCTAGTTACATCCTTAGAAGATAAGATAAGAATTCATGAGGAACATCAAGTATATTAGCTCTCATATCCACCTCCCCAAGATTGATATTAGTTATACTTAAACCCTACTAATGAGCCCAATCAAGCTTATCAAATCCATCTTTTTCCCAATCAACTAGAAGAAAGAGTTGGAAAGACAAACTTGGTTTTTAAAACAAACCTTGATAGGCAAATTGAGTTGGCCAATAAGCAGATGCATCAATCCATCTCATTAACAAAGGAAGTGGAATCTAATCCCTCATTTCCCTCTCTCATTACATCCCCACCTGAAGGAGAGACTTCTAGATATGAAATCCTAATTTGGAGGAAATGTGGAGAATCCAAGCCTACGAAGATCCCAAGTTTCTTAAAATATTCATCCACTCCTAAAATTGCATCACTATCTCAATAAGAGACTCCTAATCCTAACGTCCTAAGCTTGAATAATGTAGTGGAATCATGGGAAAAGAAAGGAGATAATTTTTTTGATAAAGAGTGTGAAGTTTAGAAAGAGCTTGATCATATGCAAACCCCTCCCACCCTTCCTCAAGAGACCTCCTATGTTCTATATCAGACCTCTTGTGTTACTTATCCTCATGAATATTCCTATTAAATTTAAGAGAGATTTTTCCAAGAGAACCTAGCCAAGCAAATTGAAGAGTTAGAGTTGAAAATGAAATTTTTGAGTCAAGGTGTGATGGAAGGTTTACAAATAAAAGAATATCATTTGCCTAAACACACCCCATATAACCTTCTTCAAGAGAGTGATCAAGTTTACTTAGACTTAAATGAAGTGGTTATCAAATGAAAGGAAGAAAACCAAGCTATTTTAGCCCAAGGTCTATCTCCCCTTCCTCAAGAACTCCCAAAAGGATCCCCTACAATTCATTCTCAATCTGATGTTGAGTTCTATGTTCCACTTCCACCAACTAGTTCATCTTGTCCTCACCCTATCACCCTTTACCTTGATGGAACTATGGTTTGGGAACCTAAAGAAGAAAATTTAGTTGATAAGAATTCAGAACTCTTGCTTGAAGAAAACATAGCTCCTTGGTAGCCTCATTGGATTAAGTCACTTAATTATAAAATGCCTAGCATTGGCATTACCAAAAAGGAGAAAGAGATTGATGATCTTGTAGTCCTTAAGAATTAAATTCAGGTTATAATAGTTGGGATACAACTTGAGAGCCTTGAAGAGGTTCTAAATGTTGAAGAAGAGGTGATTTCTTATGTTGAATTTTCTCATTGTGTTGATATTGATGAATGTTTTCCTTTTGTCAAAGAAGAGGAAATCATAATTGGTTATTCCATCACTATCCAAGATATAATAGATGGGAAAGAAAAAGTCTCTAATCATCCGGATGATGACTTTTTTTCAATCATTGGAACAGGTTATAATCCTCTTTAAGAAGGCTATGATATAGTCAAAAATGGAGAAGGTAACCTTAACACTCAAGTGAGTATGCAAAGAAAAATCAACTTTTAAAATTTGTCATTTAAAGAGGCATATGCATCCCATGATGAAATGTTTGAAATCATAAAAATGGGTTATCATCCTTTCAACTAGTTGGGAGAAACACATCAACTTTTGAAAGATAGAACAAGCTTTTATTGGTCTCAATCTTCCAAGGAACAAGAAACTACTCCTCTTGAAGCCATGCCTACCAAGAAGATACAAGTTGATCATGAGATGAAGAGTGGTAAGTAGTATGATGTATGTGTACAATTTTAAGAGGAATACATTTACATTGGAGACCTATTTAAGGATGATCTACTTGAGAGTAGATCAAGTGAAGTGTTAAGGAATAGGTTTGATCTACCAAGCATCTAATCCAAGGAGCAACATGCTTGGCATTATGATTCATCTCATGAAGAATAAGATTTAAGGAATTTTCCCTTTAATCCTAGAAAGGAAGTATGCTTAATTGATATTTTTGAATAGTTTTTTGTTTTCTATTTTCCCTAAGTGCTTTGAACACATGTGTGTCTTGTTAGTGTGTTTGCTTTGATTTATGTGTGTCCTTTATTTTGTGTGGTTGAGGTAATTAGTTATCTTGTCTTGGTCAAATCCTTTTTGTCAAGTGAAAAGTCTTCTTATTTGTGTCAAACTTCAGATGACTCCCTAAGCCCATGGATAGGATAAGGCTACTGATCTTTAGTATCATAGGCATCTACCCCTATGAGTCACTAATTTGTTGACCAAATTTGACCTTGCAGGTCAAATTTAGACCCCTATAGGTAAAAATTTGTTTTTTAGATGTTTTAGGGATATAATATTTTGTCATAGGGTGTATTATAAGTATTTTGATGACATTTCATGTCATATTAGCCTTGGTCATTAGTCATTTTAATCCTTATGTCTGTTAGAGTCATTTTAGGGGTAAATATAGAGCATTAAATGAGTTATACAGTCTCCTTAGGAAATGTGAAGATGTAAAAAGGTGATGTCACATGACATGAATCCTATTATGCCTTAATCAACTATTTCTAACTGAAAAGTAGTAGGTTCTTCAGGAGAAAGAGTAGTTTTCTTGACAAAAAGGAGTTTGGAACTTGTACAACTCATAAGGGAATGTGACACATGGGAGAAGGGTATGAAATGAATCTTCAACTTCCTAAAACCCATTTACACACTTGAATTACTCTATAAGTGTAAAATTTTAGCTAAAACCATTCTACTCCTTCACCCTTTTAGACACACATAAATGTTCAATAGGTTCATGATTAGTATAGCTAATTGGAGAAATTTCATGTCAAATGCCTTTAGGAGGTGAAATTAAACTTAGAGAGATCCATTTAAATAATAAGAGTTATAGGATTTGTCAACTTTACTTTATGAATCATCTATAACAAATTGACTATGTTTTTCTGCTCACTATTTCCTGCACCCTATAGGTTTTGATCTAATTTGAAGAAGTCCATACAATCTGACTAGTGATGTTGAGTCCAAATTATGTTGAATCTATCATATCATGTTATCCATGTTTGGTTTCACATTTGGAAAGGATTTTATATCTCAAACAACTCACTTTTTAGGAGGGTGTTGAGATTGAACTTGCATTCAAATTCCACCATTTACAAAAAGCCTCTTTCTCTACAAGGGATTTGATATGATGTATCATGGTGTTTCACTCATTTAAATGGTCATGGTAATTTCCTTTGAAAATTTTCAACTTCCAAGGTGAGCATCACTAAGGTCACAATCCATTGGCATGCACGGTTAGCTCCCAGCTCATCCTCAGTCTCAGTCATGATTTATAAAGGCTTTGAGAACATCCATGGAAGTATAATGAAGGTTTAAAAGATTTGTAATATCATATAGAAACATGGGTTAGTGGTTTGAACTTCCAAATGATTAAGAGTTCATTGTAGTTGACTGTATGCAGTACTTCTATATAGTCTGCCATGAACGTGCACCTATAGGTGTTTGAAAGAGGAAAATCATGCTAGATTAGAGGTTTTGAAATTATTTTCAAGACATTCATAATGATAAGCACCCATTTGGAAAATTATATAATCTATGTCTATTCATGAGGTCTAAAATAATACACATTGTCCACATCTGGACTCACTACCTAATGTGTAAAAGCCACCATAGGTGGTGCTAACAAAGAACTGATAATGCATGTATGGAAGTGTTAAAAAAATTTAAAACTATCCTTAAAGTCATGACATGTTGAAGAGACCAGAGCATGCATGTTTAGTATGTTAAGTGGGTAGGTAAAGAGTGAGGAACCCTTCAGAGTTCAAATGACTGTTTTCAGGGATCAAATCCCTAAAAGATGAAAATAGAGTGCTTTGCATTTTGGTTGATATCACATAGTAAGGTTAGAAGGAATTTTGGTGCATCTAAATGAGCATGACTTGTATCCTCCACATAGGATTGAAACTCTAAAAAAAATTGGAGGACACATGATAAATAAAATCTAGTTTTGAAGAGGCTCTAACATGACATTTGTTCACTAAAGTTCATTAGTGAAACCTACAAGCTTTGAGCTCCCATTAGACTCTTCACCCCAGTGTTGTAAAACTAGACCATGCCATAATGTTTGTAAGGTAATAGGTAGTTGGAAAGAGAATTTATGACCTAATTATAATTTAAATAGGATGATATACTAGATATGACCTCAAAACTCTACCTATAGGTCCCCTTTTCATCACAAATATAACCCTACAAGTTGGCTGTAGGGTTATCATGAAGTTTGAGATAGATAAACTTGATGATGGACCTAAAACCAAGCATGTAATGAATGATTGTAACTATATCATGGTTTGGATAAATTCAAAGAGGAAATTAATTATTCAAACAAGGTTTAAATCAGACAGCTCCACCTACAGGTGCCCCTTCTAATATAAGAAATAGAGTCAGGAAAGTTGTATACAGTCTTGACCAGTCAAGGAATGGGAAAGGGTACATAGAGGGTTGAAGTGATTGGAAATATAAGAACACATACATAATGATCATAAAAATATCTATAAGATCTTGCTAGGCAAAATAAGCTTACATAAAATTCCTATGAGCACTTCCAACTAGGTGCTTGGTCTTGATGAAGGTAAAATATGAAAATGTTAAAGAGGAGAGAGGAGTTTTGAAAATAGATTAAAAATGATTCATGATATGTTAATAAAGTTTTTTAACAAACTAAAATACTTCTTTCAAGTTGATCATCTACTCTTCATGTTAGCCTAAAAGTGACAGTCCGTACAGTTGCATCAAGAGACCTATGTTGCTCAATGGGTAAGAATGAAGAATCTAAGGGACAAGGGGGGTTTATGGTCAGTTTAAAGATAGTTTAACATGAAATTAAGATTTAATTTTTTTTGAGGGAACATAATCACATTATATTTATTCTTGATAAGTCATTCTTAGGTGAAAGTGAGAGAATGCAAAAAATAATCCTATTTTAGAGGTTTTTTAGAGAGATTGAGATGGTTAAGTGCCTATATGGATGAGTCTATCTTAAGATTTTGGTAAAAATGGCCCTTAGGACATAATAAAACTTATCAAACCTTCATTTTTCCTTATAGATGAGGGATATACCTCATTTTTCTATCTTAAAGGTTAGTGAGTCAGGAAAATCAAAACTTTGACAAGTCAAACAAATGGGGCCAAAATGGGTACTAAACCTGATAGGAGACTTTGGAGACATCAAGGAAAATATTTTGAGGTGTATGGAAGGTGAATGGGTGCTATTAATAACTCATATAAACTCATACTTCTCAAAGTGATCAGAAGTCTCATACATACAACTCAACTGAGCAAGCTCTAACTAGGCCTAGTTAGTGGATGAGAAGAAGAGATGAGAAAGAATGATTAGAGGGTTGTAGGGTGAATTGATAAGATAAAACATGAGACACAAACCCATACATTATATATCATTCCAAATATTCAAAACTAGCAAAATGCATGCTAAGCCTATCAGGCATTGAAGAGGCCTAGAGCCAATTGGGAGTCCAACTTCACTTCTATCTCTTAGTGAGATTTATATATGGTAAAATAATGTTAATAAGATGAATTTTGATATATTTAATCTATTGGGATGTATGGGAATCTATTAAAAATTCAATTTTTGACTTTAGGATAACTCAAGCTTGTGTAAAGTGGAGAAAAGAGCTCGAGTGGGAAAGGTTGGAAGCTCATATATACTTGGATGCTATGCATGGGAGCCCAAGAAGTTTGGAAAAGATAGATAAGGTCATAAAAAAGCATTTTATGGTATTGAGTTAATATTTCAACATAAAATACTTATGAACAAATCTTAAGAGGGTAAAATAGGCATAAACTCACCAAAACCCTTGCTAGTGACCAGTTTGAAAAGATGGAGCAGTTAGTTTAACAAAATGTAATAGTTTGACTATAATGATGATTGGATGTTGTATGATAATATATTGGGATACTCCCCATCCTTTTTGAATATACATAATTTTATAGATGGAGTACAAAACAAGGAATTTTTGATAGTTTTGTGCATTATGTAGGTTTTAGGAGGTTTTAAGAGATGAAATAAACTTTGGGAGTGATTTTATGACTTAATATAACTCCCCATGTACATTTATTTATTCATAAAAACTCCTAACTGTTTCTAAAAGAGCCCTCATCTGAGCCAGTCAAAACTAGCATAGTGAACATGATAGTAAGAAGGGTGAAAAACTCCAAGTGAGTTGATTTTAAGGTGTGCCTAATGCCTATAAGTCCATGGGTAGCCTTAACACATGTATTTCACCCCATTTTATGGATTTGAATGGGAAATTGAAGCCAAATTTAAGGCCAAGTGTGTAAGGTGTGTGAAAGAGGAGTTTCTTTGACTGTAGACAGTGATGGCTCACTTCCATGTTAGGAATTAAGTGAATGTAAATCAGATTTCTTAACCACCATAAAATCACAAAGCCAAATTTTAAATGTGTGAAAATCAGATTTAATTATTTGAAAACAATTATTTCAAACCATAGTTTAATGAAACCATAAAAGGAGAGAACAAAAATAGTAATAACACATAACATAGATATACCATTATTCACCCAATGTGGACTCCATACACCAAGAAAGTCCTCAAATAAATCAGTAATTTGAAACAAGATTATAATGACCTCTCGTAGAAATAGAATATCTTCTCCAGAATTCACAAATGAATTCTTTGAATTGTTGATCCAAATCTTAAACTTGTCAACAATAATCCACAAATGCTCTACCACAACTACACCTATATGAAATAAACATTCACAAGATACTATACCACACCCTACAAAAATATCTCACATATCATGTCTTGTTGTATCTGTCATGTCTCCAAAGCCTCACCACCACCTGTATATATGAAAAATGAGTAGAAAACACACCAAATAAAGGAGATACATGATATCCTTATCCAAAATAGCCTCATCCACAAAGGAGCATGACATTTATACCTAATCATGATTATTTATAAGCCCCACCAAGTAGAAATATGTCATTCTCCACCAAATGGCACAACTTCCAATGTGGAAGTCCAACCCACTTCCATAATACATCAAGAAATTATTAAATACTACATTTAATAATTTTTATCCTCCTAATGCATCATAGAAATAAGTAAATACATAATTTAATAATTTCTCCTAATGCATCATGAAAATTATTAAATACATGATTTCATAATTTTCTCCTCATGTATTACAAAAATATTAAATAAACAATTAATTCCCTAGAATAAGGAAATCAATCCAACTTCCAACAAATATGGAAGAATACATAAAAATTATTAAATAAACATTTAATAACTTTCATCCACATGAGGAACACAGGAAAAATGCACTCCCCACATCCCTGGAGCTCTCTATGCCCCCAAAGTGTACCAACAAGGTCATGTGATAGCCTTAAGGGGATCCACACTCAACAGTCTCCCACTTGGAGACCTTTTCTCCTAAACAGAATCTATCACTGTTCCATGACCACTAAGGCCAACCAAACTTGAACATAGTCTTAACTTGTCCAATGTGACCTCCTTGGTCATCATATCTATAAGATTCTGGCTAGTATGAATCTTCTCCAGCTTCATCGAGCTCTCCTTTAAAGCTGTCTTGATGAAGTAATAATGTAATTGAATATGTTTCATCCTCAAGTGGAAAGTGGAGTTCTTTTCCAAATGAATAACACTCTATCACTGTGTAGTCTCCCAACTTCCTGATCAAGCCCCAACTCTTCAAACAACTCCTGCAACCAAATCATCTCCTTGCTAGCCTCTATGGTAGCAACATACTCTACCTTTATAGTTGATAAAGCCACAACCTTCTATATCTTGGAAATCTAACTAATTGTTGTATCTCTAATAGTAAATATATATCCTATTGTACTCCTGATATCAATATCCCCTACCATATCTAAGTCCACATAACCATGCAAAGTGGTATCTAATCCACCATAACATAATGCAACATCAATGGTTCCTCTCAAATACTGAAGAATCTATTTCACTGCCTACCAATGCTCATAACCTAGATCACTCATATACCTGCTCACAACTCCCATCACATGGGAAATATTTGGCCTAGTAGAAACCATGGCATACGTCAAGCTATCAATTGATGAAGAATAAGGTACGATGGACATTTTAAGCTTTTCAACTTCCATCTTGGGACACTGCTCCTTGATAATCTAAAGTGGCCTTCCAAAGGAGTACTAACAGATTTATCATACAACATACTAAATCTTTCCAAGACTTTATTCACATACTCTGATTGGGATAAAACCAACTTCCTCTCCTTCTTATCATGAGTAATCCTCATACCAAGGATTTTCTTTGTAGCACCCAAATCCTTCATAGCAAAGGAGTCACTAAGCTATTTCTTGAGCATATGAATATGTTGTATGTTCTTTCCTAAAATTAACATGTCATCCACATACAAGCATAAAATAATAAAGGAACCATCATTAAAATGTTTGATGTACATGCAATGGTCAAAATTACACCTTTGATATCCTTATTCCAACATAAAATAATTAAATTTCTTATACCATTGCCATAGAGCTTGTTTCAAGCCATACAAGCTCTTCTTTAATCTGCATGCATAGTTCTCCTTCCCGTTGACCTCATATCCCTATGGCTGATTCATACATAACTCTTCATCCAAATCACCATGAAGAAAAGAAGTTTTCACATCTAACTGTTCTAAGTGAAAATCCTCAACTATAACTAAACCAAGAATAATCCTAATAGAATTCATTTTTACAACATAAGATAAAATCTCATCAAAATCAATACCTAATTTTTGTGCAAACCCCTTGACCACCATCCTAGCCTTATACCTTTTTCTCCCTTGATCCTCTTCTTTTATTTTGAAGATCCACCTATTTGGCAATGCACTCTTGCCCTTGGGTAGCCTTACCAAATCCCATGTTTGGTTCTCCATGAGATATCTATGATCATCATCCATGGCTTATTCCCATTTCAAGTTGGCATCAACCTGCATTGCTTCCTCATAACACTTTGGTTCTCCATTGTCAGTGAGTAATGAATAATTCAAAGGATAAAAACATTTAGGTGATTTTCTTACCCTAGAAGATCTTCTTACCATAAGAGTTTTGGGTCCTTGTGTAGAAGATTTCTAAACTGATTCATTAGATACTTTGCCATCTGTAATGTCATCCAATACTATGTACTCTTTCTATTCCTATTCCTGTTCTTGTAATTGATCCTTATACATGACTTTTTAATTATATACTACATCTCTAGACTGAAATATTTTCTTATCTTTAATGCTCCATAAATAGAAACCAAAGTCATCCTCACCATATCTAACAAAGGTGCATTTATCTGATTTAGCCTCTAACTTCATCCTATTATATTTCTTGATGAGGGCAAAAGCCTCACATCCAAAGACTCTAAGAAAAAAAAATCAACATTCTTACTAGACCAAGCTTGTTTAGGAATGCCTCCATCCAAAGGCATAGAAGGTCCTCTATTAATTAGATATACTATCATGCTAACTACTTCTACCCAAAACTGTAAAGGCAACCTGACATGTAACCTCATGTTCCTAACACATTCCATTATTATTCTATTCATCCTTTCGGACACCCCATTCTATTGTGGAGTTATTGGAACTATCCTTTGCCTATGAATTCCATTGTTAGAACAATAATCAAAGAAATCATTACTATAATACTCACCTCCATTATCTGATCTAAGATATTTCAATTCGAGACCTATTTCATTCTCAACCAAGGCTTTTCACTTCTTAAAAGAGTCAAATACATCAGATTTATTTTTAATACAATAAACCCAAAATTTCCTAGTTACATCATCAATAAAAGTGACATAATAATTGAAACCACCAATATAGGATACCTGAGCTGGTCTCTATACATCTAAATGTACCAACTCTAACTTGTGCTCTTTCTTTGTGGCTCCAACTTTTAGGAACTTAACCCACTTTTATTTTCTATACACACAATCCTCATAGAAGTCTAGAGATAGATATTTCAATCTAGGAAACTTATCTTTTAAGATCTCCATGCCCTTATGGCTCATATGACCAAGCTTGTAGTGCCACATAGTGGCATCTCCATCTATAAAAACTAAATCACAAGAATCAACCTACTAGTCAAATATAAAGTACCAAATTTCTTACCTCTCAAAATCACAAGAGATCCTTTGGTAACTTTCCAAAATTTTATAGTAAACATAACTAAACATCCTTCACTTCCTAATTTCCCCATTGAAACCAAATCCCATCTCAACATAGGCACATGTATAACATCCCTAAGTAGTCATGATTTCCCATTCTACATTTTCACCTGAATAGAACCTTTCCCTACTATATCACATGGGTCATCATCACCAAGATATACATGTCTTCGATTCTCTTGAAAATAGTCAAAAAAATAATGCCTATGTGGGGTGGCATGAAAATAAGCCCCTAAATCTAAAACCCAAGACTCAGTAAAATTATCCAAAAAAATAATTAAGGCATCTTGACTAGTTTTACCTGATGTCACATTTACCTCATTCATTTCCTCCTTGTTTCCATTCTTATCTCGAAGTGACCAACAATCCTTCTTTGAGTGTCCACTCTTCCCATAATGCCATCATATCATCTTAGCTTTAGATCTTGATTTATATCTACCTTTTAACTTTCCATAGTTGCCTTTGCTCTTGTCCTTTTGCCTCCCTCTAGTATCAATAGACAAAGCATTACCTGAAAATGATTCACCAGTGTTTTTCTTTTGCATCTCCTCACTAAGAATCACACCTACAACATCCTCAAAATTTAAGCTTCCCTTGGTAGGCACTGAATTACTCATAGCCATAACCAAACTATCCCAACTATTTGGCAAAGAACATAAAATTAGCAAAGCTCTAACTTCATCATCAAACTTAAATCCAACTGAAGTGAGCATACTTACAACCATATTAAAATCATTTAAATGATTATCAATAGAACCATTCTCAAACATTTTCATGTAAAATAGTATTTTCATAAAAAAAAATTATTTGAAGCTGAGGGTTTCTCATACAAATTTCTATGTTTATCCACGAAATCCTTTGTAGATGTTTGATCTAAAATGTTAAATGCAATAGAAGATTCAAGGCATAACCGAATAGCTCCCAATGCCTTCCTATCAAGTAATGTCCAATATGCATCACTCATACTTATAGGTTTTCCTCCTTTTCCCTCTAAGGGGAGTTGAAGTTCCCTTTGATACAAGTAATCCTCCATCTACATTTTCCACAAACCAAAATTATTACCATTAAATTTCTCCACTCTGAATCTGATTTCTTCTCCCATAGCTCCCACTCAAGCTAATAAACTTTCCTATGATTTACCACTTTAGTTGAAACACCACCAAAGCTTTGATACTAGTTGTTAGGAATTAAGTGAATGTAAATCAGATTTCTTAACCACCATAAAATCACAAAACCAGATTTTAAATGTGTGAAAATTAGATTTAATTATACAAAAATAATTCCTTCAAACCATAGTCTAATGAAAGCATAAAAGGAGAGAATAAAACCAACAATAAAACATAACACAGATATACCATGGTTCACCTAATGTGGGCTACATCCACCAAGAAAGTTCTCAAATAAATCAATAATCTGAAACAAGATTATAATGACTTCTCACAGAGATAGAATATCTCCTCCAAAATTCACAAATGAATTCTTTGAATTGTTGATCCAAATCTAAAACCTATCAACAATAATCCAAAAATTCTCTACCACACTTATATAAAACAAACATTCACAAGATTCTATACCACACCGTACAAAAATATATCACATATCATGTCCTGTTGTATCTGTCATGTCTCCAAAGCCTCACCACCACCTGTATATATGACAAATGAGGAGAAAACACACCAAATAAATGAGATACATGCTATACTTATCCAAAATAGCCTTATCCATAAAGGATTAGTCCATTTATACCTAATCATGCTTAACCATAAGCCCCACCAAGTAGAAATATGCCATTCTCCACCAAATGGCATAACTTTCAATGTGGAAGTCAATCCACTTCCATAATACATCAAGAAATTATTAAATACTATATTTAATAATTTTTATTCTCCTAATGCATCATATAAACAATTAAATACATCATTTAATAATTTCTCCTAATGCATCATGAAAATTATTAAATACATCATTTAATAATTTTCTCCTAATGCATTATAAAAATATTAAATAAACAATTAATTCCCTAGAACAAGGAAATCAATCCCACTTCCAAAAAATATGGAAGAATACATGAAAATTATTAAATAAACATTCAATAACTTTTACCCAAATGAGGATCAAAGGAAAAATGCACTCCCCACATCCTTGGAGCTCTCTAGGCCCCCAAAGTATATCAATAAGGTCATGTGATAGCCCCAAAGGGCTCCACACTCTACATTCTAGAATATCCAAGTGATTATGAATAAAACCAATGCATGGAGAAGCATTTATGAAACCCTTCCCTCTTAGTACAATCATTAGACCTATCCCTAGTCAGTTTTGAGATTTTATAATAGGGGTGAATGATGAAGGTAGTTTTTTGGTGCAAAATGAGAACTCCTACACCACATTTCAAGAGTTTCATGACTTGGGGTGATACTTGTGCTTACTAAAGTTACACGATCAGTTTAAAATTATCGTCTAATGCACATGTAACTAATTTCTTAGCTTGAAAAGTGTCCTTGTGACCATTGGTATTTTTTCTTCTCCTCTCTCTCAAGTTCTATAAGAACTAGCCATTTTGGCCTTTATAAAATATGTTCCACTTGAGTATGGTGAAGCCCTTCTCATTTTCATACCATGGATTAATAAAAACTACCAATTTTACCTCTTCTATGACTGTTCATAGTGTGTTCACTCTAAATATTGATCTTGCTTAGTGATGATTATTGTTTCTTTAGCATTGTTGTCTCATTCTCACACTTATTTGTAGCTTGAAAGATTCTTCTTGAAAGTCATATGAAGTGTTATATGAAGTGTCAAGGTCAAGTGAGTTAGTCTATTAAAATAGTGCCATTATATGATTCTTATCTAGTCCTCCTAGCCTGAACATTCATCACAACGTCATAATGAAA